>OY101447.1:4775352-5209969 GCA_956483635.1 Panzeria rudis
TTTAAACAAATTAATTGTAATTTTTTATATCAAATTATTTTTTTGTTTTAGAACAATTTTCGATGAGAACGTGGAGACAAAACACCAAATTAATCTATTGTGGAAAATCTTAATAAATAAAAAGTTGTTATTGCAGTCTTGTGTGTTCTATCAGATACAAAATATAAGAGAAACAATTCTTTAAAATATCCCAGTGTATATTTAATTGAATAGAAATAAAAAAATTTACATTTTTAGCTTCCTATTTTATACAATAAAAGAAATCAGGCATTCAATTTTCTTTCCCTCATTATTTAATGGTGACAGATTTATAAGATACAGTATCTACCAATCACAATGTTTATAAATAGTGTTGCCGTTTTAGTTATTTTTAATTAAAAGTTGATTGTATGTTGATTGTATGTCTCCATTTCCTAATGATGAAATATCTAAAAATACTTTTTTTCTACTTTTAAGGCTTTTGACTCAATGAATTTTGAGCCTATCGTTGTATTGACAGAAAAAACAAGAAGATATATATGAAACAAAGTACAATTGATTTTATTCAGATTAATCATTTTTGAGATATTTCTCAATACTAAAAATCAGTAAAAGCATATTTTTAATGAATGTCTCGAAAACGTGTCTTAAAAATATTAACAAACTTCATATTCGTTTAGAAAATATTCCTGAGAAAGTTCTCAATTGGAAAATTTTAAATATGTAGCTATAAATAAAACTAACTGCATATATCACGATGTTTTTTTTTTTGTTTTAAGTGTCTTTGTACGAAAGAAAGAAATCATTCGACATCGTGAAATAGGCAGTAAATAAATGAAAAAATATAAGAAATTTAATTTGGAAAAACCTGTCAAAAGTGGGAAAAGTTCATGAATATATAAAAAAGCACAAAGTTTGTATTTTCAAAACATATAAATTAATTCAAAGTTATGTGAAGACTATTTAAGATATGATACGGAGACTTTTCATCGCACGTTGTTAATGCCAGCTGGCACTTATTTACTCTAGCTGGCTTGTCTTTCTTGTCCAAATTACTACAATTTGAGGGTATTTATAACATATAAATTTTGCTAAAATATATTAACAAAAAAATTTGTTTTAATAAATAGAAATAAAAACATAAACTATGACTACTTTTCTTCCATTTATTGACATTTTATAAAAATTTTGGGCAAACATTTATTTGACAACACTGATCACAATGTTAATACCCAGAGCTGCCGCTTTAATTTTTTCGTCAATTTGTGCAAATGAAACCTAATATTAAATAAAATATTAGGAGAATTCACACTTCGTATTAAAGTGCCCTTTTAAATTTCAAGCCCTTTTAAAAATACTATATTTCATGATTACAAAAAAAAATAAATAAATAAATAAAAAGGCAAGACCAACCATATATGCTTCAATTTATTTTGTTGTTGTGGTCATTATATATATGCCCAATTTCATATAAAACAAAATTATGACAATATGTCAAAAAAAAATTCTTAAAGGTTTAATTTGGATTTTATTTTTCATTTTGCCTTATAAATACTTTTATTGTTATCCAATGGATTTCTAATTGTATGAAGGTGTAGAAAAATAAAATAGATTCATATCGAATAAAAAATTATTTGCTGGGTTTTGTATAAGTTTCAAAGCCTACTATGCTTATTTTTTGAAAATCAGTTATATATTTATAAATTCTCAAATGGTTTTTAAAAGTTTGTACGTAAGATAAAGGGTTTGTAACTGTTCAAAATTGTGTTTAAAGTCTACTGATGAGTTGGTAAAGCACCAACGAAATGCTGCTCAACCTGATGTATGTGTTGTAGATCTTATAGATTTTGTTAGTAATTTCCTCATAAGCATTGCTGTACATGAAAAAATTCCTAATGCAAAAAATATATATAGCATGTCAGTGTTTATTTAAACTTTTTGTCCTAAATAAATACCTATACCAATGTTTTACAACATATATTAATAATTTTTGGGGAAAAAAAACTCCAAAGATATGCTAAGATTTTTTTTATCTCCCTCATATTTAAAATACTTGCTATTTTCCCAGGGGAATTGTAATTAATTAATAGGAAACAATTCCCAGGGAATTAATAATTGGGCTGATTATGTCGACAACACCACGAGAACAGAACAATGAATTAATGTTATATTAAAGTATTGGTAAATAATCGCTTTTTAAATAATTCCTATTTTAATAACAATAGATTGAAGTAACAAACGCTGGTCGGATTTAATTAACTCTCAATTTAAATTAAAAACTTCATGAACCGAATTGTCTTAAAGCACAGCAAAGCCAGAATTTTTTTATGTGTTTGTTCGGTGAAGAGTTTGTATGAAAAACAAAAATCAAATTTATGAAATTTGATTAATTTTGATAATTATGAGTCATACAATTTTTTAATCTTGTCAACACTGTTTATAAATAACCCCCATATAATGGTGTACAATAGAGATGTGTATGAATGCATGTGTTGTACACATTGTGTATTAAATAGAATGAATTAAGAAATTTAGTTCATGTGTTTGCTTGTATATGGCATTTGTCAAACGAATGCTATGTGCCCGGGTAGCTCAGTCGGTAGAGCATTGGACTTTTAATCCAAGGGTCCAGGGTTCAAGTCCCTGCTCGGGCGAGTAATTTTTTTTAATTTTCTTTTTATTTAATATTTTGTTAATTTATATATCTTTCTTCTTTTTTATTACAGTTTATTAACGCCAGTCCGGCCATCATTTTAACACAATGGTGAATCATAATTGGTTTTTAACCACAGTGCTGCTGTGGCTGTTACTTTGTTATCACAATTTGTGTATAATAAATGCTCAGGTAGGTCAACATTTTATAAGAAAGAAAAGTTATAAATAAACTTATAAATTGCCAACTTTTTTTTCTCTTAAACAAAACAATGTGAAAAGTAATAATTTGTTATGTAAATTAAAAAAAAGTAAATAAGTAAATAAAAATGTAAAAAGTTTTTGTTTATAAAGGAATTTTAATGATTGTTATTAATAACAACAACTTAAATAACAAATCATTTTTACATTTTTATTGTATGGCGCATTTTTGCTTATCGTTCCTCAAGCAATTAATGTTGATTGCAGCAGTCTTACCGAATAAATCGTTATATTTTATTTATTTTATAAAATTTTAAATGTAATCGACAGATACATAAACATACATTTGAAAGTGTGAGGAAATTTCCATAATTATATTTGTAACTTAATTAAGTTATTCTGTTAAAGTTGACATTAATTTATGATGCAAAAACAGAAAGAATTTCGTAAATTAGTTGAAACAAAAACCTTTTATCAAAAAAATTGAGATTAATTTAAAAAGTTTTGAAGACACTGACGTATTCGTCAGCAGTGTAGTTAATTCAAATTATGCGAATAATCCAGCAACATTTTAAAAATAATTTTTGTTTTACCCTAATCGTGATGCTTCTCCCTATATTTTTCGAATTTAGAAATTAATTAAGCTATTCATTTTAGTACTTAAAAAGAAATTGTAAAGGTATTTATTTCTATTAGATTCCATACTGCAAAAAATTATACACGTTATAATAACATCACGTTTTTCCACTTTTTAAATTTCATTTAATTATACCTTTCCACAGTTCAGTTCAATGCATGCATAGTTGAGTAAGTGAATTTATGAGATAAAATGCTTTTACATATTAATCAATAAATCATGCGGGGTATGCATTAAATATGTATTTAATTTTCTTACATTTAATTCTAAAATATTTCTACATATTTTTATCAGTAGATTTAAATTTCCTAGTTTTAATAATAGTATATGCACATATATTAGTTGTACAAATGTACTTAAATAAATATTTATATTGGAAAATATCTTTTCTAATTATCTTTCTTGTTAAACCTTAGTTTAATTAGAAAAACATTTTAAAGATATAATTAAATCAATTCGCAATAGCATATTAATAATAGTATCGTTTGCATATACATACAATAAATTTTATAAAATCGTTGTTCATATTTTGTCACATACATATTTTGTTTATGCAGTATGTCTGTAAATCAGTAACAATTTTATAGCTCTTGTAAAAGTTGTATTACATACAACCAATACAACAGTTTAGTATATCGATGTGAAGTACCTATATTGTTTACTTCTTAAATGTATTGTTTTGAAAACTAAATTTAAAATATTTGTTGCAAATAATTTATTTGTCTATTTGACGAGCCAAAATAAAAAATAAAATAAGATTTCAATCTTTATAAAATCACGTTTTTAGATTTGGGCTTACGTCTATTTGAAAAGAATATGGCCGTTATTTTTGCTTATTTATGTTTATTGATTGTTTACTTAAATATTTAACTCAGAAACTTTATTGATAATTGTAAGGAGAAAATAAAGAAATTAAAAATGTTTTAAAAAGATTTGTGTCTGTCACATGTTGGATTCTATTATCAAAGTTTTTAATTTATTTATAAATTAATTACACTATATAACAAAAATCAAAATTTTCAATATAATGAGGTTCTAACGATCATGGTGTCATCGATGACATCCTATCATCAGAACTCTGACATCAATTCTATGACAAAAGTAATCAATAAAATGCAAACACACACCAATCTGATGACAAGCGTCGTCATAGAATATTGTCATAGTTTAAGTGTCATCAATGCTGTTACTGGAATGACATTATACAATGCCACTTATTATATATTATTAAAGTGTAAAATATGTATGAAAGAAATAACTAAAAAATTATGTTGTTTTATTATTTATTTTTGTGTTTAAACGCATTTTTTATAGCTAAAAAATATGACATTGCATTGATGTACACTTATCATCATTACTATGACAAAGCTAATAATAAAATATGCAAGTCTTTTTAAGAACTAAGCCAGTACAGCATAAATGCACAGGCTAAACATTGAAACAACCGATATAGTATGATTGATACCTTTTCATCATATTAATGTCATCATATCGTTACTTTAATTTATAAAAGACGTATCTAACATAATAAAATTTTTTAAGCTTGAAACAAAAAACTTAACAAAAACATTTAAAAAAAAGCTTATCATGAGTATTTGTTAAGCTTAAAGTGACCGATAAGCTAAGGAAACCCCATCTTACCTTTAACTGTTAACGTATGGTTTATGAACTTTAAGCTGCCATATTTTCTATTTTATATTAAAAATATGATTCAGTTATGATTTGGCTATTAAAATGATTTTTGACGCAAAAAAAAGTAAAATAAAAGCAAAATTACCACAAATTTGGCATCGTGTTTGTTTGTTGTACTTTGTCAAAAGTAATTGGTTTTTGCTATGGTACTGCCATATTTTCAAAAATACAAATTATACAGGGAGGTAGTGATAATGAAAATTGTTAAAGGTAACTTGATTCCACCACTTTAGCTAACGTTATCTTTTACTAACGTGCATTTTAACGGAAAGTTGTAATAATGGCCCTTAGAACTATAAGAAATGTAGGAAAGGATCCATCCTACATATTTCATAGTTCTTTTATTCAGTGTTATGTTTCAAAATTCAAATTTTTTATATGCTAGATACGACCTTCGTAAATTAAAGTAACGATATGTACTTTGCATGAATAATGTTTATGATGACTTTGTGCTGCTGAAACGGTAGAGGCGTTAGTTATAAATGTGCGATGAATTGAGGAGCCGGGGCTCAATAGCAACATAAGAAGAAAAAGTAAAATAACAATAGTGAAACTAAAATGGAAACAAGTAAAAGTATGAAAATATGAAGTGTATGTACATGTATAAATGTTTCAATCATTCTGTTGATCACAGCTGATGTAAAGGTTTGACATCACAATGATGAAAAGTGTCATTGGGTCAAAAACGAAGACACTTTGACATAACATTGATGTCGAATTACATCAGCGTAATGACCCTTTTTCTATCAGTGCAAAAGGTAGGAAGCACCAAAAATATATACATGTAACAGGAGTTTTGAAAGTTTACATTTGTGATTCATTTTAGGGGGAGCGTTCAAGTTGAGTTTGGAGTTTTGCTGCCTTTGATTAATTGTAATAGAATTTTATGGCAAATATTGTTGTAGACCAATTAAGCCCGTTACATAGACGTTGAAGGGGAGTGTTTATCGTTTTTTTAAAAAAAGGGCAAAAAGACTCATACAGCAAAGAATTAGAAAGTTAAAATGTTCCATAAACACACAGCTTATACCTTAAACGTACAATATTACAAAATATCCAATGCCGATTCACTATAACAAAGTACAAAAGGGTGAACTTTAGTTCTTATTAAATGCATCAAAGAAAAACCTTTTAAAACATCGATACTTTTATATATACAAATATATTTTTTGTGCTCTTTACCAGAATCCTTCGTTATAATCACCCAGCAAATAAAAATTTGGTACTAGGAAGCAGTAAGTGCATCCCCTCTTCCTTACGAGGATATATTTACGAGCCGCATATTTAGGGAATTTTTCTGGTTTTAGTGGCATATTTGCCCCTTTTTCCTGCATATTTAAACATTTTTAAATTTTAATATGCATATTTGCAAAAAAAAATCTATTTAGTAATCGAAAAATTTTGAAACTTTACAGCAATTGCTTCATATTCAGATATATTTTCTTTAGAGATTTTAAATTTACTCTAATGTATTTTTTCTAAAATTTCTTAAAAACTTTCCTGATTCCATTGGGTTATCCCGAGTTTATTCATAGCTTTAAAAATTTTTAATTACTTTTGAAGATTTGTTTATCTTTACCAATTTTTCCTAGAATGTTCGCTTATATACAGTTCGTAGAAAAATAATAGGAAGAGAATAATCGTGTTTTACAAATATTTAAGCCCTTTATCCGATTTTCCTGATTTATAAAAAAAAAATATGAAAAGCATGTACAATCTACTAGTAAAAATGAAGTCAACAAATTATTTGGGATCTTGTTGCCTAATATTTCATATTCGGACTGTCATTGTTCAATCGACTTCACACCCACAAGGAACCAGAATATGCATATGTACTACGTGGTGCCAGAAATTAATATTACACAAATTAAAACGAAATAATAAAGATTGTTTATAATTTTAAGAGCATATTTTTTAAGCTTTGAGGGCATATTTTGAAGTGTTTGTTGCATATTTAATGAGCATAAAACACATTTCTTAGAGCATATTTCCGGTTTCCCTGGTTATAATCATGTTCGTATTGCTGTATGTATATGGGTGTGTGTGTGTAAGTATGTAAGCCAATCATAAATTTTCGGCACGAAATGTCATCAATATCTATTGATTCCTTTGATAGATATAGTTGTAGAAAAATTTTAAACAAAACTGTTATTTTGTAAATACTTGAAAATTGTTCTCAAATCAATCTTTTAATATTCAGTCACTTTTTATTACTTGAAAAACTACGTCGATTGGGATACAATTTGGCTAAAAGGTTCGAGAGATATCGTTGTCGAAAGCTTTGAAAATAGTTTTTTTTATTACTCCAAAAATCTAAGGACTTGCTAGATCTTTGAGATCACTTGTAAAGGTGGATACTACTGGGTATGAATATCAATTAATTAATCAATTTATTTAAGCTACTGTTTCACTCGAATCCAAAATCTAATAATTTCTTAGCCTGAAAAACTGCGTAGATTACAGAAAATTTCATTAAATCTAATGCTTCATTCGAGAGAAATTGTTGTCGAAAAGTTTTGTACAAAGCTTTATTTTGTAAATACATACTTCAAAATTGTTGTCAAAACGATCTTTTATATTTATCAATTTTCTAGAGCTTTTAGCTTAAATATGAAATATACATTTTATAACAAATATAAATGGCTTAAAAAATTTTCACGACCCACCCACTCTATGAAATACATACTAGGTATGTATCTCTACATTAAGAAGGTCCACAATTTTTTAAAACGCCAAAAATCTTTTAAACTGAAGTACTTTTCCAAAAAAGTTGATCCATAAGATAAGTTGTATACTAATAATATTGTTCCAAAAGTTACATTTTCAAAAAGACACTTTCTTAAAGAATTGTTTAGTTTAAAAAGTACTTTTTTTAACACGTAATTTTTTAATTTAAAAATTACTTTTTTAAAGTTAATTTGTTTGAATATATTTTTATATGTTTTTTTTTTGACAACAAAAAAAATTATTTTTAACATTAAAACCCAATAAAAGTTTAAGGCGACATCATTTTATAGCCAAAACTGTAATAAATTAATTTCAACGACTGTAAAACATTTTTAATTGTGAAGATTTTCTTAGTTGTAAAACTCTAACAAAAACCTATTGAATTTCGTGTTTTGATGCCCTAAAAAAGTTGTACAAACAAACATTTATTTTATGCGCAAACAAACACAAATATCTAAAAGTTTATAACAATTAAATAAAAATTCTACTTAACATTTGTTTGTTTTGTTTGCTTTTTATGCCAATAGACTTTTCTATGAATAATTGAGTCTTTAAGAATGCATGAAAATTCACGTAGTATTTGTGTTCACTCATGTGTGAATTTCGAGAATAGATTTTTCTCGCACGGCCAACTTTTTAAAATTGTACCCATGTCGAATGAATGGCTTGAAGAAAATCTTTGAGAATTAAGGTGAAGGTTGTTAGAAAAAAGTTTAAAACAAGAAATATCCATAAATGAGCCCAAAAATATCAAAGACTTTAAATCAGGAATGGAAATCATGATACAATTGTATCTTTTTAGTATATATTTTGCGCGTTGCTGGTACCGTTTTATGTTTTTGGTACAATTTGAATTTGAATTATCACAATTTTTAATTATTTTGCAATATTCATCTTGTCGATATGTACTCCATTTTATTTTATGTATTTTTGTTTTTAAATTTGAAATGTGAAGATCTGATGAAACAATGTTCTTAGTCGGAAAAGAAAAAGGAGCCACGAAGATATATGAGCAATTTTTGTAAAGTTTCAATAAAAGGTTTGTGGTGGTCTTCCTCACATCAAAAACGCGTACTACGGGAAATCCATACTAATAATATTAGCAAGAAGAAAGATCAAGAAATAATGAAAAACTAAAAAAATTTCAAAAATCGAAAAAGTCTTCAAAATGAAAAATCGCTAAAACTAAATAAACCATTAAAAAATTAAAAAATCGTTAAAAAATGAAAAAGAAATCACAAAAACGAAAAAAACGCTAGAATAAAAAAAAAAGCGCCAAAACTAAAAAAATGCCAAGAATCAAAAAAACCGCCAAAACGAAAAAAGTGTCAAAACAAAAAAATCGCTAAAACTAAAAAACCACAAAAAACCGAAAAATCCCCAAAAACGAAAAAAAGCGCCAAAACTGAAAAAATCGCCACAACTAAAATAAATCGCTAAAACTAAAAATATCGTCAGATAGTGAAAACGTTAAATAAATGCCATAACCAAAAAATCGCCAAAACTATACAAATCGGCAAAAAACAAAAAAAAGTTGCAAAAAACGAAAAATCACGAAAAGCGCCAAAACAAAAAAAAAACAACGAAAAATACTTAAAAAAATAAAAAAACTAAAATTAATCAAGAAAGCACAACGAAAAAACTGCCACAATGACAAACGGGGCAAACACAAAAAGGGATATACATATGCATATTCGTACGGAACCCTTCGTGTGCGAACCAAAGTCGCACTTTACTTAATTTATTTAAAATTAATTTGTTTGAAAATATGTTCACATGAGAAAAATACATATACAAAATTTTGTATGTTTCAGATGTATTTCACAAACAAACGATTTATTGAAGCCATTGGTACCGTCATGGTCTAAAAAGTACAGTTTGTTTCACAGTTGGTACAAAATTTAAAACCGTATTTTCCATCCCTGTTTTAAATACAAGAAACAAAATTAAAGCAATTTAGTAATAAATTTTTTCGCTTTTTATTAATTCAACTGATTGCATTAAAATTTAATGTGACAGTAATAATACAAAATAAATAATAATATTTATTTTATTATCACGTATTTTTATTAAAAAACAAATAAAATGAAAGTGGGCAGAGCTCCTGTCTAAATATATGTAGACAGCAAGCAGATTGTTAGGTTTTTTAACTGCCCATTAAATTTTTTTTGCCGGCATGTCTGACATCAAAAAAAGAATATGAAAGTTTATTAGACAATCAACCGAGTAGTCTTAATTCCCTTAGACATTTATCAGAATAGTCAGTAACTTCTTCACATTGTCTGATTTTAGTTTTTGTAATAATTTTCATATATTTCCGACAACTTGCGCATAAATGTGCAAGTTTTTGAACTAGTAAAATAATAAAATAAGTCATGCAATCTTTGATTCTATGTCCGAATTTTATACAACATTTCTGATCAATTTCTAAGTTTAACTCCGAATTTTCTCCGACATTAATAGGACAGGACGTAAAAAGTCGGAAAACATTCTGATATATTTTAATATATTTCTCAGAATTTTCACAGAAAATTCCTTCAAAATACGTAGAGAATTATCTCAGACATTTTGGTAAAGTTTCTAAAATTTCCTTACACAAAGGGATTTGATTTTTTTTTGTAAATTTTCGGTACTGTTTCTAACTGACTTCGGATACAAATTCAGCATCTTCTATAGACTATCTGCTCGAGTTCGAACCGAATTCGATAAAAAATGTTCGCTGGGTTCCCGGGAAATGGGAAGTAGCTGCTTTCACGGCGATATACGAAAATTGAGTTCTTATCAGATCTTGATGTTTTAAGGTCCCACTAAGCTATCCTGTATAATTTCGCGACGATGTCCATTTGGGTGTAGATATGTGTATGTATAACTATGTAACAAACTCATAACTTTCGAATGGTTAAGTAGATCGATCGACTTCGCGATCGTAGCAAAACTTTCATTCTTAAAATTTTGGCTAGACTTAGATGTTGTGTGAATACGAACCGATTCGACTTTGTAGATTTCGAGAGTTTTCGAAAATAAAATTTTCCAATTTATGTTTTTTTAAATAAATTTAATCTACCATTTTGATCGAATCGAAAAAAAGTATTTTAT
The DNA here is from genome assembly GCA_956483635.1 of Panzeria rudis. Classification (NCBI taxonomy): domain Eukaryota; kingdom Metazoa; phylum Arthropoda; class Insecta; order Diptera; family Tachinidae; genus Panzeria; species Panzeria rudis. The sequence goes on from OY101447.1 coordinate 4,786,337, forward strand.
TCTAATTATTCCAAAATCGTTGACAGATATATGTTTTATATTCAGTCGTTTTTTAAAACTTGAAGAACTGTGTCAAGTGCTGAAAATTTTATCTAAATCGGATGAATGATGCATTGTTGAAAGTTTTGAAGAAAGTTTCTTTTCTTTTAATTACTACAAAATTCGAAGGACTTTCCAGCGCTTTGAACTTGAAATTAGCGGGAAGTTCCATGAATGGTTAGCATTATCAGAGACCCGGAAAGTTTTTATTTTTTATTTATATGTCATATAAATATTTTTGTTGATGAAAATTTATTTTCATTTTTTCAAAAAAATTAAATGTTTATATATATTTTCAAATATAAATATCCATCATGATGAACAAATAAAAAATCTTCAACGATAAATATCAGAAAAGAAAATTTTTCAAAAGCAATCATAAGCATTTTTATTATAGATGTTAAGTTGTAACAGCAAAGCTTTTACAAATCCGAACATTTTTGCATGGAGAACAGAACAGTCCCCCTATTATGTAACTCGCTAAAGCTAAATCTCTATCGCTAAAAATCTATAAAGTCGATTTATAAATTTTTGGCTACCAATACAATTTTGCAACGCGTATTGCTAAATTTTGGAATGTCTTAAAAATTTAATCCTTTAGCTTTAGCTTTAGCGAGTTACAGAATGAGGTGGCAGGATAATTCATTAAATAATCGAACAAAATCAATACATTTAGTTCTAAAAAATATCATGATGTTTCCTTATTTCATAAATATTTTTTTCGATTGAACATTTCTCATATTACCAATAATGATCTTTGACTAATCGTAGACGCTAGAGAATTTGAGAAAACGCGAATTAAAAATCATTTCCAATTCATCCGAACTATTCCATGTTTTTTCTAGATGCATAAAGTAATATTTGTTTTTATATGACAAAAGTAATGTTTTGCTCTTTGATTTTGTGAATGCTTTTAATTGTTTACTTAATTCCGCCGTTAGGTTACATTCGATACCTTTATACGGAAAATCTAGTTAACTAGTTGCTATTGAAATCTCTTCTTTATTTAAACAAATTTTTGCTTGATATTGATATTGATCATGCGATCTGTTAATATGAAATAACGTTTGAATTTAATGGCAAACCCATACTAATATTATAAATGCGAAAGTAAGTCTGTTTGTTTGTCTGTTGCGCTTTAACGGCTAAACGGCTGAACCGATTTTTATGAAATTTAAAACATAGAATACTTTTTTAAAAAATAGGAGCAGAGGGGGGCAGTGGGGAAATTTCTGCCTCTCCGAAACTATCAACCCAATTTTACTTATTGCATTTCATTGGCCATTTATCTACGCGTATGCAAATATATAGCGCGGGCGGAGCAGCGGGTTAAAGCTAGTTTCAAATAATTTCAAAAATTTATTAAGAAAGCTACAAAAACTTAATAAAACAAGTAAAATTTGCAAAAAAAATTTTAGTCGAGGTTTTTGATTAATCGGCCTAAATTATTTTACTTGTTTTCTTTTGCGACGATGTTTTTATTTTGAAACTGAATGATTGGATTAAAGAAAGTGAATGGTTGGATTACATGTCTTGAGACATGAATAATTGCATAAGTTCTAAAAACTGACTTGTACCTATTATAATTTCAGTTTTTTTTGTAAGTGTTTTTCGGTATAATTGCGCGGGCAAACCTCTGTATTTTTTATTTATTTTTTTAAATTATGTTTACGATCATTATTAGTTGTGGTACCGCTCATGGTAAAATTGTTTTACAGTTCAATAAAATCTTATTTTATTTTGACATGTTACCTACAATTTAAAACTAACCGGCAAAATCTTGGTAATGAGTTGTCATTCCCGAACAACATACTTTTCAACCACAAACTACATACCGTCTGAATTACTTTACAGTAGTTGAACAATTACTTACTAGTAATCAAACAAGCAATGTATTCTCTTATTGGCAGGGTACTAGTGTATCTGCTTATCAGATAGACGATAAACAGTTCAACCGCTGGGGAAGCAAAATAGATTTTTTTTACTTGTGTTCATGTTTGTGAAAACAAGTTTTAAGCCCATAACGAAATAGTTGTGCAATAGCCTGGTGAGTAAAACAATTGGCATAAAATAATACAATAACTGAAAACGGCATGAGTTCAATGCTTAGCAGAGAGATTTAATATTTATTGTGTATTGTTTATTCAATGCCTTCTAAATATTGAAATTTATATGTAACTTGTTATTTGTAATCAATTGTGGCAAGTACTTGCCACCAATGACATCGCCATGTTAAAGTAATTGGTTAAAATGCCAAAGTAGAAGTAGTGAAAGGTATGCTTTTTAGCATTTTAACTTATTACTTTGCCATCAAAAATTTTCCTGGATATGTATGTATCAATAAAAAATAATCGTCACTTGCAACAATTTAAAGCTATGGGCGCGATATGCTAATATGTATGTGTAATTGGGGAAACCAATTTTGTACTTGCAAACATTTTTGAAAACATTTTTAAGGTATGCAGAACTTTTTTTTTATCTAGCAAACAAATTTATTTATGTAAATATTAGCATATATAAACATTATGCGTATAATGTTTTTGCAAATGTCGTCTTAAGAATCTAAAATGTACTTAAACTATTATAAATAATTATTTATTTAAAGCTGTCGAATTGATTTCAACTTGATATTTTCCTTTTAAATGGCAAACACGCAATATAATTTTTTCCACAAAATGTCAAAATGTCTATTAATTAAAACGTTGTACTCGTACTGTTTTATTTATTCTGTTCTTTATTTATAACCCTTTGTTATATTTAAATTGAATGTAAATAAAAAGTTTGTGGTATTTTAAGGAGAGGCCGCCAACCTTTCAAACAAAGTGGTTATTTTTGAAAACTTAAACAAATATTGTTAAATGAAATATAAAATTTGCAATAAATAGATTTATGATTTCCTTAAAATTTTTTTAGTTGCAAAAATATACATAAATATCTAATCGCAACATTAATTTGCCTAATCTCTTATATAATCTCAAGTTAATTGTCATAATTCTTCAAAAGTTTTGCTTTGATAGATAAAACTACAAGAAGTCTATTAAATATATGATAAGCTTCTGATATTTATTTATCTGTATTTCCTATATTCCAGCTAAATAAAATCTTATCTAACATATTTTGTTTAGATGCGATTATAAGAAAAACATCTAGTAAAAATGTATTCACTTATTTTAGTTGTTAGAACAAAACAGCCTTCAAATTTTATGTGATCGAATTTTTTTCTTCATATTTTTCTAACTTTTTTTAAGTTCAAGGAAAAATACATTTATCTGTCTGTCGAAGTTGCTATTTAGATAGATAGCTTGCTGATTGCAAATGTTTTAAGAATTAAAAAAATGTATGTATTTTTAAGGTTTGGCGCACATAAATGGAAATATTTAGTTTTTTGCTTCAGATCGTTAACATAACGTTTATTTTTCCATCTTATTTATGAAGTAATTTGTGTAATTTATAAAAATGTAAGATAAACGAATAAAAAAATATTGTTTGCCGAAACCCGGGATTGAACCGGGGACCTTTAGATCTTCAGTCTAACGCTCTCCCAACTGAGCTATTTCGGCACATGCTTGTAGATTATATAACGCTGTGTATAAATATATTTATTTTTTACTTACGCAATAAACTGTCATGCGCATCAGATGAATATATTTTCTAGTGTTGCCAGTAGGGAAACTCTAAATATTCCATAGTCGGAGACAAAAATATCTGATATAAATGAAATTGTAGATTTTTTTTTTAACATATTACTTTTTAGGATATGAAATAATTACAAAAAAAAATTATTAATTCTATTTAAACTGAGTGCATTTTGCAACGCATAACTGTTGTTTATGAACAAATTTTAATTTATTTTTTTTTACTATAATTCTTTGCTTTTGATTAATATTTTGTGTGCTCTTTAAAAAAAATGCACTAGCATTAAATATAAAAATTTCATTTGAAATAATATTATGACAATATTTTAAATAATAAATTTCTTAATAGTTCTGTATTTTACAGCTGATCTATTTCGTTTTCGTAGTATATAAAGTAAAATGAAACTACATACATACTTAAATATCGTCATAAAAAATGTTGCAGGAGAGATAAAAAACTTAATAACAAGCAAAGTATTGTGATTTAAAAAACTGATTTTCAGGGTAGTATCATTTATTTAGACTTCTTTAATGATACTACTCAGAAAAAATGATTTTTTTAATCAAAAAAGTTTGCTTTTTATTAAGTTGCTTATCTCCTGAATTTTTTTTTAAATTAGGGCTTTTTATATAAAGATATGTACATACGTAGCAGTATTTTGTTACTTTTATTTATTTTAATATGCCTTTTCTTAAATAAAAATATTCAAGAAACTAGAAAAATATTTTCGGGGGGAATTTCAGAAAAATTTTTAAAATTTAGGGTGTTTTTGCTTTATTCAGGTAAGGATACTATTACATAAATTAAAACTGAATCAAGTTAATTTACTTTAAATTAAACTATTAAATAAACTTTTGCATTTAGGGATTTATTCTCCAAATAGGTTAAATTTAGGGGGGTTTTAATTTGTTTTGTGGGAAGAAAAAAAGTTACCTGGCAGCACTGATTTCTAAGTGTATCTGGTGGACAACATATTCATCCGACAATTATATTAAAATAATATTTGATCCAACAAAAATTTATTCGAGTAATTTAGGTCGATTAAACAATTTTTATTTAAATATTCTTTTAAGAATACATTTTCTGGAGAGTCGACAAAAATGTTAGCTTTTGCAAAAAAACTCATCCAAAGTATCAAGATCATATTCTTTTTCGTTTCTCCCAGACGAGAGAATGTAGTTTTTGAAATAATCTTTCAACAAAAGGTAATTAATTGTATTGAAATATAACATAGCTCTTGATACGGCAAATCATTTCGTATATCACCAAAATTATGTATCTTTATGTCGCCAAATCAAACATTTATATGCCAAAAAGTTCAAAAATAGACATACATCCTGTTTGAAAATTTGCTTATAAAGGGCTTCGATGTACTATTTTCGTCCTATCCGAATTACAGAATCAAATATCCCAAAATATCTCCAAAAATATATATAACTAATATAAAACGTTTAAAAGAGTAAATTATTAATTGTGGAAATTGGATATACTCGTAGTGTTGGATATTGGTTGCAAGTCATTTAAAAACGTTTTTAGGAAAATATAATACAAAACATTAATAAAAATTGTTTCTGTGGTTTAGGTAATATTTTCGTGAGTATTTCTTGAACGTTAGTTTTGGTGATTGTGAATAGTATTTTGTGCACTCACGTGAGCAGGAGCCGTTATAAACAAGGTCGAGCCTTATGATGAGCATGAGTTAATAAAAAATTTGCACTTCTTTTAGCAAGCGTGATCGTGTGATGCCCACGATAGCATCACTAATGCAAATGACATGGCTGTATATTTATGTGCATGTTATTGGCTATTAAAGAAGTTCTTACACATACATTTTTCGTCAACTCAGCGTTCAGTCATTAAATCAAGCAAAAGATATATTTGAACTTTAAACTTTAATGGTTGTTACTTTCATTATATATTTCGTCAAAAACTAATTTTGTTGCTTTATACCAAAATGTAAAATAAGCAAATAATTCCCAGCATAAGTACCCAAGTACATCCATGAAAATTATAAAATTATAACGGAATGCTCAAGAAAACAACTTGTCGTCTTTAAAGTTTATTAAGTAAAAAGCTAAAGTATATATTTACAGTTTGGTTTTATAGAATAATAGTTGATGATCGCTGATTGGATTTAATCAACGATCATTTCTGATTCGTAACATTATTTCTCTTAAAAATAAAAAGAGTTTAATTATGTATCTCTTTATCTTAATAGTCGTAAGAGGAGGGTAAGTATGATGCGAATAATTCTTTATAAACATAAATAATTATTCGAGATTTAGATTACAAGAATGCAATGAATAAACATTCACAAACTAAAGCAATCGTTGGAGATTTAAATTACAAGAAGTCAAAGAATAAACATTCTGTGAAAAAGTCTTTATAGACAGAAATAATCATTCGATTTAAATTACAAGAATAAGAATTCAATGAATAAACACTTTGTGAATAATTACTTATAAACAGAAATATTCATTCGAGATTCAAATTACAACTGGATATTTATTCATATTAGTCATAATAATGTCGTTGGGTAAAACTCCCCCGGACGAAGATTGGTTCCCGATTTCTGAAGGAGATTTGGGAAACGATATAATTGTTTCATTCACCATCCTCTTAGATTTGAACTTAATGATCAAGTATACAATGATTAAAATAATTATAATTATGATTACAATATATATGGATATATTGGTTGTTTTTTGATTATATCTTAATTCTTCTATATATCTTATATTTCTAATGTGTTGATAAGTCAAATTTTTTATTGGCAATTCTTCCTCAAAATTTATTTGTATTTTCTTAGGAAAGTTAGGAATTATTATATTTTCAGTATATGTTTTTTTATTATACCATTTTTCAAGAATCTTAATTCTACATGATTCTATTTTTATTAAAAAATGACCGGTAAGTATAATTGGAATATTACTGCAGGTTTGATTAACTGTTACATTATTCATATTAATGGCAAATAACAAATCAGAGCCTACTTCAATAATAGATGTATTCGGATTTTTCCGGTAATCACAAACCATTTCCTTATTATTTAACATATTTTCAATACAATTATCCTTTAAAGCAGTAAGATTTTTCTTAAAATTAGTTGCAAAATACATTTTATTATTGTTAGAAATATATTTATTTTTATCTTCGCTTAATTCTAAATTGTTATTATTAGGAATTGGTTGGATATATAAGGAATTATAAAGTTCTTGGGTTAGTTCAGGAATTTGGATTATTAATAGTATGTTTCGTTTATTAGTTGCTATAGTCATTTTTATGTTTTGTAATTTTTCGAAGGTAATATTATACTTTGTTATTTCTTCATCACTTATTATATTTTGACTCAAAAGTCCTAGTCTCGACGTTAGTATTATTCCCTCAACTTTGTCAATTATCCTTTCAAGTTCAACAATTTGAAAATTTAGATGTGTCTTCTCGATTTCGAGTTTTTCAATAACTGTTTCGTTATGGATATTTATGTATTCTAAATAATTCTTCTTTGCTTCCAATTCATAAATTTTAGAAAGTTTTGCTAGTTGCTCATCAAAATGCTGATTTATTTCAATTTGGCTATTAGATTGCTCTATTACATTATGTGTGTTCGTTTCCATTCTCTGCAATGTTTTTTCAATTTCTTTTCTGTCCTCGTCATCCATTGTTCCGAATAAATATTTAATTCCTGTACCAAAAACATTTATTAGCCCTCTCTTTTGTCTGTGAGGACTTAGACTTTTTAATGATGTCTTTAAGTGCTGTATTTTATGGTTAAGAAGTTGATCATTCAGTACAGTCACGTTTTTCTCTAGATCTTCAACATATTCCTCATATTTAGTAATATTAAACAAATGCAAAATGTTGCGATAGCTTTCAATCAAACGCCTCTTTCCCAATTCTATCATGCTGAATCCGTTTCCTATAGTTAGGTCTCTAACATCAATTTTCTGACTGTGCGTCACCTGGACTGCAAATACCATCAACATTATCAATAACATCTTCTGAAAATGCATCTTCGACATAACTGTCAGTAGGATCAACCAGAACGTCCAAAGATCTGAAAGTATTTTTGCTACGTATTAATTGGTCTTTATAAACCCTTTGGGTTTTGTTCTGATAATTTTTGTTATTTAATTTCCTCAATGTCACTTTTTCCTGTCTTGTGTCTGTCTTATGTGCTCTAAAGTCTTTTTTAAAACTTTCATTTACGTCCTGATCCTTCCTTTCTTCAATTATTTGTCTAATTTTTTGGTTTTCTATCGGATTATTACTAAAATGAATCTCTACCGGTTTCTTGCGCGTTGTCAAATGAAAGGTGTTGTTATAAATGAAACTTGCTTGTACTGGCAAATCTATGTTATAAGCTATATCTGATGTTTCTTCTCTTTTCCTCAATATTCTAATATTTTCATTTAGACTGCTATGAAATCTTTCTATATCAGAATTTCCTGTATGTCTGTAAGGGGTAGTAAAATGGAAGTTTACATTATTTTTTTCCAAAAAGTCTTTAAAAAGCGATGAAGTAAAACCTGGTTCGTTATCCAGAATAAGTTTTTTAGGGGTTCTCATTAAATTAAATAATATTGTAAAATGTTTAACAAAATTAAGCGGTGTTCGCTCTTCAATTTTCTGAATCAAAGCATATTTTGAGAATTTATCAATAAGCGTTATGTATGAGTTTTTTGGGTCCATATACCAAATATCTGTATGGTAAATTTCATGTGGAGATGAAGGAGTTTCCGTCTTTTCAAAAGGTAATTTCAATGGTCTTCTTTCAATTTTATAATTGCATATCTCACAATTATTTATAACTTTCGTTATTTCTTTTTTCAAATTAGGATAATAGTATTTTTGCTTAAGCTCAAAAAATGTCTTGTCGATACCCGGATGGTTGTTTTCATATTTGTGATGTTTCATTATTATTTCCAACAAGGTTTGTTTTTCTATGTTTTCTAATAGAGTATAAGTTCTATATATTTTAAATCTTTTAATATTCTTCAATTTCTTTACTTCCTCTTGGATCATAACATACAAATTTTCAATATCACAAAAAATTACGACGTTTTCCTCTTTTTCGATTAAATTCATTATCTTTCTCAAAACTTCTTCAAAGTCATCTGCTATAGCTATTCCAAATTTATATAATTTTTTATTGAACTGGATTTTTTCCTCATAGGAATCTTTTTCTTGTCTCTCAATCAAAATTTGTTTATTCGCGAATTGTAAAGGACTTTCTGTTACTTGGATATGATCCATCCCATCATCCTGAGCGCTATGGACTGTTGGAATTGGGGATCCAATCCTATTTCTATTTATTAATTTTTTAACTGGTTGCTGAAAAACTTCTCTTTCTATTATTTTAAAATTAAATTTTTCTTTTTTATGAACACGTAAAAAGTGTCTTTTCACACCTGCTTTGCTCTCAAAATTCCTTTTACACAGGTTGCATTGAAAGATTTGTGTACCATGTTTTTGTTTAATGTGCTGCTCCAAAACAACTTTCCTTTTATAAACCTTTTGGCACACGTTGCATTCGAAAAAATTTATTTCTGCAGCAATTCTTGATAGGGCATCTGCCACTTTATTTTCCTTGCCTTGTATATGTTGAATATCAAACTCATATTCATTGAGCCTAATTTTCCAACGAACCATTTTTGAATTAGGTTCTTTGAGTGTGGCCAACCATACTAATGGTCTGTGGTCTGTTTGCAATCGAAATTTTCTACCATAAAGATAGTGTCGAAATTGCTTACAAGCCCAAACTATAGCTAATAATTCTTTTTCAATTGTACTATAGTTTATTTCATGTTGGTTTAAAGTTCTTGAAGAAAAGGCCAATGGTCCATCTTCCTGGGACAACACGGCACCAAGCGCAAAATTGCTTGCGTCAGTGGTAAGTAAAAATTCTTTTTCGAAATTTGGGTACCTTAACACCATATCAGATGTTAATATTTTCCTCATTTTTTCAAAAGCTTGTTTGTAATCGGGGTCATTTTCATTAATTTTACCATCCTTCTTGAGCCTAAGTGTGAGGGGCTTTGCAATCTTGGCATAATTTGGTATAAACTTTCTGTAATACCCACTCAAACCCAAGAATGATTGGAGTTGTTTTACCGTTTTTGGTATTGGAAAACCTTTAATACATTCTATCTTTTTAGGGTCTGGTTTAATGCCCTCTGCAGTAACTACATGACCAAGAAAATTTGTTTCTTTTTGCAGAAAATCGCATTTATTTAATGAAACCTTTAAATTGGCTCTTTGTAGTGTATAAAATATTTTGGACAAATTATCCAAGTGCTCTTGGAGTGAAGTTCCAAACACCAATATATCGTCCATATAGATTACGCATATTTTATTAATATAATGTCTCAACACATTATTAAGCATTCTTTGAAATGTGGCCGGAGCATTTTTGAGGCCAAATGGCATACGTCTAAATTCGTAATGACTATCATTTGTTGAGAAAGCGGTTTTTTCCTGGTCGTTTTCATCGACCTCTATTTGGTAAAAACCCTTTGTCAAGTCTAGTGAAGAAAAATAATTTGCTCTTCCTAGCTTATCCAATATCTCTTCGACAACCGGTATTGGATACTTATCCTCTCTAGTTATAATATTTAATTTTCTGTAGTCAACTACAATTCTCCATTCCTTATTTCCCACTTTGTCTTCCTTTTTTGGGACAACCCAAATAGGGGAATTATATGGTGAATTACTTGGCACAATAATACCCTGTTCTAACATTTCGTCCATTTGTCTCTTAACTTCATTCGCATGTATCTCGGGATATCTATATGACCTTGTATAGACCGGATTTTCGTTATTTGTTGGGATTGTATGCTTTACTTCATTGGTAAATGTCAAACTATCTCCCTTTTTGTAGAAAACGTTAGAAAATTTTTTAACAATTCTTTTAAGCAATTGACCCTCTTCGTTGTTGAGGTGTTCAGTCCGCAATTGGTCTACTATTCCCAATTCATCCAAGTAATGCAACTCGGGCAAATTTTCTATATCCACCGTATCGAATATAGTTTCGGTTGAATATTCTTTTTCGTCCTCACCCTCAAAGTACAAAGGTATCTCCTGCTCATTTATCACTATAGACTGTTTTTTATAATTTATAATCGCGTTATTGTTTCTCAACAATGTGGATCCAAATATTCCGTTAAACATTGGATGAAAACTAATGACCTTAAATATTTCATCTCTTTTAAGACGAACCTTCAAAGAGTCTTTATGAATTTTAGCTTCTTCATTAATCACCAGAAAACCTGAAGCCGTTTTGATTTTCTGTGGTTCTTTTAAATTTTTTATATATTCTGGAGGACAATGATTTCTATCAATAATATTTTCCGTAGACCCGGAATCGATTAAAATTCTTGTAACTCGAGTCTTTCCTTGGAACAAAATATAGGGTAATTTATATTCGGAGGGATCTCTGCGTGAGAGGCCGTAAATCGAAAATTTTGAGACTGTGAAGATTGGGTGTTATCTATGTGGTGGTTTTGTCTACGAGTCTGTTCACTGATATCCATAGGTTCTGCCCTGTCTTGTCCAGTTGGAAAATTTCTGTTAGTATTATTATTTGGGTATCTATTGCAATTGGGATTTTGATATTTATGGTTATAAGGATTATGATATCTAGGATTAGGATCTTGATATCTGCTATTATTAGGATTAGAGTATCTAGGGTTCGGATATTGATATCTATTAATATAAGGATTATGGTATTTAGGATTTGAATTAGGATTTTGATTGTTAGGATTAGTGTATTTAGAATTTGAATTAGGATTTTGATTGTTAGGATTATTGTATTTAGGATTTGAATTAGGATTTTGATTGTTAGGATTAGTGTACTTAGGATTTGAATTATTATTTTGGTTTCTAAAATTAGTTTTATCATATTTTTTATTATAATTTATGTTACATTTTTCATTCAGTAGTAGGTTCGATTGCCCTAGTTCATGCAACGCCTTTTCCAATGAATCTGGCTTAAGGGCACACAGAACAGTCTTTAAACTTATTGGCAATCTATTTACGAAGGTTCTCAAGGCAATGTTATTATTGTGACCAATCTCGGCCATATTGCCATCCAACCTCTGCCTTTGATTCAAAAAGGAGAGTTTGGTCTGTATGAAGTTGTAAAATTGTAGGACGTCCCCTCTATACTGGGCGCCCCTCAATTCTTCATAGAGTAACTCGGCAGAAGCCAAGCCACCAAAATTTAGCTCCATAAGAGATTTAATTTCACTCCACGTGGTTAAGTGGGGATGAATCTCTAGAACCATTCTAGCCTTTCCCACAATCTTATTCTTAATTACCGACAAAAACATCCTCTGCGAGGTGGGATTGTAATCTGACATATACAAAATTACATTGTCTATACTTTCTAAGAAAGGATATAATTCTTCCCTTCTTCCGTCGAAATTGGAAATTAATCCCAAAAACCTAAGGGGATCTATATCTTTATGATTCATTTGTACCTGTTGTTGTAATTGTTGCTGTAGTTCTTGTTGTAACTGTTGCTGTTGTTCTTGTTGTAACTGTTGCTGTTGTTCCATCTTCAGGTTCGTTCTTCCTTCATCAAAGATCTTGCTTCTTCTGTTGGACATCAACCCTTGGCTGCCCAAGCAAATTCGTTGCTTGGTGACTTTATTTTTATTTTCAGGTCCAGCAAGGATAACTTAATTTTAAAAATTTAAACACCAACTTTTTATAAATTTTAATTCAGTTTCTTCAGTCTATTCCACCGGTATTTATTTTGTAAATTATTACTTTATTTCTGTTTTAATATATTATAAAATATTTAAAATAGTTCTGAATTAAATCAACGCACTTTTTTAAATTTAAGTTTTCATTTAATCACAGTGTTTACATTTTTATTTACTTATTTGTTTCGATTTTTTGTTATTTCTAGTTTTGTACTTTATATTATTTTTATAAATATAAATTCAGTTTCGTTAGTTTTTTTTTAACAAGCTTTTATTAGCTTCACTTTTTAAGTTCTGACTTTATTTTTAATTTATTCACAGTATTAAATTTTTTATTTATTTATTTGTTTCGATTTTTTGTAATTTTTAGTTCCGTTTTTATATTACTTCTGAGCATTGTTTGTTATTTTAATTTTATTTTTCAGGTATACCCATTAAGACTTTAAAATGTCAAATATCCTTGTTTATATAATTTCCGCTTATACAAATGATTAAAAGGATATCTGGGTATCCTACCGACTGCGCCAAAATTATAAAATTATAACGGAATGCTCAAGAAAACAACTTGTCGTCTTTAAAGTTTATTAAGTAAAAAGCTAAAGTATATATTTACAGTTTGGTTTTATAGAATAATAGTTGATGATCGCTGATTGGATTTAATCAACGATCATTTCTGATTCGTAACATTATTTCTCTTAAAAATAAAAAGAGTTTAATTATGTATCTCTTTATCTTAATAGTCGTAAGAGGAGGGTAAGTATGATGCGAATAATTCTTTATAAACATAAATAATTATTCGAGATTTAGATTACAAGAATGCAATGAATAAACATTCACAAACTAAAGCAATCGTTGGAGATTTAAATTACAAGAAGTCAAAGAATAAACATTCTGTGAAAAAGTCTTTATAGACAGAAATAATCATTCGATTTAAATTACAAGAATAAGAATTCAATGAATAAACACTTTGTGAATAATTACTTATAAACAGAAATATTCATTCGAGATTCAAATTACAACTGGATATTTATTCATATTAGTCATAATAATGTCGTTGGGTAAAACTCATGCATACATACATACAATTTAACATCGAATCATTACTCTTACAATACTGTTAATAAAGTCCCTTAAAATAGCAGCTAACAAAGGCAAAATAAATATGGTTAAAGTTACATGTTTATTGCCTCTTGTCACAGCAAGTGACATCATCACTCTTAAAAACGTACAAGATGAATGTGCTTGTTGTTCATCTTCAAACATAAACTACAGAAAATTTAGGAATATAGTTGCAGCAAAAATCTGCAATATTTACAAATAACTAAGGAGAGGTAATAAGCTTTTTAAAATATCAACACCGAAAGTATTGAGAAGTATATGAGAAAAATTATTGCATGTAGTAAATAAAAAATTAAACAAATCCAGCACATTAATTTATTTGGGACCTGTTATTTAATTTTGTCATGCTAATGTATTCAGATTCATATTAAAAATAAATTCATGCCACATGCTCATTAACGTTGTTTAGATAATATGTCAACTGTGACCTGTTTTGAACTACTGTGCAACTTCTACTTAAACATATAGCGCGTGAGATAATTTTTATATGCCAGAGTTTTAGAAAAGAAAATTGGCCCTTTACCACTTATTTCAGCTACTGTCAAAAAATTTTAAAATTGCTTACTTTGTAATTATTTTAGTGTTTAAAATCTGTTATTTTAAAATATTTAATATTTTTAACGCCAACACAACAGTATTGACATACCAGTACCAGCAATTAATCATTGTGTAAATCTATTATTCAATTTTATGCCAAAACATTTCAGTTTGCTTTTAAAACTTCTTTGTGATTTATTGCTAAAAACATATTTTTTTCTTTTATTCCATAATTTTTAATTTAATTTTATTTTTTCATCTTTATTATGACCAGAGTCAAAATGCAATTGGAGCTTATCGAACATTTCAAAAGACTTCATTTTCGTGTTCTGGAAGACCATCTGGCTATTATGCTGATATTGAAACTGGTTGTCAGGTACAGTAATGAGTGAATTAAATATATTTTTTAGATTTACTTTTGTTTATTTTCTGACAGGTCTACCACATGTGTGATGGTCTTGGACGACAATTTAGCTATTCATGTCCAAATACAACATTGTTCCAACAGCGTATGCTAATATGTGATCATTGGTATATGGTGAACTGTTCCAAAGCTGAAAGTGACTACACTGCGAATTTGTTAATAGGTCAGTCAGTCAGTTAATTAAATAATATAAACATTAAATTTAAAATTGTAGCTCTATCGTTTAATTAACCTTATTATAATTTACTAAAGACGAACTTTGACATTAAACATATTAGAGATAGTTTTGTACTTCCTAGTTAAACTTTGTTTAACATGTTTAAGTTAAAAACGAATCAAGTTTAAGCGTGTCTTAACCACCAACGTTATTTTCCAATAATGGGTTAACAACAGTTGTCAGTTTTGCTAGAGCTGCACAAACTTTGTATTCAATGCAGATGTGGCATTTCAGGAATTCTTTGCACTAACTAAAATGCGGACATATTAATTAGATTAATTTTAATTAAATTTTGAACATATTCAGCCATGTCACCGAATACAATTCCGATCTAGCTGCGTATTTTTTTCAAGTTTCAAGAACATATTTTGCAAAACCTAATTTTACCACTCCTAAAAAATGTGATCTGAAGTTTGAAAAAATTTATGTGTGGCGAAATCGATTCTATTCTATGTATGTATATCGTTAGCTGAAATGCAAAATTTCCTAACTATATTTCTTTAAATCCTATGAGAGAGAGCGAGAGAGAGAGAGAGAGAGAGAGAAAAAAAGAAAAGAAATACTTCACGTGACTGAAGTAAAGTTTTGAAAGTATGTACACTGCAAGAATTTTCTTCATAAATTCTGTGAATTTCGGTATTAATCCAATGAAAAATTTCTTTAAAACTCAACCAACATTACGTTCATGGGTTAATGGAACAAGTTTCGTGAAAATTGTTTTAATGAAAAGTTTAGAAATAATTCAATTAGTACAATGTAATGAGTTCCGCAAACTAATGAAATTATTTAATAATTTTAACGAAATTATTTTAATGAAATTAGAAAATTTTTTTAATGATGCTAATTTATTGTCTTAAAGAAATAATTTTATCATTAAGTAGACTCATTACCTTAACTGTTTTATTGACAATGCTACAAAATACGGACGATAGACAGTAATGCACATCAGAGAAAATTGTAATGTAGATGACCGCTCACAATATCGAACTCAGACCTTGATTTTAGTCACTTGCTTTGTAGGCAACACTACTTCAACCAACATCACTCTCGAAAAATGTGATTTATGAGTGTATAATAATAAGAAAGAGTAAAATTATATTTGCTTGTGTTTTTTATGAAAGAAAATATGTATTTGATTTATTTCATTGCTCTTTCATAAATATAATGAAATTTTTCATCAATACTATGAAATACATTTCATTGATATTATATTTGATGTCATAATTTCAATGAAATGTATTTCTTAAAATTTTTTAATGTTTTTAACAATTTTTAAGACCAAATATTTCAAGCTGTTTAATTATCCATTAAAATATTTTGCCAAAACTTAAATGGGATTCCATTAAGTAACAAAATGTTGTTGTCATAAATCCAATGAAACTATGAAAACTAATAAAGAAATTTCAAATTAACTCATGCACAACGTTCGTGAAATTTTCATTGGTTTTGTGAAACTGTCATTGAATTTGTGAAAAAAAATTAATGAAGTTGTTTGATTGGATTTATAAAGCAAAATCCTTTGAGTGTAAAGACACGCGTTTCGATGTAGTACGCAATAGTTATCTAAAACTGCGATTTAAAAATTTTTATTAGTCACGTAGTTTTGCATTTCAGCTAACGATATACATCTATGCCTATATTATATATCATATATCTTTGACACACATACCTCCCACATGTACAATTATTTGCAGGCCAACGGGACAAACCATTTGTTAACGATGAGGAGAATAGTCAACGAACTCCACGACCGGATCTATTAGATCGTCCGTATGCACCCGACTATTCAGGAGAATCGTTTAGAAATCAATACCAAAAGGTGATAAATTATATGATATATTCAGGGCCATTTAATTACAACTTTTCTTCTCATTACAGTCGCTTTCTTCGGTGTTAAATCAAATTTACGATAACGCTGCGCAGAAAAGTAAAGATAAAAGCTTACAAACAAATCAAAATCAACTGGGTACAGGACAACAGAGGTGGAAAATACCATCACCGAGTCGTATCATTTTGCCACCAGCCCATGAGCCGCAGGCTCTAGAGGAAAGCAGCGCAAAACCAAGCACCCGAATTTCCTATTACACTCCAGTAACTACGACCACGACACGAAAGCCTTCCACGCTTAGACCCACTTTAAGCTCTAGAAATCAGTCAACTAAATTTAATAGTGTGGCTGCTTTGCATAATCGACACGATGATCATTTGCAATTCGAACACGATGACTTGGGCACTAGCCACAGCACACGTTACAACACTTCGGCAGATTTTAATTCAGCAGAAGATCGTTTCGCTAAAACGCCTGTTAAGTCTACTACACAGCGAAAACCGACCTTTAACACCAACTACAATAACGCCTTTACTACAAGTAAGCCTGCAACCAACACAAGAAAAACCACAATAAATCCAAAAATTAGAGTACCCTCGAAAATCTATCAGCCTCCTTTATTATACCCCATATATAATATAGATGACAGCACTACAACCAGCACAACAACAACACCCAGACCTACATACAGACCTTCCACAGCTTCTCCTTTTGTGACACGCCAATCAGCCACAACAAGTACAACAACCACCAAAGCACCCTCAAGACCAACGACAGTGGGCGGCAAACCATTTACACGATCTTCATCACTGAGTAGCAGTACAAATTTGGGCACAAATCAAAATACTGTCAATAGATACGATGTAACTAAGCTGAGCAAAGAACTTAGAACTCCCGCCCCCGCTCAAGGATTTAAATCAAATACACCAAGACCTCCAGCAAGAAATTCAAACAATTTCCAAAATTCCACAATAGCAAAATCAAATCGAGGGAGCGTAAAGCATGAGCAGCCTGCGAAACAATTATTACCACCTTTCACCGACTTTATAACGCATGATGTTGCAACTACCCAGGGACCGCCGATATATTACGAATGGAAAGTTCCTTCAGATGGCTTAGAGCCACCAAAGCTAGAGTCTCCCATAGGTGTAGATGGCAGAGAATATCCGGAAACTGTGATAGATTATAATTCCATTAGTACAAATAATGGTTTAACTTCAATTTCTCAATTTGGCATCGATCAAGTGAAAAGCAAAAATAGTTCTACCAGCAGAAGAACAGAAACTAAGCAAACAATTCCCTCACGTTCACCAGCCTCGAGATCAGTAAAAGAAACAGCAGAGCCAAGCAGCATAGTCGAAACAAAAACGAAATCTTCTTCTTCCACGACCAAAGCATCCAGTTCTCAACAATCCAGTAAACCAGGAGATATATTCCAATTGGGCAAAGATCTTTCAGTGCCGGAATATGCTTTTCCCCTGGAAAATGACGCGCGTACCGGATACTTAGATACGGATGTGTATAATTCATTCCTACTAAAATATCCCGAAAGGCGAACCGATACAGATGAACATTTACATTGGTATGGTGAAAATCCTAAATGTCCAGAATGCCATCCGTCATATGTTATACCAGGTACCTGTGAACCCTGTATAAGAAGGTAGGGCGAAGGACAGTACGTGAGCGAGAGCACACTGTTAAACAAAAAAGTATTTCGATTCATTCGTCGTTTAATTTAGTTGTTTAAAATAAAACTCATTAAATCTTTTTCACACTGTTTGAATTGGCATTTCTTTTTAACACAAAATTAGCTTAAACACTGAAATAGAGAAATACAATTTCTATTCAATTATTATTTTGTAAGTATGTAAATGTAAACCATATTAGTGTAATAATGTTTTCAACAAACTTCCTATTGCAAACAAATTAAATAATATTTAATGTTTTATACAAATGACGAGAAGAAGAACAAGAAATATTATCTAGAAAACCTGGACCAAAAAGTGTCCAAGAGAGTGTAGATGTTATAAAAAAATGGTATTAAGCAGATCAAAAATTGTATACAACATAACTTTAAGTTTTTTTTAACGTTATCCTAATAACATTATTTTTAGTTTTTAAGATTTTACATGTTAGTATTTTTAATAATTGTTTTTAATTGGCAAACAATTGATTGTTAATTTTTTTATGAAAAAATATATAAAATAAAATTTAATATAAAAAATATGTTTAGTAAAAATATTAATTTATTCGGTTCAGACAAATAATTAAAAACTTTGTACCAATTGTCTCCAACATATGTACTTATCCTATGACTGGTGAAAATGGGAATGGTACAAAATGTCGTAAGCGATGAATAGTGAACACATCATGTAACTAAAACAAAAATGTCAGCAAAATACCTGCACAAAGTCACATGTTGCTAAATTATAAAAAAAAAAACAAATGAAACATTTTTTTATTTAAAAATTTGTTTCGACATATCTTTCAGTTCTTTATCTTAGCTGGATTTTATACATTTTAAGCTGCTTCATTAATATAGAAAAAAAATTTAATAATTTTTTTAAGCCTACACGTAAAAGGCGATTTTGTACTGAATAATCGAAACTTAAAATCGTGGAGATCTGACAAAATATAAGAAAGTTATAAGCCATATAGCGATAAAAGCCAATTTTATTTTCCATACAAAATAATTTTTGATCGAAAATACTAAATATTGAATTAAATTAATTTTGTATAAAAAAGGGGGTTAAGCCACCATCATTAGTTAACTGAAGACTGTGAATTTGAGTCTTACGACTAATAAATCAGTGAACGTTTAAAAGCTAGTTTTGTTAAACTAAACTAAAATTTAAACGTACTTTAAACTTAACAGCAATAAATCACTTCCCCATGTATTATTCCTAGTTTAAACAATAATAATGTGGCATCACCACGATAAATGTAAAAAAAGTTCACACATTTATTACCCTTAATAGCTTTTTAATTTTCGTCGGACGGTAGTGATATTATCCTTCATGTGCATGTCACAAAATATTCGTAATAAAAACGTAAAAAAAATAGAACTATTTTTTCCATCTTAATGGAGACAGCTTTTAACATGGCAATTTATGAGAAAACATCTAAAAATTCACTTTTTCCAAATCTAAAGGCCTGGAACTCAATAAATTTTTATTGGATCGACACGGTCATTGTATTAACTAAAAGAAGAGAAACATATCTAAGTTGCTTCAACACTGCAAAATATATTTTGCGAATATCTTTAAATTCGTTTTAAGAAAAAGTAGAGTGCCAAAAGCAGGTCCCAATATTTTTTCATTACTTTTTCCATTTATGTATATAGTGCTATTCAATATTTAAAATCGAAAACATTTCTCATAGTTTGATAAGCACAGGGCTGACAATGGAAATAAGGTCAATTGACTTTATTTCCCGCCGTGGTTGGAAAGAATGCGTTTTTAAAAGTGAAATACGTATGAGCAAAACGTTGATCTGTTATGTTTTGTTGTATAGGGTAAGTTCCAAAACATAATTTGCAATGTAACTGAAAAAAGTCATGCATTCCTAAACGCAGCTATGTAAAGATTAACAATGCCACACGTCCCTAAATGCACAAAAAAGTCATTCATACGCAAACAAAAGCAAATTGTGTATCAATAATTTTTTTGCTGCATTTTTTTTACAAAGCAAACAATACAGTTGGTTACTTTGTATCGAAACAGTAGCAAAACCGCATCATTGCAATGTGTTTTGATGATTTAGAAGTCAGCCATACTTTGGAAATTTTCTCTTGAATTTTCTATTTTTTAGCCGACTTCAAAAAAAGAGAGGTATCAATTCCTTTTATATTTTTTATGTGTGTTCCTTCAAAATTCCACCATTTATAAAAACATAACTCCTTAGATATTAGAAATATATACAAAGTTCATACAGAAATAAACTCATCATAAGTCTTTTTATTATATTGGATAAATTAGCATTGAAAATCTCTATATTTTAAATTTTACAATAGGGGTACTCGTTTAACCTGCTATATGCCTCTTATAGCTCTTCAAATATTTTGAAAACATTTTATAAAAAACTGTTATACAAGGCTCTTAAAATGTTAAGCAGCAATTTTGAGTCTTAACGATGAAACAGAACTACGGCTAGACGAGTTTTTCCATACAAATTGAGAGTAATCATACGCCGTAAAAAGCAGTCATGTGCTAAGTATCTATTTTATTTTGAGAACGTTTTTTCTCATGCTCTCAGTTTTAGCCACTCATTCTCTCAACAATGTTGCCATGTTTTAATAAAATTTCATAAATTTTTCATACGAAATATAAGAACAAAACAAAATAAACAATAATATGGGAGAATTTTGAAGCTACTGCCGTCGATTTAGTTTTGGGCCTGTTTATTTTGGGCGTTTTTGCCTGAAGTTGCAGACTTAATGATGAAACAGAACTAAGTCTGCAACTTCAGGCAAAAAAGCTGCCAAATAAACAGGCCCAAAATAAATCGACGGCAGTAGCTTCAAAATGTTTATTTTCTTTTGCTTTTATATTTCGTATGAAAAATGTATGAAATTTTATTAGAACATGGCAACATTGTTGAAAGAATGAGTGGCTAAAACTGAGAGCATGAGAAAAAACGTTCTCAAAATAAAATAGATTCTATCCCATGACTGCTTTTTACGGCGTATAATTAGATAATTTGTATGGAAAAACTCGTCTAGCTCCAGTTCTGTTTCATCATTTAGTTCTGTTTCATCATTTAATTTGCCTGCTAAACATATTTGACAGAATAAATGGCTTTATCATCAATTTACTTCACTATGACTTAAACAAAATTAGTTCATTTTGTCAAAACTGTGAAACTCGTACAAAATTGCTTTTGTCGCGATAACGGCGAAAATTTGCTTAAATAAAAACAAGCTCTAAAATTGATTGCAAACTGTCAAAACCATAACGAATGACAAAAATTCGTAAAAAAATCACGTAAATGGCGAAAATTTGAAAAAACTACTTAAAATCGTGAAGATATAAAACTTTTATATATTACTCAATATTAGACTTTTATAATAAAAGTCAATATTGAGTTAACAGAGCTTAAGCTCATAAACTTGAAAAAATCGCTTCTCTCGCGAAAACAATGAAAATTAACGAAAACTTTAAATATTGCCAAATAGTTTTAAAACGGACTAAAAACTGCTAAAATTTGTAAAGCTGTCTTTATACTGTCTGAGTTTTCGTCTGAATTCAATACGTAAAAGTGAAATATCGTGTCTAATATACAATTTTTAATCTTTCGTCTGAGTTCAGTTGAAAATTGAATTTATTCTATTTCCATATAATACCCAATATGAGTTTTATATGTCATATTCTTAAAGTTAAATTTTGAAATTAGATGACAGACAGTGTCAAGACGGCGAAAACTTGGAAACAATTGCGAAAATTATAGATATTCGTAAAAACTGGATAATATAGGAATGTTACCAAGGTCTACTGTATTTTAGAGATCGCTTGAATTATAAAAAAGCCAAAACTAAATAAAAAAATTAGTTCTATCGCAAAAATAGTGTAAATTCGGGAAAAATTTCAAAGTTGAAAACGAGTCCTAAATGCGATTATAAATCGCTTAGACCAGTAGGAAGGAAGCAAACTCGCAAAAAATGGGAAGCGCCACGCCCATGCAAAGTAAGTACTTCTTCCAACAACTTCTACTAAACCGATTGTTATAAAACTCTTCATACACTTACTTAGTCCTCTTGGCAATACAATATTAGGGTAAGAAAGAGGGACATTGCCACGCCCAAAACGAATTATATATACTTTTCCAACTACTTTTATTTTACCGAAAAGTAAATAATTTTTTTTAATTACTTTTACTTAACTGATTGTTATAAAGCTACGCAAATTTTAAATTTGTTTTTGTTTCAAATGTACCCAGTAAAAAATTTTCAGCGCTTCAAAAGCGCTTTTGTGAGCAAAATTGTAGTAGGGGAGACTGGGGCAGCTTCTTTGGGGTACTTTCGGCAAAGATGTTTTTGTTACAAAGCACCCATTGTACTTCAATGACTATTGATGTAAATTTAGCGAAATTTTAAATAAAGAAGTCCCACAAAGTTTGTCATCTCTAGCTTACGAACTAGCTTAGCTACACGTGTTTTAGTGTTTTTGCCAGTGTTTTTGTAATATTTTGATTCTATTTTGTAAGTATTTTGTCTTTGAAAATTTTAAATATTTAAAATAGAGTTTACAATAACAACATTAAGAATTGTGATATTTGCCTAAAAACTAAGTGAAATGTAAATCTTTGTTGAATATTAAAATTATAAAAAAGAAAAAAGTGTAGAAGTGCTTTCGGGGTAGATTCGGTGTTTCTAATTGGGGCGTTTTAAATTGGGGCAAAATATAACTTAAGTTACCAAGTTCCTCGAAACTACCTTCAACTTCACGCAGACGCACTAAAGATTTATTTGCAGTAGACTTTAGCCCCTATTATATTAAATAAGTATTTAATATGGAATATTTTTTTGTTTAACGTTTTAAGAGCACAAAAACAGAAATTTGTGTATTTTTCATTAATTTAATTCAGCTAATAAATTGATTGACTCATAATCCCTTTAATTTAAAAGGTATTTATTTATTTTATCTAACCAATTGCATTTAATTATATGATCGATGAATGTGTCTCGTCAAAAGCCGCAGGTACCCCGACATGGGGCACATTCAGCGAAAATGAATTTCTCTACTAGTTCTCAAAAATAAGTATTAATTACTAAGTGTTGATAAAACTTTGTGTCAATATCTTATTATTCAATATCCAAGGACAACAGAAAGCGATAACATTTTCAAATCTGTCGAATACTTTCTTAGATTCAGAGGTTTAAAGAAAAAGTGACGAAGCGATATCAGCAGGTTTGTCAGCGCTACTTTTATTCCATAATAGTAGAAAGCTGCTTTATTGGAAGCAACTTTTTTACTGGGTAATTGTAAGAAAGAAAAACTTCTTTCGACATCGTGAAATAGGCAGTTGTTAGTTCTCGTAAAAATAAAACATTATTATCAGAAAAGTGGACAGTGCCACTCCCAACGAATTCATATATTTTTTTTAACTCTTTCGACTTAACAGATTCTTAAGAACCGTTCTTTGCACACTCATTTAGTTCATGGCAAAATACATTCAGGTATGTGATGAAAAACGATTTAGATGCAAAAACGATTTGAAAGCGATAACAGGTGTGATGTGTTGGCTATAGTCGTTTTGCCAATAATTTTTAAACTTGTTTTTAATTATTTTTTCAACCTTTGTTGATAAATTTCTCTTCACAGTTCTATTACATTGCTTATATTTTATCTTCTAGTGAGCTTTATAAAAGTCAAAAGATCAGTAGAGAAAAGATCGGCCGGAATTTATCACACCTTTTCAAAACAATCGTATTGAAATCGTTTTGAAAACGATCGATTTCCATCACATACCGGATTATGATTAGAAAAGAGGGCAGTACTACGCCCGTTTTGTAGTCTGTCCTTTTTTGCAAGAACTATCTTTTTTAAATACAAGCGAATATATATTTTATTTTTTTAACTACAGCAAGATATGTACGCATTTTATCCAGCTCTGTAAGCAGGGTTGCATAAACCGCATCAAGTACTAACTAACGAATATTTAATGTAAAAATTAAAGTCTTTAAAGGTTTAAATATTTTCTTTATTACGTTTAAACATTGTTTTTTAACATTTTAAATAGTTTTTTCTTTTTAATTAACACAACTTAAAATGATTTTTAAATGTAGAATTTTTTTTTCTAAATGTGTACTCAATGCAACATTTGAATTTTTTATATTTTTATTTGTTTTTTATTTTGTATAATTTAACAAAAATGCTTATACATTCTTACATACATAGATGCGGGTATGTAAATATTTATATGTATTGTAAAAACAGTTTTACCAATTTGCTTTTGATATTAAAAAAAATATCGAGCTAGTTTTTTATGTTTCGTTTGCAAAATATATGTTGATGAATTTATGATTTTTTGTCAAAAACATTAATGAAATATTTACAAAAAAGAAAAAAAATGTATCTTATAATAAATCAAAAAAAGATGAATTAAGATAAATTAAACAAAATAATTTCATACTACAATAATATAGTAAATCAACTAAAATCCAAAATTTAGATATAAAATAATATTCATTGTATAAAAATCTTTTAAAATATTTCGATTTTTTTCATTTAAAAAAATTAATTGAAAATAACAAATTTGTTTTTAAGGCACTTTTTCATAAAAATATAATTTTTGTTTATTTGCAATTGATATTTCTTCTTTGTACATGCAAAAATTTTGAAGACTAAATAGACATGCAATTATTTAGATCATACATAAATATGGTAGACCGAAAGTTTTGTTAACGAATACAAGAATTATAATTACATAAAACACTTTACAAAATAGGAAAAAAAAACTAAATTGTTTTACAAGTTCCTAATTTTCTATTAAAATCATTTCATTACTTTGTTGATATTCATCGTCTCTAATAACATGCTTTTAATTAATTATTTCTTAAGGTTTGCTTGTCCAGGCTGTTTAAATATTGTCATCTTATTTCTTGTGATTTCGAGTTTATTCTTTTCAAATTTTTGCCCTTCATTTTGACTTTTTGACTAGCAGTTACTTACAAATAATAAACATTTTGTATAGAATTAATTCTAATACTACTTAAATTTTTTGGAAAAATTAAAACACAAAAAAATTTCCATTGGGATTTGTGGGTTCCTTTCTTAAGTTTGTTGTTCCTCTAAAAATTGTCTCTCATAATTAATTGGTGGTGCTGCATTAGCTGCTCTACATGTAATCGGATCATATAAAAATATGCTAGGCGTCCATAAAGCCGAATATGATCCAGGTTCTTTTGTTACAACTGTTTTACAGGGTGAAGATTTAGACTTACGTTTGGCTCTAATCGTGTTACAAATCGATTCTAAGCTCCCACGCTCGTTACAAGCCTGGGCCACTAGAGCAATTTTGTGTGGCAAGGTTACATCAACTTGAGTGATTACAGCAGAATCGTGTATACTATTATAATAGCGATTGGTTAAGTAGCCATCAGTATAGATCTTAAAGAGAATTAAAAATAAAGTTTATTTCTATAATTTACAAATAATGCTACATATTACTATTTACCTCATAACCACCAATACCAAAACAATCGTGAATTTTCCACTTTACATATAATGAACTGGCTCCGAGATCCGTTACATCAGTAATCGTTACCGGAAAACTATTGCGATTATAGAGACCAATCTTTGTCTTACAAATGTTCTGAAAAGAGGTAAGAATTTTTTTGCAAAAATTGTTCCATTAAAAAAAGACTTATTCTGGCAATTTGGTAATAATAAATGTGTAATCAAAAAAATATATTGTTGAATGCCAAAAAGTAAATTTATAAAAATTTTGTCTTCTACACAAACAATCGCCCAAAGTGCCGTAGTATTTCCTTGGCCTTTTATTCATATTGAAGTGCAACAAAAAATAGTCACCCAAAAGTTGTGGGAAGAACAATGAGCAATCGTCAATATTTTTCGATCATTTTTGTTTATATAGATAGAAAAGTCTGATATGGTTTAAAAATCAGCACAACTGCAAAAAAAATCGCTTTTATCGTAAAAATAGCTAAAATTTGGGAAAAATGCAATATTGCAAACAAGCTTTAAAAATCGCTTTAAAATAGCTAAAATTGTAAGGAATGCAAAAAAAAACTCGGAAAAATTTAGAAAATTCGCAAAAACTTGTTAACAACAAAAATATAGAAAAATTGTAATGGTGATTCAATTTGGTAAAACTGTAAAAAACCAGGAATTGGATAAAAAATTAATTTTATCGCGAAAATTGCTAAAACTTGCGAAAAATTGCAAACAAAAAAAATATTTTAAAGAACGCCAAAAACTCGGAAAAAATCTCGAATATTACGAAAATTCAGAATTTTCGCAATATAAGTGATTTTTGACCGTTTTTTAATTTTTTTTTACAGTTTTAACGACTGCTAATCAACATCAGCTCCTTTATTCCGTAATTCGCTAAAGCTAAAGCTAAATCTCGATCGCTAAAATGCTGAACAAACACAAAATTAAAAATTTTTGGCGATGACATGAAACACTAAAATTTCGGCAGATTAAATTTTCAAGACATTGCCTAATTTAGCAATAGACGTGCAAAATTGTATTCGTACCCAAAAATTGATAAATCGACCTTATAAACTTTTAGCGAGATTTAGCTTTAGCGAGTTACAGAATAAGGGGGCAGATGTCCTATCTTTTTAATTTTAACAACTTTTTGCGAATTTTCGTAATTTTCGCAATTATTTCCTAGTTTTTTTTTGCATTCCTTAAGCTGCTATTACATTGTCTGAGTTTTTGTCTGATTTCAATACGTAAAAGTTAAATATCGTGTCTAATATACAATTTTTAATTTTTCGCCTGAGCTCAGTTGAAAATATAACATATTCTATTTGCATCTAATATACGATGACTTTTAAATGTCATATTCTTAGTTAGATTTTGAAATCAAATGAAAACTCAGACAGTGTAAAGAAGGCATTACAATTTCCTCAATTTTTTAGGAATTTTAGAGCTTGCTTATGCCATTTTACAATTTTTCGCAAATTTTCGCTATTTCGCGATAAAACTGATCTGAACAATGTTTATTGAATTTAAGCGCTTGTTTCCCCTTTTTTGCGAACTTTCATAGCAAATTGAGTTACAAATTTTTTAAATTAATTTTTGTTACCTACTTTTTTGTAGGTAATAATTTTATTGACTTTTGTTACGATAAAAAATTATCCGAATACCAATTTTCTGTTTTTATAACACTAAAAATTACATCACAAATTATAGCCATGCGTCAGAACAGGCCTTTAAAAGTGGGCTCCAATGAAAAATCTCAAGAAACCAAAAATGAAAAGTGGACACAGAACTTTTTATTGAAAACAACAACACGAATTTTGGTGAAAGTCCCTGCGTTTGGCTGAAGGGCTGCAATGCAGAAAATCATTCATAAATTAAGCTGGCTTTACATTTCCCACAGCAGACAGTTGGTGGGACACTCTTGCCCATAAAAAACTGTCTGCCGTATAGTAATAATTCGGTCAAGTGCAAGGGGTTTCTTCTCCGTGGCATTTCGAACAGCATCTTCACTTACTAAAATTTCTCTGCATAGCCTATCTTTGGTATTTCGAATACCGGCTTGGCTTAATGATCTTTGGCATATCTGTCCTTCGGACGGGCGCAATATATTTAGCTCTATGGTAATTCGAAATCTTTTTTCAATTGAAGTTAAGAATTTTTAGTCCAACTCTATGAATTCTAATCCAAAGTTATTTAATTATTCAGTCTTGATTTCGTTCGCTTTAAAAATTTTTAAGTTTTGTTATTGTTTTAAATGCAGTTGCACGAAATAAAGAATTTTTCGACATCATGAAACAGGCAGTTAAATTTTCAATTAAATTATTTTTTTTAGAAAGGAATTTATCAAAGCATGTAATATTTGAAAAGACAAAGGCAAATTCTTAAATCGAACTGACCACTATAAATGTTTTCGATATCAACCACGATCTCATCATTAGAGCTTTTATTATACAACTCCACCGTTGAGAGAGGTGAAGTCAAGTACATAAACGACTAACATTAAACCAATTCACTTTAAGCTTTTTACAAGAGTTCGCATTTTTTCAAATTGAATTAAGCTTTTTTCGGTTGTTTAGAATTTTTTCAACATTCGGCTTTTGTTTTAGACAATCATTACTTGTGCTTTTTCCTTGTCTCAAAATTGCTGAAAACTTTCGGCTATCGAATACTAGGTGTCGTGCCTGGATAATTGAATAACTTTGGATTGAAATTTTTCCAGTGGACCAATGTGGGTAAAAAAGTTAAAATTTTTCTTGTCGCAAATCTCCTAAATTGTTAGCAGAAACCCATAAATGTGGAAGGCTTTTTGTCAACCCTTGGATAGGCAAATATACTTGCAAAAACTCTTGTTTATCAGATCAAAAACATTAGCTTGGCATTAGAGGTGACCCACTTTGGGATCTTGTGGCTCCACCCCATTTTAAGATATAGATTCTAAACTCCAAACTTAAGCTCAGAAACATCTCTTGAAATACCATATGAAATTTTATAAGAGTCAGATGGCTCATTTAGAAACTACAGATTTATTTCCATTTATTTAAATTTTTTTTCCAAAATCCCCCACTGTGGTTTTTAACGGCAAGTTCGGCATATAAAGCTTGCCATTAAAGTCCACTTTAACTTTTAATCGTAAATTGTGAAAAGGTCAGTAAAAGGTACTTTTCTAATGAGTACTTTTGTAAAGGTAATTTTTCTTAAAAGGTACTTTTCCTAAGAAACTTTTTTGCAGTTTTCAATAGAAGGTCTTGGGACTATTTTTTTTTGTTCTCAAACTGAAAAATTCAGAAATAACTTTTTCCTCTTTCATTTTTTAGTTTTGGGCAATTTTTTGTTTGAAGTCATTTTGCATTGAAATGAAATGGAAAATGGTCTCAAATTTTTTTTAATAAAATGAAAAAAATCCATAGAATTTTCTTGCTTTTTGGTCCAGTTTTCATTTTTGAGTTTAGGGCAATTTTTCGTAGAGTCGACCTTAACACCAAAGTTGTAGCTTACCTTTTCAAATTGAGATTTGCACCGTGCATAGTCCATGGCTTTTAAATCCATTATTAGAGAATCTATGAAAAATTTCTAGAAACCAAACGAAATTTCAAATCCAATAAAGAATTAATAAATGAAATCAAACAAAACTTACCATTTCTTCGGTAGAACCCATTCTCTCAGACTGTTTTAAGGTGGCCAACGACATGTCTTTTCCAGCAGGTTGACCAAAAACTTCCGGCGCTTTTCTTTTACAAATTTCAGATATTTTTTCTTTGCCCAGTTCATAATCTTCGTCATCACTACAATAATAATCACACTCCTCGTCAGACTCTTTACATGTAATAAGATGTCTTGTGTCAACTGGTTTATCGATTTCTGGTAAAAAGTTGTAAATGTTTTGACCAGTTTTTGGTGAAGTATACACTATATAAGAAGATCTTTCTTCTTTAGTAAGTCGGAGTGTTTCTTCAGTTCTTTCTGGTTTAATTAAGCTGGATTTTTCCGTAACTTTCTCCCTTTCAGTTTGTAATGATTTTTCAATTTCATCATTAATGATTCCGTCAATTATTTTATTTTCGCCAAGCTCATCAGTTTTACTTTCCGCGCTTTTCATTTCTTTGATTTTGGATACTTTTGCGGGCAGGGCTGGATAACTTGGCTCTTCATTATCATGTTGCATCAAACTATTTGAATGGGGTTCGTACATTACGGAAGGATCTATGTCCTGGACTTGTGCAAGAAAAGGATTTATTTCTTCATCCACATATTCAATATGCTCTAAAATCGCTGGTTCTTCGTCATCGTATTCCATCATAGTGTCAGCAGTTGGTCCATGAAGAACGACTGATTCTGTCAAAATGTTATCCACATAAAGGGGATGTAGTTCTTCATCTACATATTCCTCCTCCATTTCTAATAATCTTGACAATTTATTTACTTTTAACTTATCATGTAAAGAATCAGATTGGGATTTATTGTCTTCTCTAGATACTTCTTCTACATCAGTCCTGATAGACAAATCAAGTTCATTACTTTGACTTTTCGCCGGACATAAACAAGAAAAAATTGAAATTTTAGAACATATGCGGGGAGAAGACTTAACTCGAGTTTGATCCTCCGTTGCTATACTCTGGTTTCCGCCAGAACAGTCCTTAAAACTGTCGGCTTCGTCATACACAAATGGTTTAGATATATGCGCACTGTACACAGGGGAAGCTGCCAAATTGTGGGGTTGGAGAAAAGGGAAATTATAAGGAGGCACAATTGTATGAGCCATTCTACAAGTACAACAGCAACAAGTATGAGGAGAACAAGCCCGAGCAATTAGCTGAGGTATTGATGTTGTTTTATCGCAGAGCTGTTTTTCGTTTACTTCGGATTGTTGTGTTTTAGTTTTGCTGGATTTAGCATCTGCACTAGGTGTTGCCACTTGAGTAACGCCCCTTTCTAATTCTCTCATGGGATTTTTATTAATTAAATGTACAATTTCATGCAGTAGCTTTAAAATAACGGAATTTTTATCTTTTATTGAACCTTTACGAGGGCAGTCCAACTTGTCTGGTTTCTCATCACTCTCAGAATCGTCAGAGTTGCACGAATAAAATTGTTCTTGACAAGAAGTGTTGAGTTTTTTAAAGGGATTTGCATCGAAATGTCCGCCACTGCGCTTTGAAGAATGTTTTGTTTTGGGCATATACATGTTTCTATGCACTGAACGGTCTTTTAATTTTACTGGAAAATTATCAGATGTAAGACTAGTGGAACTGGAAGATGACGTCACGTCTAAGTTTTTACAAGTACATTTATGTCTGACATTAAATTCAGTTTGTGGCACATGCCAACAGTGAGAGGTACTAGCATCGGGTTTCTTAACAAATAATTTTGAAGGACACTTTAACATAACGGAGAACATTTGAGGTTCTGTTTGACTGGTTTGAGATGTATTCGAGAGACAACATTTATTATAACAATTTCTTATATTCTGGTTATTTCGGTCAAAATAAGCTTGGGAGGACTTTTCTGAGGTTTCTGTAAAATAGACAATTAGAAAAGGAGTTTAGTTAATAATTTTCATTTTAGCGAATTTTAAAGGAAAAATTATGAGGGATTTTAAAAGAAAACGATTTTTTAATATTTTATTTTTAAAATTCTTTATTTATAAGTTTGTTTTTGAAGCTTAATCATCTTCAAATAATTTGCTAGCTGAAATATTCTTACAGGTTTTTCCTTTGGCAAATATAGCTTTCACATCTTTCAAGAGAACTTCTTTACCCTGAAATTTTTTCCTCAGTTCTTTATCTTTATCCCACATTTCGAAGCCAAAGAGTTCCAAATGTTTTGCCTCAGCTTTGTCCCGACAAGGACACACATCGAAATGGGAAACTTGACTGCAATGCGAGTCATATTTGTTAATGTTATTGAATACGGTTGTACGATTGCGACATTTGCACACTTTGATTTTAGTATGACGAAAAACATCCTCTAAGCTGGGCGTGGCAGGGGGCTTCCATGGACATAGACAACATCCGCAATCGCCAGGACAGAATACTCGCCCATTTTCATCGATTAAAGGACTTGGCTCGTAACGACAACTAATACAAACATGCAAATCTTTGTGTTGAGGAAATGCCAAGCGATAGACTTTCTTTTCTGGCTGGGCAGGAGGGCTGCTGGTTGTCTCCAAGTCACAAGCGCATTTCAGTTCATTTTCACAAACCAAATTAAATAATTTTACACTCGTATTTTGTTGTATTACTTCTTTGTATTCTTCTTTAGTTATTTTTTCTCTTTCACAATTGCAAACATCAGCCATAGAATGTCTTTCATCGAATTGTTGGGTAGAAATCGAATCTGTTGATACTTCTTCAACTTCCTCTTTGCTTAGCCAACTAGAATCAAACAGATCTGTGTGATTAAACTTCTTTAATTCACTTATAGTGCACCAGCAAGAAGGCATATAACCTGCTGCAAATTTAGGCTCACAAAGTGTTTGCATACTTTTCGAATGTCGATTTAATAATTCTCGTCTTTCAATGCATATATCTTGAGGCTTCGTAATGCAACACCAACATTGTGGCATAAAACCATTTTCAAATAAATTAACCTTTTTCGTTTGAGTAGAACGTGAGAGGCACTTGCACTGCTCTCTTGCCACAGAAGAGGGATATTGATTAGAGGAACTATGTGAGATATTACAAAAAACTTTTAAATGAATTTCCAAGGGTATTTTTATATAAACAGGATCGTTAATAACTTTTAATTGGCATTTCGTATTGTATTCATGATTTTTATATTTACACTGATAATTTTGATTTCGCTGTTCTTTTGCTAGATATTGTCCTAATAGTGCTTGCCATTGTAAATTATTTTTAGCTAAAGTGGAACTCTCCATTTGTTGATAGCTTTGTTTTACATCTACATTTCTATGCATAATTTTATACTCACTATCAGGGATATCGATTTTTTCCAATGACGATGTTTTTGTAGCAGACATTTGCGTTTCTTTGTTGATTTTATTGCAAACATTTTTTTTATTTATTTCCTCTGTCGAAGAATCTTCTGTTATTTGATTTCTTTTTGTGCAAGTTGAGCAATCACAACAAAATTTATTAGTGTTCTTTGTGGAGGAAGGAAACATATTTTCACAACAGTTTGACAAGAAATAACAAGGAGAATTTTGCAAAATAAATACGTTGAACGAACTTAAGCAAAATTTAAGGACCAAACTATTTTAAAAGTAAAAGAATACAAAATTTTTCTTTTGAAAGTGGGAAAAAAAATTATTTTTTTGAAACAATAAATTTGTATGTGGCATTTAAAAAATAGTAAAGTTTTTTATAGTTTTTCGAAAACTATTCAACAGACACTGTAATTAGCGTTTGCAACACTGGTTGGATTAGAGAACAATACATAAAAGTTTTGATGTGAAAACCCTTAAGTGCGATTTCCACAGTCCAGATTATTGATTCGTCTACGAAATTTATACGAAAAGTACGAAAACTTATATGGAAATCACTCCAAAAATTGAGTGTTTTTAGCATATAAATCTTTTACTTATTTCAGGCTCCCAAGTTTCCGGAATACTGTCTAAAATTAATTTTCGGTGGACCAAGCTCTGTATAATGCTTGTGGTGAGAGTCAATACAGAGCTCAGAGAAGACCTCTGAATATCGTCCGAACACAGAAGTTGTGAATTAAAGTCAAGCAATACATTTTAGCGGATGGTTGCTTTTGGGCCAACGATCGAATCTGATTATTTATTTTTCTCAGAGGATAGTTCACTCCAAAATGATCAGTACAACTAGTAAAAATTTTTAAGTAATTTATAGTCTGTACCAGTATTGTAATCTATGACAAGGGCTCAGCCTCATAACCGGAGAGCCATGGTGATCGCTCTTTGCTTTCAACAATTGCTTATGTTTTTGCTGATGTAAAAATTGCCACATTTATGCCAATAACATCTACGTGAGCAGGTTCACCTAGCCAATTCATTCGCCGTCTCTATATAACTAATTTCTGAAATAAGTATAAGTACTAAAGCACAACCCCCCAGGATTAAAACTCCCCAGAAAAGAAGGTTTGGCTTTCATAGAATAGAGATCGCTTCTATTTTCGCGTGAAAAACTGAATGCACTGGTAGTGTTGAGTTCAATCTTATGCTTTCCAACTCAAGCGTTAGTTTTCGATCTGTCCGCGTAAAGCCTCTCAGACTTCCGAGATCCCCCGAATTTCTGCGAAATTAAGTTTCTACGATCTTTTAAAAATACACAACGAAATAATGTTCTCGAGTTATCAACAGGACATTTGAGATAAAATGCGCAATGTGCTTTACTTGAATATTTTGAGCGCACAGTTTGGAATTCGGTTAAGAAGTTCAGCATTCTCGTTTGAACAGGCCGTTCAAACGAGAATATTTTGGTATGTGATGAAAATTTATCGATATCAAATCACGCAGATAGAAAAAAAAAAGATTTTACTGAAGGATGTTTTAGTGATGCTTCTTTATGGTTTTCTAGTCTTGGAATATTTTATTCAAACTTAAATTCGATTTCACTGTATCGTGCAATTTCAGAACACCCATTACGCTTTTATTAGTTTTGTAAAATCGCGCGACGATCCAGGCATATCAATATGTCGTTCATCGTAAGAACTGGGACTATGCAGCGAATTTTGATAAATGATTTGCATTTACACGCAAAGATCTCAATCACTAAAGATTTGGAGACCAGAGGCCATCAACAGCAGCGCGTCTTTGTCGAATGGATGCTTGTATGTACAAGAAGTCGGGTTTTGTCGCAGAAAGTTTCGGTCAGTAATGAATTATATTTCCCTATGATCGAACACCGGTTTCTTCTCTTGGGGCTATTTTAAGACTAGATTCTGCGGGCCAAAACGAACAGGATTTCAAAACTGAGTGACATCGAACATGCGCTTTACTGTTGGTCGCATTACGTTATGTAACATGAGTCGAAGCGCTAATTTGGGAGATATATTTATAGCGAACAAAATCCCTTAATTGATTAGCTTGTCTGCGAAAAAAAACAACCAGGATCTATAGCGGGAATCAAACCCGAGACCTCTGGACTAACAGGCTAATTACTTTTTTTTTTGTAATAATTATGTTTTTCTTAATAATTTAATGTGGAAGCCCAAATTGGGTCGACCTATATTTCTGTTTAAAAAAATCTTTTATTTGTAAGTCTCAGTTTTTCCATCATGCTTCTCCCTAATTTTACTAAAACTGTAGTCAAACATTTTCTGATTAAACAGTGCAAAGCTGGTATTGCATATTTTTATATAAATGATGAAAGTTACATATAAGAGCAATTTATCACCAGATAGATAATACAAATAATTTCAATACAGCAAATGCAATACGCTTTTATTTCTTGATCAATTTTGTTAAGTTCGGTCCATTTTTCCTCTCAACCGGATAATAAACATTGCAATAAAATTCAGATTCCTTCTCTTGACTGTGAAATATCATTAAACGTTCATCGATTTCTTTTTCAATTTGCACAAGCATCTAGGAAGGAAGCAGAATAAGAGTTTTGTTGAATAAAAATATTATGATGATAATTATGGAAAGAAAAATCCTAATACAAAAATACCAACCGCAATTTTACTGGGCTTGAACATTTCCATTAAAATATGCAGGCACTTCATAGCGGTAACAAAAGCTTCATAACTTTCTAAAGGCGCACCGTAATTTGAGATGTTGGAATTGAGTGAAGTACAGCTTGCCAAAATATCTAAACCTTGGCGGAATTCCAAATCTGTTAACCAACGTTGACATATTTTCATATTGAACAATGAAGAATTAAAACGAAAGCTTGTATTTGAGTTTGAAGACTTTAACAAATCCAAAAAAGAGCGTAAATTTTTCGGCATGGTTTCCATTAGAAGCTCTAAAGCTATTTCATCATTAACCTGAATGCTAAGATCACGTTTTTTCACGAAAGTGGTAGTGGCAGCATTTTTTGTGTCAATTTTCGTTTCACAATCAACGCTGACATTCCTAATAGTTTCTATGTTTTCATTTGTCTCCTCCTGAAGAGAGTGAAAGCTTCCATATGATATGTTGCGTTGCAAAACCTCAGATTCGTTAACATCCAAGTCGAAAGCGTCTTGATATTCATGATCCGAGAAAAGACAAGACACTATACGATTTACTTTTAGATATAAACTACTAACTCTGTTACGTATCATTCGTCTTTTGCCAGAACGTTTGCCTCGCATTATCTTACAAAATGTTTGCTGTGCTTTTCTTCGACCATTTCCATTTAATTTTGGTTCTATTGTATTCGTGGGTTTTGCTAGTTTGCGCAATTCTGAGGGTACTTCGCAAATGGCTTTCTTTTGAGAACAGGACGGCAGCATATTTTCATCGATGTTTATTTGTGGTATGAAAGC
Source organism: Panzeria rudis (assembly GCA_956483635.1). NCBI lineage: Eukaryota > Metazoa > Arthropoda > Insecta > Diptera > Tachinidae > Panzeria > Panzeria rudis. Next base: position 4,822,413 of record OY101447.1, read on the forward strand.
CATGCCTATTATTACATTTGTATTTGCACCGTGTTCTTCTGTCGTTTCTTCTAGATTGGTATTTATTATTTCTGGATTTATATCTTCTAATGACAGATTTACAGGGGTGGATGAAGCTACTGGTTCTGTAATATCAGCCAGCTGTGTTTCATGATTTTCATCAGCCAAACTGTTTTGATTTTCATCATTTGTTTGATTTCTTGATTCCTTTCCAGTTTCCTTATTTAATTGATTCCGTGATCCATTTGAAGTTTCCTTACTTAATTCATTTTGTAACCCAAGTACAGTTTCTGCCATCAACTGATTCTGTAATTCACTTACACTTTCCTCACTTAATTCATTTTGTGATCCATTTAGAGTGTCATTAGTAAATTGGTTTAGCGATTCATTTATAATTTCCTCAATTAATAAATTTTGCAATTTATTAACAGTTTCCTTAATTACTTCTTTCTGTGATTCATTTACACTTTCCTCAATTAATTCATTTTTTGATTCATTTACACTTTCCTTAAATAATTCTTTATGTGATTCTTTTACACTTTCCTCAATTAATTCATTCTGTGTTTGATTTACACTTTTCTCAATAAATTCATCCTGTGATGTTTTTAAAATTTTCTATATATAAAATTATTTTGGTGGATTTTAAAAAATTAAGGCTTACCTCTTCTTCTGGAGCATCCGCCTGCAGCAAGGTATCTGCCAACTTTTTGACATCACGAGCGATACTCTTGAATTGTTTTTGTGTAGGCAGCATGCGCTCGCATTCCTTAAATAAAAAATTAAAAAAAATGTTTGAGAAATTTGTTCATAGTTTGCAAAATTTTAATTGTACTAACCCCCATGTGCTTTAAAGCTTGTCCCAAACCTTTACTGGCCGTTCTAAGATCCTTGACTTCTTCACGCTTGAAACGTTTTGATGGTGAATTTCGCAATTCATCGGCCAGACTGTAACCCTCAGAACGTTCTAAGCGTTTTTCCAATTTTTGACAGATCTCATCTTTTGTTCTGATTTCATCTGTCAGACAACGAATTTTCTCTTCACTTTCTTGTTGGGCTTTTTCCAAATTTTGTATTTGTAATTCAAGAGTGGCAACTTCTTCTCTCAGCTCACCGTTGGTTACTTCAATGTGCAAGAAATCTTTTTTAAGATCAAACATTTGATCACGAACAGAAACCATTTCTTTTTTGCCATGAATTTCGGTTTCTTGTTGAAGTTTGCGCATAAAAGTTAATTCATCGATTAGACATTTATTGCGTTTCTTTTCACATTCGAGAGCTTCAGTCAAAGGTTTTTGTTGTTCTCTCACTTGTTCATGTTGTTCTTTGTAACGATCAAATTCATCCATTATTAACTGATGATCTTCTTGTAGTTTCTGATGTTCTTTAGACATTTTTACCAAACAGGACTTCAAATCTTGTTCAGCTTCTTCAAGTTGACAGATTTTCTCATTGGCCGAACGCGCATCATCTCTTAAACAGTCTTGTAGTTTTTGTATCTTTTGCTTAAGACACATTTCTTTAGCACGGAATTGTTCTTCGCGTTCTTTGTACTCTCTTTCTAGATCTAACCAGTGCGAATCGGCTGATTCCATGGCGGCATAGTGACGTGAATTAAGTTCTTTGATTTGATGTCTCAGACATTTTATTTCATCTTTTAAACATTGCAGTTCCCGTTCATGACACCTGCAAGGTTTTGCCCTATGGTGCAATAAATCTGTATCAGAACCACCTCCTGTAAGACGTGTAGAGTTTTGATTGCCCATGTCTTCGCTGGTGATGTCGGCAACTTGATAATTTGGATTTTGCACTTGAGCCAATGTGCAATAGGTATTGCAAATCAGCAACAATGGCAAAGTATTGTGTAAAAATTCTAAATTCTCTTTGGCCTTTTGTTTGTCCTCTTCCAAATGACGTATTTGTGTCTCACTGGCAGCCAAATCGTCGCGTAATATTAAACACTCTGAGTGACAGTCTTTGTACTTGGCACTTTGTGCCTCTCTGGACATTTCCAGCTCAACGTTACGTTGGCTAAGAATCTCCAATTCAACTTCGAGTCTTTGCAAACGAAGTCTAGTATCGTTTTCAGCCTCTTCAAATTCACACTTCTCTTCTTCCAGATTGGAATTTTCACTTTCCAAAAACTCAACTCTGTCTCTCAGTTCATTGACTTCCTTCTCAAGTTGAATTTCTCGTTGTAACCGTTCAGCCAGTCGCTTGGCCTGCACATCACCGGAACTCTCATAAATGAGTACCTTGCTCTCGAGTATTTCTACACGTTCTTTGTAATATTGCAGGCGCTTTTGTTCGGTTAAATTTGAAGAGTTTTGTTGTTGTACAGGTACCTTTTTGGTTGGTGAATTGAAAATGTGATGTGCTGTTGAATAAGTCGAAATGCCACTGTCCTCGAAATCGGTTTGCGTAAAAACGTTATTCTCGCTGATATCGCTATAGAAATCGGATTCTACGAAAACACCACTTTCGCTAAGACTGTTCGTCTGCCAGGGTTGGCAGCGTATCTTGCGTGGCGAATCTGTGGGTGTATTGTGCGGTGCAAGCTGAACGGTGCTGTTGTATGGCTGGACTGTTGCAACAATACGCGGGGGAGTTGATAAATTTGATGAACTATTGCTACTGACTTTCGTTGAGTTGGCACTGCAATTATCGTAAGTTGAACGGGCACTGGATGTAGATGTGGATGATGCTGAACTGTAGTCTGATACACGCGATTTGACCTGTAATTTTTAGATATATTTTTATAAAAATAGAAAAATAAATAAAAATATGATTATATGAAACAAGATGAAGAAATTTTTTTAAAATAAAATTTCGTTAGTTTTAAATTGTTTCAAGAAAATAAATAGAAAAGGAAGGCCAAAACTTTTTTACAAAAGTACACCGAAAAAAATTCATGCAACATTTGCACGTAAACGATCGTACATATTAGAAAATATTTCGAACTTTCGCACCATGAAACTCTTTCGTAAAATATACGAAGTGTGCAAAAATAGTTGATAAATAAAAGTAAAAAAAAGTTTGGCTCAACCGGGGCACGAACTCGCAAACTTCATATTTTTCGGTAAGAACTCTACCCAGCATGCCACTTTCTATTTATTTTATAAGAGCTAAAAATTTGTTTTGTTTACTTACAAATTACAATTGAAATTTATTTTAAAAACTATACCGTTTACAGTAAGTTTCTTTGGAATTTTTTTAAATTTCGCTGTTAAACTACATAGAAAAATTAAGTTTCCAAACCAAAATAAATAAACCTAATAGCAAATACACAAACCTTATGCGGTTTATATTTTAGTACAATATGAAAAAATCAGAGTTGTAGTTCCCATATATAACAAGATTTTGACAAAATCCACTGAGAAATAGATTTTATTTTGTATGCACTGAAAAAATTCCATGCAATATACGCACGAAAATTCTCCTACATATTACGAAATATTTCCTAATTTCGCACCACGAAATTTTTTCGTAAAATATACGAAATGTACGAAAATAATCCAAAAATAAAATTAAAAAAGAGGTAGGGGTCAAGAGGGGCACGAGTTCGCAATCTTCAAATTTCAAGGCATTTACTCTTCTACTTATTTTATAAGAGCTAAAAAGTTGTTTTATTTACTTCTATCTGAAAAATACGTCAATTTATAAAAAAATAATTTTAATTTATGTTTTTATTTCAAATATATTTTTTAACAAAGAAAAATGTTTACGAAAGGTTTTCGTTACTTTCGTAAATTCAAAAAAATATTGCCTAAATGTTTTTTCGTAAAATGCTTACGAAAGATTTTCGTTACTTTCGTAAATTCCAAAAAATATTTGCTTGAATATTATATGAAAAAAGTAAGTACGAAAATTTTGTTCGTAAAATGTCGCATGAATTGTTGATTTTAAAGACATTTTGGGTCGAATTTTTACATACCAAGTCCAAACTACTGGCCTCGTCACTGGATGAGGTGGCATTCAATGAATTTGGTCCACTTCTGGGTGTTAAAGCATCTAATTGTTGTACTAAATTCAAGACCTGCTGCAAGCAGTGTCTTTCATGGTCCTCCAAAGAGGATTTTTTCAATAGATTGCCCAAACGTCGACACAATTCTTCATTTGATATATCTATCAAATCATCATGATGATGTTGACTTTGTGGCGATATTATACCAGAATCCAGTTGTATATTATTTTGACTTTTACTGCCGAATAATATCTCAAATGGATCGGGTTTATTGTTTGTGGGATTGGGACCACCCGGGCACGACCAAAGGTTTTGTGTGGCATTTGTTACGGTGGAAGTTTGCATCGATTGTGATGTTTCGGTTGTGGGATTTGTGTGGCTTTGAAGCGACCACTGTAAAGAAAAAGAAATTTGAGATTTATTACAGGATTATTTCGATATTAAAAGAAAATATATACATAATTATGTAATGCTCAATGGGCGTAGACAAGGAAAGTTTTCTTTTCATTAGTCCAATTTTGTGGTGGAGTAAACAGGTATATGTAATATATATACCATTAGTATCAATTTTTCCCTTCTAACTATAAAATCACACTTGCGAAGAGAAAGCATGCCTGTTGTGTATTTAATCTGATTTAATTCTCTTTAAAATTTGCTTCCAAAAACCTTTTGCATTCATACGCAGATTTTTAGTTGCATGTCTTTTTTATACACATATTACTCTCAAAAAATTCTTTATTTGCTCTTTGACAACAACAAAAAACATAACACAATCACATAAGAGAGAGACAATGAGAGAAAAGGCAAATAGAACTAAAGAAAAATATGAAAAAAAAATCTAAAAATTTGATTTTTTCTCTACCCCGTTCGCCTACATACACCAAAAATCATGTTTTAAGAAACATAAAAAAATTATCGTATGAATTGCGTGCTACAAATTTGATTTTTGATTTTTCATCCACAGACTTTTTTTTTGGCATGTCTAATATTTCCACTAGATACACCATAATATTTCACCTTAACTCGAGATTATATGTCCGATTACGACCATAAGATGATCGATACAATACCTTCAACTATGTTAGTTTGATTAGGTCAAAAATCAACATAGTGTTTTTTTATGAAAATAAAAAAAGATCTAGAAAAACATAAAAAATTGTAAACTCCAAAAAACTTAACTTTTAACTATTGTTCTTAAAGACAGTTATCTTACGAACAAAATAAGCCATATATAATGAAAATCGATGCACAAATGTTGATTTTATTGGGAATTAAGTGAATGCATCCCAACTCACAAATCACCTTTTTATTTCTCTATATCTGCACAACTGCAATAGGGCGTTTTCAAGCAAAATTGTGAAAGTATAGGAGGTAGAGAAGGTTACCCCCCATACAAAGTAATTATTAATTTTCTTATACAATAACGGTGTAGCGAGGTACACCAGGTGGGGCTAGCATTTTATATTACAAAGGCATTTTGTATAAAAAACAAGCAAAAACTTCTCTTTACTCTCTTATATTCAACACCAAACTGAACCATAATCTTGGCAGGGGTAGCTAATTTCAACACAATTTTTACATGGTATTTCAACTAAAAATAACTTTGATTTAACATGATTGTTCGTATTATTTCAGTATGAGCCTAATTTTGCTTTATATATTAAATCAATATTAAATATAGCTCAAATTAATTCGTAACATTTAATTCAGAAAGCATTGGGCCTGATTAATATTCCAATGAACAACGAAAAAATTTACATCAACTTAATTTTTCATATATGTGTACTTAATTAAGTATAAAATCAAACCAAAAAAAGTTTGTCTTAAGGAGAACAAAATATCAGAAAAATGAGAATGAAGAAAAATAAACCAACGGCAAGACTGAGAAAGTGCAGTTTAATATCAACTTAAAAGTAATTTAATTCTCGTATTCAATTTTCACGAAAAATTTTTATATACATATAAGAATTGAAATCACATTCAACATCCACCCGACAAGTTGCGATAAACAAAATACACTTGAGCACTAACGGTGGAAGTGTAGCGGCTTCCAAAAGTGAAGCTACTTTGTTCTGTTATGTACGTTGAAAAATTAAGTTGGTGTTAATTTTTTACCTTGTTCCTTGGAATATTAATCATGCCCACCCAATTCTTTTTGAATTAAACGTTACGAACTTTAACCTAGTAATAAATTTGGATTCACAAGCCAATACGTTCGAAATAATCATATTAATGAAATATAGTTATTTCAAAAGGAAATATGTTGTTTGAAGGCCATTTTAAAATCATGTTGTATTAACATGATATACATTTGAATCAAAATCACTAACGAAAAATGTTAGATTAATCTTATTTTCAAACATTTTAGCATGAAATTTTTCTGTGTGTTGCTTCACATCAGCATAGTGGGAAAAAATTGTACCAGGCCTAGCTAATAGTGTTAAAAAAGGTCGCACGGTTCTAGTTAGTTTTAAATATTATTCAATCTATGTTATTTACATGCAACTAAATCTTATCTGTTGGGACTTGTGGAGATTTATCAATACTCAAAAGCTCATTTGTAAGCTATCATATCATAGGACCAAAAGAGCTTTTGTAAACTTTTCAGTACCTGCATTGTTTGCTATCCTGTTCAGAGCGCTTGTGTGGATAGATGGTTAGAGTGTGACAAACTTATCATACTCTTGACAATATTATATTCATATCACATTTGTTTAACAATAGTGTATTAACTCAAAATTTAAAAATTTTCAGTAGAGAACAAAAAACTGTTTATATTATTATTTAAAGCAAATGTCGATAAAATGAATATGCCATTCTTAGGAAAATACGGAAACTATTATAGTGTAGTAGTTTTCTTTCTTTTTTGTTAATCGCCTGGAGAGAAAATATGAGATTTTGAGTTACTACCATCGATTTTGAACAAATTCTTTCAACAAAAACGTTTGTTCAATTCACAAGCTCGTATTAACGTCGTATGTGTTGTGTAATCGTCTAATTATACAATATTGTATTTTTGTTGTTAGCAATTCTCATACAAAAGTGCGTTATAATTATATGATTGATTTTTATATGTTTTCCAAATAATTGTATTGTTTAGGAATATTTTATTTGCTAGACTAATTTGTAAACCAATATAAGGTATAGAAAGGGAGGCAGCTATAACAGCTTGTAGAAGAATGGTTCAAAAAAAATTCGCAAAATTATGATTATTTGCAGAATAAAAAGCAAATAAATGCAAACATCGATATTATGGCTTGAAATAGATTAAAAGTGACTCGAGCTCTAAAAATGCCAAAAATTTCGAGTAAATCAAGCATATCGCGAAAATGTCGAAAATTCGCGAAAAATTGCAATATTGTAAGCTAGCCCCAAAATTATAAGGAAAGTCAAACACTCGGGAAGAACGCAAAAATTATGAAAATTTGCAAAAACTTGCTAAAATTTTAAAGATTACAAAGCGCAATATTGATTAAAACACCCTAAAAATGTAAGAAAGCCAAAAAATAGGGAAAATTACGCCTGTCGCGAAAAAAGTGAAAATTCGCGAAAAATTGCTAAATTTTAATCAAGCAATAATTTTGATTAAAAATCGCTAAAACTGTGAGGAATGCAAAAAATTTTTAAAGTCGCGTAAATAGCGAAAATTCACAAAAACTTGCTAATAGCGGCATGATAACAAAGTCTAATATTGCTTGCTTAAAAATCGGCAAAACTGTAAAGAAGCTGAAAACTTGCAAAAAGTCGCTTTTATCGCGAACTTTGCGAAAATTCGCGAGAAGTTGCAAAATCGGAAACAAGTCCTAAAATTGATTAGAAATTGCCAACACCGCTAAAAACGAAAAAATTCGTAAAAATCGCGAAACAATCGCAAGCTAGCGAAAAATTGCTAACTTTATTAAAAATATCACTAAACCTGTAAATAATAACAAAATTCGTTTTTCGCCATAAATTATTTACTGAAAATTAATTGACTACATTGAATTAACATTTAAAATACGACACAATAACGACACAACAAATTTGTCTGTTCACAAGCACATAAGAAAGTGTCGTCTGTCTTTTTTTAAACGATAAGACATACGACTGAGCTTGTGAATTGAACAATTATTACCTCAAAATTATTTCGAAAAATTTTAACAAGAAATTATCAACTCAAAATAAAAATTTATAAATTGAAACACTTAAACTCGTTTTTTGTGATAAAGTAGTGGTCAGAACAATACAACATTTTTACTGTTGGTAGATATGAATAAATTATGTCGTTATTCGGTAAAAAGTGATAAAATTAATAGAGAATTGTTAAAAATATAAAAATATAAAAAATAAAGATATAAAAAAGTGGAAAGAAATTTTTTACTACTAAAACTATTTTCTTTTTCTATATTCATGGCCCATAGTGATGTGCAACTTTTTCTCACTTAAAATATTTAAGAAGAACTAGAACAGACATACATAATGCAATTTCTTTTATATTTTTATTATGAAATTTTAACTTAACGGTTTATAGATTTCAACTTAAATTTATTCTGTTGCTTTCAATTTAGGAATTATAATAAAAAGCAAACATTTTCCTCTGTATTTGTTGTTTAACGTTACTGTTAACAACATTAATTACAATTATTTTATTTATTAATATAATTCAAATATTTTTTGTATGCTTCGTTCTGAAAACAAAAGAGCAAAAAAAGATGCAACTGGAAATAAAGACATTTATGGGAAATTTTTAAAAACTCCTTAACAAGGTGATAATTAATTCTTGAGGGAGTTACAATTACTTATGTCATGATAAATGGAAATAATTAAAGTTAATGGATTTTCAAACTGTTTCTACTCTCTCGCAAAGCATTTGCAATAATAAATTAAAAACTTGGAAAATTTAAAAAATAGTTTTTTGATAGATTAATGTCTAGAAAAACAACAAAAAGCGAAAAAAAGTAAAACTTTCCAACTAAATTATGGCCAATTAAAAGCATTGTATCTACTATATACACATCCATACATACAAACATACATAAGTTTGTATGCATCTAAATAACTCTAGGAGTATTTGCAGTTATAATTTGAGTTAATTAAATAAATATGCAGCGGTGTGTGTGTGTGTGTACACGCTTGGATAGTTTTGCATTTTGCCAACTATTTCTTCTTTAAATTGTTACAACGCTTTGATGGTGTTTCGGATAAACTTTTTTAAAGGCGATCATTGCATTAAATTGTATTGAACTTTTTTGTTGTTGCTGTTGTTTTTAAAATTTAATTTAACAATAATATACTCGTAAATGGAAAATAAACTAAACTTTAGTCTTTTTATATGAATTTTATTTTCGTTTTTTCAACTTCAATGGTTTTTAAGGTCTCCTCTGTTAGCAATTTTTCTTAAATAAATTTTACGAAAAGTTGAAAAATCTAATAAAAACAAACCGAAAGCAGGTTACTAAATATGTAAAATAATAACGCAAATTAAGTTTAATAGAAAAAACAAATAAAATGTTTAATAAAATCATCAAATTGTATTTTTAACTTTCCGATCTATTGTCAGTGCAGGGATATTATAAAAGATAATTACTGCCTGTTCATCATATTTAAAAGAATTTAAGGGTACATTTTTTAAGAAGATACTTTTAAAAACGTACTTTTTTAATAGATACTTTTTAGAAAAAAATTTTTATGAGGTACCTTTTTAAAGGGTAGTTTTTTAAATGTACTTTTATTAAATGCACTTTTTTTAAGGGGCACATTTTTAAAGGGATTTTTAAAAGGTTCTGGCTAAGCTCACCCACAAAGCAAACGAAAATTTCCTAATAGGTTTGTAATTTATGAAACAATTTTTGCCCTGAAAATTTTCGACAATGATATCTCTTGTGCTATTTAATCGATTTAGATCAAATTTACGTCATTCGATGCAGTTTTTTAAGTCCAAAAAAGTAAATAAATCCTGAAAATCGATTTGGCAAGAACTTGTGGAATTATTAAAATAAAGCGCTTTTTTGAAACATTTTGTAAACAATATTTCTGTTGATGTTGTTTTTCGAGTTTAAGAGCTGATTAGCTTTTGAATTCCGTCGGCTGAGCAGTTTAAAAATTATTTGAAAAAAAAACATTTTTTTGAAACTACGTTTTCGAAATCTTTTTATTTTTTTACGTTTTCTTTTCGATTCTCAACAGCTACCAAGCCGAATTGGTTCATTATCTTACGAATTCCAAGTTTTTAGAATGATGAAAGTTTTGATCCGATTGGTTAATTCCTTCCAAAAAACCTTTTTTACTTTTGCGGCTACCTAAGCGCTACCTAAACGGTATTAAAAATCATTCCCAGGAAGTTCATGTGTTCTAAAAAGTTGTTTATTGAGATCTTAGGTACATTTTTGCAAGGCAAAAAATGTAAAACGTTTTTTTTACGTTTTTTCCGATTTTGATCTTGAAGATGAAGTTTTTTTGATTTTATATATTAACAACTTTTGTTTTCTATGACAAGAGCTATAACTTTGCCTCAGAGAGTAAATCAAAATTCTAAACGGTTTGCATGATATGAGCCTGAGCAAATGATCAGTTTTTTTTGCAAAAATGACACCGAGGCCCCAAATCTTTGGGGGGCCCATAAAAAAGTGCATGACTTGGGGCAAAACTGGGATACACGGGTCTTTTTTTTTCTTTTATCATGGTTATATTTCCATGACTTAAAAAATTACACACAGTGTCCCTTAAACATAATTTTATGAACATTAAAAATAAGTTACTTTAACATTAACAGATTTGGATAAGTTTTTTAAATATTTTTTTTACATTTATCTTCATTAAACTTAGCGGGAAAATCGAGATTTATTTATTTCATTGCTAAAAAAAGTCAAATAACAAAGAACCATAGCTAAGTACTAAAACAAATGTCGTATAAAATATATTTAGATAAAAAAATAATAAATATTTCATACTCTTGTATGAAAAAAAAAATCTGAAAATACTTGTTTCTAATTAATTTATTATAAAAAACATATTTCGGAATTCTACACAGAGCAAAAATTAAACGAAATTGCAAAAAAAATAAAATATTGCAAATATTTTTGTAACACAAAAATAAAAATTACGAGTATTTTAATTGTTGAAAAGATTTTTGAATGTAACATTTATAAAATCACATCGATATGATCACTTTTTTTCGCAATTCACTCAAAAATAGTTATTAATGTTTTATTGTAGTGATTTATGACCAACGGTTTAATGATTTAAATGTATATTTATAGTTTAATTGACCTGACTGACTGATCAACAAAGATTGATAAAATAAAATAAAATAAAACTTATTAATTTGCATAATAACGTTTATAATTTTATATTCATTCCAACACATGATGGCATAAATGTGTGTTAAACATATAGCAGATTTATGTTATTTGGGTTTCTTTTTTTTGAAAACCAATTTTTCTTATTGGCTGTTTCTCTTTTCGCAAGTAGCATTAGAAAAGACATATAATGAATGATTGAAATACACGTGATCAATCACGAGGGACCGTTGTGGCTGCCGAAAACAATGTTGTTTTGTTCTAGCGTGCAGAGTGTAAATTTTTCCCTTCATACTTGGAATATTGTTTCATTAACAATTCTATCGGACTAAAACATTACGAACTGTAGCCTAATAATAATCACGTTGGCTTATAATTTATTATTTACAAAATTTCTTAAGTCTAATTTGGGAATTAGAAAATATTTATTTGTTGTATGAAGTAAAATTTTCTTTTACACCGATTTGTTATAATTGTTTATTTAATTACACCATAAACTAAAATTTATTGTCAAATTTTTTATCTTGACTTACGTCGTTTTTGAAAAAGTCCATATGTATCTCAATTAAATTAGCCGAAGTAGCGGTTTATATATATTTCTTTTGTTTAGTGCATACATTTTTGATAAAAGCCATATCATATGTATAAGTGATAGATATTCAAACCTGCTAATTAACATGTTTCCGATAAGATTGATAACTAAACAGTAACAAATGCTAACTAGGAGTTTCATTTACAAATTTATTCGCTGTCATTAATTACAATGCAGGGGCTTGGTAAAGGAAACGACAAATGAAATAATCTTTTATTTTTAATTTTAAAAACAAGTATTTCTAAAATAAGAATAAAAATAAACATTTAAATAAAAAGTCAAGGTTACATTTGATAGAGAGTTAAACGAAATTTCTCTTTCCACTCCCTTCATATATTTGATTAATAGACGTCCCTGTATTTTGTATGTCGAGAACATCATTCCATTGCAAATTTATTTTATTAAAGAATTGTGTGTAGTTTGACCATAAAATGATCTTGATATAATTATCAAGTCTTATTGATTTAATTAATTTATTAGCCAAGATTTATACAAGCTAATCCTAAATGTTTTCATATTTGTGGGTGTGGAAATAAAATGATTAAATCCGTCATAAGAAAAAAATTATTGGAGTACATGCAAAATGAGTCAGTGTTTAGTTGGTGTATGAATACAAATAATTAAGGTTTTATTAGTTACCACAAAATGTATATCAATTGGATCACTTGGGTTATTATTTTAGATTTGTTAAATTCCCATTATCAAAAAAGTGTTCCTAGTGGGAGGAGAACTTGTCACAAGACAAGCCACGTGACTGGTTCTCATGGACTAGAAACCGGTTCAAGTTCTGGAAGTTGGAGGGGATCAGTTGGTATTATTAAGATACTCAGTCATATGTTCTGGATCTAAATTTAAGATACTTGTCCTGTGGAGGTTTCTTTAGTACTATTCAAATTAATGTAAGTTAAACAAATATTTTTGATTTGAAAAAAACTGCTTGTGCAGTAGCATCGGAATTGTATTCAGAAAGAATTAGGCATGATTGATGTTCAAAGAAACAAGGGAAAAATTAACATCAACTTAACTTTTTAATATTCCTTTGAACATCAATCATGCCTAATTCTTTCTAAATATAATTCCGATGCTACTGTACAAGCAGTTTTTTCAAATCAAAAATATTTGTATAACTTACATTAATTTGAATAGTACTAAAGAAACATCCACAGGACAAGTACCTTAAATTTAAATCCAGAACATATCACAGAGTATCTTAAGGCCACTCTCGGTAGCCGCTACACTTCCATCGTCAGTGCTCACTTGTACTTTTGCTTATCATCACTTGTCAGGTGGCTCTGTTGAGTGTTATTTAAGTTCTTATATATTCAACTTTTTCGTGAAAATTGAATACGGGAATTAAATCATTTAAGTTGACATTCAACTGCACTTTCTCAGTGTTGTCGTTGGTTTATTTTTCAATTTCCATTTTTCTGATTTTTGATCTATTCAAGTCAAAGTTTGACTTTAGTAGAACAAGAAATTAAAAAAAACAGAACGAAGAAAAAACATCTAATGGCAACATTGGAAAATTGCAGTTTATTGTTAACTTATATAAGAATTGAAATCGTATTTTCATACAAAATAAATTTCATTAAGTTATGTTTTTCGTTAAAAACCATTTTGTATGGAAAATAAAATCGGCCTTTTTTACTTAATGCCTTATAACTTTCTTATTTTTGTCAGATCTCCTCGATTTTAGGCTTCTCTTATTCATCACTAAATTATCTTGTTCTACTGGTAGGCTTAAGAGAAATTACTGAAAATGTTGCCCTATTAATGAAAGCAATTTAAAATAAAAACTATAAAATTAATCCCACTTCCAGCCGCGGTAGAGGGCTAAGAGATACATGTATCGAATATATCTTTATAATTTAGCTATATGCAACATTGTATTTTATAATTTAGCTATATGCAATATTGTACATTGAGCGAATTTGGTGAAGATATTTTCCACACTGAACCAAAAATTCAAAGAAAAACATCATTGATTCAACGAATTGTTCATTGATTTTGATCTAATGTACTAATACGATAAACCAATAGACTGGTTCATTAATTTGGTTAAAGAATGACAATAATGCATGCTTTCAATGAACTGTTATACATTGAACTTTAACGAATATATTCATTGCAACAACACATGCGTACATTCAGGCGCGGGTCTAGGGGAGGGGAAAAAGGGATATTTCCCCTCCCAAAACGAATAAAATTTTAAAAATCGCATGTTTCATTTAAAAGATCCCCTCCCAAAAACTGAAGCTGGATCCGCGCCTGGTACATTGAATCAACGTATTTTTCAAAATATTAATGAATTTAGGTTAATGAATGCCGTTCGTTGAAATTATGTAAAATAAGTTTTTAAGTTTAGTTCTTTTCTCTGTTCTTCTTTCCTTTTAATTTCTGTTCCTTTTCTTTCCACTCTTCTTTTTCCACCGTTCACGACTCGGGAACATATTATAGCACTCCCATTTTCAACAGTTTTAGGTCAAGTACGCTGAAGATAATTTCCCTTGCGGTAGCTCGTTATTGTGAGTCGAAGGTAGCAAACCATCTATTTAATAAGAGGCCATCTTAGCTTAAAAGTCAATTTTTACCTTGTGCAAAAAATCCCTACAGTTTTCATGAGTAACAGCGTATGTCTAAAGTCCTCCTTGTTAGAACTGTACATTCTCTATACAATTTTGTGAATTTGATTTTAGAACTTACGCGAAAGTATGTGGAGATAAAGCCACTTATTTCAACACAAGTGGTTTTAGTAAGAGAGAAAAACTAAAGTAAAAGACATAAAAATTTAATTTGTTTTCACTAAAAAAAATCAGAATTGGTCTATGTTATTCCGAACTTTTTAGACTTATATAAAAAGCATATCAAGCGAAGCCATTCCACTGCCAACATTTACAAAAATATACATAAACTCTACGCGAATTAATGTGGAGTAAAAAAGGACCACCCCCCAAATCGATCTACTATAGTGAATTGGCGTCTAATGTTAAAGAATATATAACAAAAACAAACTTAAAGACTTTTTTTTAAGAGAAGTAACACAATAAGACAATTAATGCCTACCAGTTAATTAAATAATGTGTTGCCTTGTTTTGGGAAAGGGATAGTGTAGAGAGAATAGGTGGTGAAGTGGGAGAGAGATAGATAGCTTAATTCAATTACAACTCTTCTATTGCGCGTTTTTGTAGAGCAGAGTTGCAGCCCCTCTGGTATCAAGTAGATGAATTAATTTGTTTAAGCTGTGTAGCCACTTATTAGTTTTTTTTTATTTCGCCGACGGTGCATTAGGATATGTCAATATTAATCGCTGCCGGTACTGCCAAAGTGATCAATGCTATGCCTTCATCACTTTAACAGTCCAACAACAACCAACAGAATAACACACCAGTGCACATCAGAAAAATGCATGATGTTGTTGGCTTGCCTGAAATTAATCTTGAACTCAAAACCTCAGAGTTTGTAAACAAACGCGCTAGCCATTCAGCCTACAGTTGTGATTATACACAAGCCAGCAAAAACTTTTGATATTTTTGTAGTCGGTAGAACTTTTTTAATGAGTTATAAAGTAATGAGTGGTACTTATTTAACTTATTACTATGCTTCAAACAAGAGATACTTAGTTTTTTTAAATTAGTGCGTATTTTTCTCATTATCTGAAACTAGTTCTAATTTCGACGTAGTTGCGTAAAAAAGGCCAAACTGCTGTGTAAAATGATGAGAGATTGGCCCTTTTTACGCAACTACGTCGATTTGTTGTTATGTATTAATAAAATAACTAGACAAGTACTTTTTAAGTCAACGTATGTTTGTATATGATAACTAATTTTTTGTCGCTTAACCTTAGAAGTCAACAATAGCCGAGTGAGTAAAGCACTTGTCCTCAAATCCGTACGAGCACTGGTTCTTATCCCAGCTGGGTAAAAAAAAGACAAAAACAAAACAAAAGTGTGAACAAATATAAATAATATATAGTATGTATAACTATTTTTTAAATTTTAATTTGTTTTATTGACTACATATTTTGTAGCTTCAAGTAAGCAAAATAATAACTAATTAATTGCTGTGACAATCTAAATACATTTGTAAGGGTTACCCCTTATTTTTTGAACTTCTCAAACAAAAATAAGTAGTTATCGAGTCATTTTGTAAATAGTTACGACTTAAATCTTCAAATACTTTTTTGCCTACCATTAAGCAAAGTTTTTGGTTTGGAATATAAAAGACTTGATATGTGACTTTTAATGTGCGCTTGTATCTTAAGTCTTCTGATTTGATCATGGTACATGTATTACTCTATTAATGAGAAAATAAATGTTGACAATAATTTTATTAGCTATTTAAATATTATAAACTGCCTTATTTGCAAAAAATTCATATGGTTTTATAAGCTATTTTAAGAAAAATATGTTTAGAAATTTTGTCTTAAAACAAATTTTAAAACTATATTATTTTTTTTTATAAATAAGGCATTGTGTATTAGAGGGCTGCACAAATATATTCGAAAGTACTCGTATGTATAATTGTGTGTGTATGTACCCAGCAGCTAAATATACAACTAGATACGCTTTGGGACAGTCATATTACTAGTTGTAATGTCACTGGTCAAAAAAGGACAGTCATATTCATAGTTGCAGCAAGACTAGTAACGATACTATTAAAAAAAGAACAATAATACTAGTCAAAAAAGGACAAAATTTTCAGGTATACGATTCGTATATAAAACATATTTTTAGCTCTTAAAAAAATAAGTAGAAAGTGGAGCAGTGGGTAGAGTACTTGCCTTGAAATATGAGGAATGTGTGTTCGTACCCCGGTGGAGCCAAAGTTTTTTTAAGAGTTACAAAATTTAAATAAGCAAACTAGTAAGAGCACTAGTTTACAACAGCTAGGACTCCAACTGGGATATAACTGTATACAAATGAACTAGTTGGGCTCCTATGACAACCTAATGCTAAAATCGATAGTTCGGTATATGAAAAAGGACAGATGGGCAACTAGTCTGAAGTAAAAAGCAACTAGTATAGTTCTAGCTACATACTAGTTACTTTGTCTGCAGGGCATGTATGTTTTTTTGTACATATGTGTGTATATATGTATGTCTACATCTATATTTGGTCGTTGCTATGTATGTACATACATATACATGCATGTATACATTATTATATACATAAGAACATACATCTATGCACACACGAAATTCATACGAGTACATTCTACGAATACATTTGTGTACACTTTGCAGCCCTCTATTGTGTATGTATTATACATACATAATATGTATTAAATATGTATGTATGCTCACTCCGGTAATCGGTTATTGTTCATTATACACCAGTTCTACTGTTAAGAATATTATTATAATTCACGGCCGCAGAAAGATGTTAAAAATGAAACATTTACATGTGAAATCGAAGTCTTTATTGCATTTAACACAATTTCTTTGCCATCACCATCATCATCGTCAACATTTTAATAAGTCAGAGTCATGGTAAATTATGCAAACTAACACAAGACTAGACTTTAAGTATATAGTAGAAAAGCAACATCAATATTATAAACTTTTTATAATTAATGTCTTTATTAAAATTATGATTACATTCTTATGAACAAAAAATTCTACTTTTTTCTGTTTTGAGGTTGGGAAATAAAAGCAATATGTTTTTTTTTTATTAATTATAAACTTTAGCAGTTTGTATAAAATTATACAAGCCTCAAACTATAATAATTCTTTATTAAAGAGGGCGAATACGTAAAATGAGTGACAAAGTGACACACATAAAATGTTTTTTAAAATAATTTTTAAAATTTTTTTATTTTTTTGTTAGCACTTACTAGACAAATAAAATCATCATCGCACAACATTTCGTTCATATTTTATTTATGTCTTTATTTGAATAATAAATCTCTTGTGGGTGTTGCTGGTTTTGGAAATTTGTAGGAATTTTTCACTTAAAATGTTATGAAGATGATATCAGATTCTTATAAGCAGGTGCTTCATTTGTTGCTTTTTGTTTGTTTCGTTTTTCGTTAAATTTAACCAAGAAATTACGTAATTTGATTCCTTAACATTTACAAAAATTTTTTTTAAACTTGCAAAAAACTTTTGAAAGCAATAGGAAGGAGTTATAAGACACAAAAGCAAACTTTCCAACTGTTGGTTAACAAATATTGCAATTACTTTGCCGTTTTTTTTTTGTATAATTTTGTTATATATAAATTTTCTCCACTTTTGTTTAATTGACTAAATCACTAAAACTTGTTTAATTTGTCTTTCACAATTTTTTCACAAAAAATATTCAAGACTTTTCAAAATTTATTTAATAAATATTAATCACATTTTTAATATCTGAATTTTTTTGTAATTTATTTCGTATATATTTTATTGTTTAATATTATAAAGATTTTCTTTAAATTAGTTGGCCATTTATAATTAAATTAGTGTTAAATAAAGATGTTTTTTTATATTTCAAGCAAAATATATCTCCAATTTTCTTTGCTCTTTTAATTTATCTTTGGCCAAAATTGAACAATATTTGCTTACTAATTTTTTGTGTGATTTTTTGCATTGATACGTGTTAAAATTATTATATTTGTGGCTTTTAGTGTTTTGCTTTTTCAATTTAAAATTTAACAGTTTTTTCTTGTACTTTTTCGTTTATTTAAAGGCTCCGTTAGTTTGGCGCAAGCGCTGCTTAAAAAATCCACGTTCATGCTTAACAATAACAATTTTTAAACTAAAACATTTAAGAGTTAGATTGTAAGACAACAATAGCGGGAAAAAATAACAACAGCTCCGACAGAAACAACAGAATGGAAATAATTCATTCATACAAATATTGTATTTGCAACAATAATGCTAATTTAGCGGTTTCTCATTGAGTCTGTTTGTTTTATTTTGTATTTTATAAAATGTTACTAAGTCATCAACTAAAGACCTATAGTTTTTGTAGAGAAGCATACCAGGGTCAATAAATAGACAACAAATAGAGAATAGCCACTTTGCACTTTCTCTTCTTTAATCCCTACAGGGCCTTCAGTGGCCATCATGCCAAAAATCTAAACTTTCTGTAATATTGCACAGCGGCGACTTTTGCAAAATAAATGGTAATAAATCTGTAGCTTCTAAACTACTAATTGGATTTATCTGAAACTTCGAATATCTTTAGAGGAGGAGTCAGGCTTTACAACGCGTATCTGGGTAGCCTTCTGGCTGAAGCAGGAGAGGAGTTACAGTGGGCCAAAATTGACTAAAATTTTAAAAATTTAAAGCGCTTTCAGTTAAGCTACAAATACAAAAAAAACATGTCCTAACATGTATTTTCGTACATCTTAAAGTTTAGAAGATATATGACTTTAAAGAAAACAAAATTTTTTGTCTTCATTTTTTTAGTATTTCGGCAATAACTTTTTAGTTTACCGTTGGATTGTACGATTCGATTCTTGACAAAATTCTAAGTAAAATTGGGGAAAAAGTCGGAAAAATGCTAAAAATCAAAATGTTGAAATTGACCTGAAAAAAGCAAGTTTAAAACAAAAAAAAACCTCATTATTTTAAATTTTGTGAAAAACTTTGTTTAACACATTCACTATTCAATTACATATCGTAAAAGACAATCCATTGTGTGTGCTAATAATATTGTATTTTGGACGTATACCCTACATTCAGCAATAGTCGAAAATCGTAAATTTTAAAAATATTTTTTATGTTTAAGGGCCTATAAAAAATTTTGACGGCCGAATTTGAAAATTCCAAAACAACGTTTTATAAGGTATATAGTTCTAAGAGTTTTGGCAAAAACTGAAGGGAGTCTTTTCATAAATGTGGCTATACGCGCAGATTTGCTGAAAAAAGCAAAAATTTAGGAAAAATTAAGTTTTTATGATACAAAAATATATTTTAAAATAATTTTACTTTCTCAAATTGATATTTTTGACTTCTATATGATTCCCATTACTACGCCTGAAAAAATTATTCGAATATTTTTTACTGATCTCGAGATATTCCGACTGTAGAGTATGCAATTCAAGGAATTTAAGAATTCTTTTAACTTCTTTTCTTTCATTCACACAACTGTTATAATTTCTAATGCTCCACCTTAATTACATAAAGACAACAAAGCTACATTTCTAATGTTATACAAAACGTTTATGTACACTTTTCATAATAAAAATATATTCATCCTAATTATACAATCTGATTTTCAAGTAAGAGTACTTAGTACTAATAACACAGGGCGATCACGCTAACATAATTCATCATAAGTCGCGAACCGTTCGTCCAATTTGAAAAAATAAACTCTCAGAATATGCGAAATGAAATTCTCTTTGGACTTTTTTTTATAATTCTAACTGTTTCGGCGCTATTCAGAAATTCGCTCCGACAAATTAGTTTTTTTATGCAATTTTAAGCCTTTTTTTTGTTTTCAAAAGCTCTTAAAAATTAAGAGGGCAAAAATTAAAATTTTTTAAATTTTAATAGAAAGCCATTTATATTAGGAATAAAATAAGCCAAAAATCATTAAAATCGAAAAACAAATGTTTATTTTATTTGCAATTAAGTGAAGAAGGTCAATTGATAAAAATCACAATACAAAAATTTTCATTTGTGCGTGCGTATGTGTGTTATATGAAAATCGCAGTTCTTGTTAATTCAATTCCCTCGCATAATTGCTTCATGATATAAAACGTCATTATACAGAAATTAAATTTTTTAACTTTTATTTAATATAACCAGATATTTTAGTTTCGATAATACTATTCCATTTTTCTTCTTCAATAAAACCTTCTAATACATTTAGAGATTTAAAAACATTAGTCGACACCTTTATCCTTATCTCTACAAAGATTAGTGTTACGTCATTTTTGTTCAATGAACACGGGCACTGCTGTCTAAAGTTAGTTGTTAGTATGCGTAACAGATTTTTTTTTAAAATAATTCATTATATGGAGACAAAAGCGCAAGAAACTCAAATTTACATTTGCTAAATTGTTGCATTGTAAAGAAAAATTCTCTGTATGAGTATTCACTACAAGGAGATGAAAATACACTAACATTGGAACGAAAAAGCAGTGTTTTTGAAATAAATTCATAATAGGGAGAGCTTCATTGTATAGAAAGGAGTTCACTGTAGAGAAGTTCGACTGTAATTATAAAAAACTTCAAATTAAGATATAAATATGAAAAATTTGAGACCTTACCGATTTTTAAATATACGACTTTTGTTATCGTTTAAAAGTTATCATCACTCACATTAGATCCAAACAACAACAAAAGTCACACAAAGAGAGTTAAGAAAAGAGCACGAAACAATATTTCTAATTTGTGTTCGCATCATTTTGTATTCAAACAAATTAAAGATTTTAAACCAGATTCAGAATTCATAGAATTAATTTGCAAATTAAATTTTATTTTTAAAATTCTTATAATTTTATATCTCTTGTCGTTTTGTTTAGTGACCGACTAAGCAAAATTGTTTGCTTAATAAGAAAGAAAAAAACTTCCCACAATTTTAAACATTTTACTCATACAAACACAATTGTTCTACATAAATGGTCATTTGAAAAAAAAAAACACAAATAAAGTCTTTTTAACAAACAAAGTTTACATATGAGTACATATTCACAACCATACAAACAAACTTAACAACCTTTTTTGTCAAACAAAATTTAGCCACACATATTCTATTAATGAGTTTCCAAGAAATATTAGAAGAGGGTAAAAGGGCTTATTAGCCATTTATATTGAAACAAGTTTACAAAGTTGTATTTAAAACCTTGAATTTGCCTTATTCATCCATAATTATTTTTATTAATAAAAATGCCTGTTAAGACCTTCTACAGCATAATCGTAGTACCAGTATATAAGCATGTTCAATACGTATGTATGTTAAATAACGAAAGAAACCCTGCCTTAAAAAGTCATTGTTAGATTTTAAATATATTTGCAAAAGTTCTTTGTTTATTTATATATTTTTAAAATCAATTGCGCGCCAAAATATTTTTACAATTTGTATGTTACAACTGCCATTGATATTCTTTAATGACTCATAAAATGTTTTGTAATTTCATTCTTATTTTATCTAGTTTAACTATTTGCACGTGCGCCATTTAGGTTTTACAACTCAACATCCAATCGTGTGGTTGAATAGATTCATTCATGGCAAAAGGTACACATTTGGAGCTAAACATATTTATATGGTGTCATCACATTAATCAAATTTGTTATTACTCTGGTTTTTTTTAAGAACGATAAAGAGTGGGTTTTGAAGAAAAAATATATGGCTTAACATAAAGCAAAAATTTGTTTTGTTAAAAAAGATTTAATACTCAGGCAAAGTTACATAAAATCTATAAAAGTTTAAACTAAATTTTCAAATTTGACCTTTACTGAAGATAAACTGTACAAGAAAATCTCTGTTTTTTAAGAGTCAATCTTTCACTGCAGCTATGGTAATACAAAAGATTTAAGAAACAAACTTGTTTTCTTAAAATGTTGTTTATCTGTCCTTTTTCCCAAATTCGCAAAAAAGTGGGAAAATTTAATTAACAAACAATCCATGTAAATCACATTTATAAGTTATTGAACTATACAAGCGAATATTTGCAAGTATTGAAATACGCATACGAGCACATGTTTGTTTCCATGAGTGGCGTCAAATAAATAAATGAATGAATGAATGAACAAATGTAAATCTCATATTCCATATTGAGTCATAAAAAAGAACAACAAAAACAAATACAAAAAATATATATCACGATTTTTGTAACCAACAACTGCAACAACTTGTCTCCGTTGACATATTATACATAATAGATTTATGATCTGCTATGGCCGGCCATAGAAAGACCGAAAATTAAATCGTTTCTTTTTGCTGTATGAAAAATTATTTAAAAAGTCTCAAGCAGTACGACAAACTCCAACTGAAAAATTAAAATGAGAACGCTAGTGAACAGCGACTGGACACTGATCAATAATTAGAAAAATACTTATTTTCAACGCTCCCTTTTTTTGCTTGATTACAGGCAGGTAAGTGACAATTATATATTTGACATTTTGATGTGTTTGATTATTTTTGTACACAAACATTTTAAACTCATTTAGTTTTCTTATAATTTTATATGTTTCCTCTTTTACCTTAAATTAAGAAATATTCATAATAAATTTATAAATTGTCTTAAATTGGTATTTAACCTGTGACCTTTCTGTTGTTATTTTATACATTTTTTTCATTTCCTAGAGTTTAGGTTAAAAGTAAACTATTTCAATCACGTTTTAAGCCAACAAAGCCTGACTATTTTCATTATTTTTATAGTTAGACGTTTTTATTTTATTCATTTTTTTCTGTTTTTGTTTCTTCTTTTTTCATGCAAATCTTTATTTGTTTAAAAACGTGACTTTGGAAAAATGATGATCATATACAAAATGTTGATTATGATTTGAAGATAATCACATTATTAATTTAAAAAAAGCAAAGGAATGAATATTCCTAGTCACAAATTTAAAGATAATTTTGAGAAAAGGTGGTATTTTGAAAATATTGGATGAAAATATTAAAAAGTTGAATGCGATTAAATAGGACTATTTCGCTAAAAAAAATTTATCAAAAGAAGTTTTTAGATCGTATTTAGAAAAAAAGAATAAATTATGTATTTATTTCGAAAAAAAGATATCATTACTCACAAACTCGATAGATTTTTAATACACGCTTCTAAGCTATGACGTGAAAGAAACTTCTGTTCACGAAAAAATAGCACTCATATTATTTTGGTGTGGTTTACAATAAACCACACCATTTCCATATGAACTTGAATTTTCAAAAAATTTCTTTTAAAATAACTTCCAATATCTTTCACTATCTTAAAATACTTCTACTTGAAAAGAAAAACTCATAACGACGAAATTCATGGTACATGTTCTCTATCTAGTATTTAGGATTATCTATAAGTGACCATGAATTAGCAAATGACGGACATTACTTAGGACGTCTATTTAAAGGAAACATTTACTTCGGAAACTCACGATGTAGTTTTAAACAGAGATGATGATTTACATGTATTATACATGATCACGCATGATCGTGCATAAGAAATCGAAATGAGTGAGAGTGCACTGGTAGAGCTTTGAGTTTTAAATTTCTTAACACTTTTTTAAAATAAATTTTGTTAGTGAAAAACGGAAACTTGTCGTTAGTTCTATATATATTCTTTATAATCAAGTGAGCGTGCATGAGCGTGAGCCAAAAACAGAAAGACCTTGCATAAGCGTGCATGAATAGTATTTCTTTTATCAAGAGCGTGCATGATCGTGAGTGAAAGTGTACTCATGATCCCATATCTAGTTTTAAGTGGTCGACTAGTTAAAGAATGTGAGCAAGTTGAGCTTAAGAGTATATCACATGTTTCAGCGAATACAACTTTTTACGAAGGATAGGATATCAATATTGGCTATCAGTAAGAAGGATACTGCATTTGTTTACAGTCGAGAATCGATTGAATGTCATGAAACACTAGTTCATAAAAAAATGCACCTCAAACATGAGATGTTTTTTAAGTTAAATTAGGACTGCTGAACACGAATATGGCATTCATTTGTTTTTCTTAAGAACCGTTTTCGAGATATTCCCGAAAAAGTAGTTTTTTGCAGTTTGTAAAGATATTTCCAAAAATCTTGAGTACTGTTACTTGAATTTAGCAAATTTGGCATGGTTACATAGATATGTTTTTCCTATTTCAGTTCATATTTATACTGTGTTGATCAGATAAAAATTCACTGAATTACAAGCCTTTATATTTAAAAAATATATATTTTTTGAGTTTTTTCAAAATTCACCATTAAAGCAAACAAAAAATTTTAAATTTTTGCTTTGATCCATATCTTTAATAAAATTTTGTTCCCAACGTGCAAAAAGTAAAATTTTCAACATCGGGCAAATATTTAGAAAGTTACAATAGATTTAGTGAAAACATCCGAATTTGAATTTTAATTAAAAAAAAATTTTTGTATGGAGTATGAGTATAAGAAAAAATACCAGTGGGGCAGAATTAAATATATCATCTACTTTGAACTCTTTAATCCGATCAGTATAAAATTTTACATGGAGATATCAAAGGAGTGTTCTTATTTAATTTAGGAAGATGAGCTTCCGATATTTCTCAGGTTCAGAGGTATGAAGTGCAAAGTAGTCATGTAAAATTTTTCAACGCTTGACATTTCGCTGTTTCTCACTATATTTTCAAAATTTTTTGTGTCCTTATAGACCTTGTAAAGTTCTAAAAAAGTCTTTGGTCAAACAAATATCTTGTATAGTTAGTGAGGTATACTCATTTTAATATTAAAATTTCTTAATTTTTGAAATCCTTGGTACAGTATTTTTCAAGATATCGGATCCAAATAAAAACCGATTGTCACAATTGTTTCTTTGTTAGCTACATGACGAACTATCAAATAGCTAAAAAAATAGTTGATGAAAGTATTCTTTCAGAGTTGGAAAATATACAATCTTTAATTTGAAAATTGTAAACTTTTGAAGTTATGACAATTTTTGCCCAAAAAAAGCACCATAATTGTTTTCTCTATAAATTTTTTTTCTCAATGATCAAGTAATTATTATATACATGTCTAAAAGGTATATTCATAGACTTGATTTTAGAAAAACAACTTAATAGAATTTACAATTTTTGCTGGGCATGCATCCTTTTGAGAACGACCTATTTTTTAGATTTATTGGAACTTTCTTAGGAATTCTAATGATTGTCAGAAACAAATCATAGTTTTCACATACATTCCTATATAACTGCAAAATTTCATTGGAAAATATCAATAATGAACGATTTTATAGCATTAAGAAAAAATTTAATATGCACAAAACACCACATAGCACCATATTTCCACTTGTTTTGCCGTAAGTCTTTCATAAAAATCTAAATTATAAAAATCTAAACACAGTGTTGAAAACTACACATAATTTTGGTAACTTTGATATGCGATATATCGACCTTTCTTTTTCAAACGAGTAAAAGTAATGGAATGGAAGCAAAAACTTGTATTGACATGAGGACCAATCAATGAAAATTAAAATTTTGATGTGTTCACTAAATATGTTGTAACTTTCTCATATTTCGTCCAATGGAACTAATTTTACGCTTACTATATTTGGAACAAAATTTTCTTTAAGATGTGGGTCTATAATAAATTTTAAAAAAATTTATTTTGCCTTACTGGAGCGACTTAAGATCGTAATTAAAAAAAAACAATGGAAAAAATGAAGTTGTTTCAAATCTAAAGACCTGTAACTCAATGTATTTTGATCCGATCAACACATTTTGAATATGGGCTGAAATAGGAAAAACATATCTATACAACAATTCCAATTTTGCTGAATTCAAGTAAACAGTACTCAAGATTTTTGGAAATAATTTTATAATAGCCTTTTTCAACTTTTTTTGCACGTTGAAGTGGATCTGATGCAATAAAACGACGGTGGTTACGTAGACCGTTAGTCAAACTTTCACTAGTTCTCCGGCTAATAGTACTAATTTAAAACTTGTTATTATAATGTGACTATGCATTTTGAACTTAACGGGTTCTAATTTAACTTCCATAAAATGAATTTCAGATGTAAGTTTTCAAGAGGCCGATACACGTGTATTTTTTGTGCCATCTACAAGAATTAGTCGTTAGGACCTTGTTATTTTCAAAAAAATTGATTTTGTTGGACAGTGTTATTTATCATCTTTTCATTGCTTTGTCAGGGTTGAGCATGGAGGCTCAAAATTTCATTAATTAATAATCTAGTAGCAACATTTTTGTATTGACAAGCAGGGCAACCAAAAATATGCCCTAAAAAAGGGTTTTAAGCGCATAAAAATGCTGTAAAAAACAGAAAAAATATGTTCAAAAAAGTTTTTATTTTTCAAAATAGAAAATTTTATTTAAAACAGAATGAAAAAATAGAATAAAAAATAAATATATTAGCAAATTTATAAAGCTAAATCGTTAATTTAAAAATATATTTCGTATGTTGTGCCAGTTGTACAACATATACGAGTATGTAAGTACATACTAATTTATGTAAGATAAAACATAAATTAAAATTTACTTTGTAAGCAAATTTTTACAAATATAAATAAGTCTGTAAAATGTTTCAGCTTAATTCATGTTGCAATTGCAATAAATTACGACGTGTTGACTTAAATTCTCAAAAAGAAAATTATGTCCGTTACTTCTAAAAACACTTTTATAAAAAGAAAAACTACTTTATACGTCCGCTAAATGCATCAGAGCATATTAAAGGACAAAACTTCGCTCACATTATATTCTGAATATACTTTAGAATTTATGGGACTATTAATTATATCCTTTTACATATATCTCTTTAACAAAAATAATTTCTATTTCATTGTATGTGCTAAAAATATCATGTTAAATATCAAGCCACTCTCAAGTAAGAGTAGACTGTTACAAAGACTTATAAGCTGCTGTTAACATCGTAAACACACAACAGATTTGTTTATTAAAAAACAATATTCTAAAAATCTATTGCATACTCTTAAGTGTTAAGTGTTAAAATTCAAAATATAATTCATTGCATACTTTAGGCGTTGAAATAATAAATATTAAACCATGAACCAGGGCTGCCGCTCTCTGTTTGAGTTAATCAAAAATTTATAATGGTTTTACCAATGAAAGAATTGGTAGGTAGTGTTGACGTTAGTGCGTTATTACCTTTTACGTAGACAAAGATGTTTGTAAGTCTCTAAGCTAAAAGTTAGAACTAAATATCAATAATAAAAACCTGTTGGTGAAAAAATTAAAATTCTATTGTGTTTTAAATTTGTATAAAATTAAATTAATATTGAATTGCAATTGATAAACTCTTTATAGGAGGGATGATAAATACCGAACAATTATACTCTTTTACATTACAATTTTATATTCCATTCGTTGTTTTGGATTTACGTCCTTTAGCAAAATGTTTTTCAGGTTTGATGTCATATTGGCTCCACATTCGCCAATATGACATCAAACCTGATCTGTCAATGAAAAACATTTTGATAAAGGACGTAAATCCAAACCAGCGAATGGAATATAAAATTGTATTGTAAAAGAGTATAATTGTACGGCATTTGTCATCCCTCTTATAAAGAGTTTATCAATTGCAATTCAATATTAATTTAATTTTATACAAATTGAAAACACAATAGAATTGTAATTTTTTCACCAACAGGTTTTTATTATTTATAGATTTTTTTTATAGCAGAATGTAATGAAAATAAAGGAGAAAACTCACCTTCATGCAAATATAGGATACACTTTAATCCAGACAACAGTTTTCTGAAGCCAAAATATATGTATATAAAAAATATTGTTGCCATAGATTGATTTCAAAGCCAATCGACCTAATTAGTCTACATGCATACCAGGGTTATGACTAATTTTTACAACAAATTTATCTATCACCATGTGAAAGCCAATACTAAGCTAATAATAAAAATCATGATTGCGGGTCATTTTGACAAAAAAACCTTCCGCAGATAATTTTTTTTATTACATTAATATACAAATATGTAAATTATTTATTGATTTTGATAAAATTTTGTATAACTGATGCCTCTTGCAAAGCTACTATTAGTGCAAAATCTAACTCAGTCATTACTTAGCCTAGTTCGCGAAATATCGCAACTTTAAAAAAGCAAAATTCATTAAAAATTTACAAAACTGACTTCAAAAAATTATGCATTTACTTAAAACTACTTATCCTAGATATTCCATTTAGATGTCATATTAAAGGGCACAAAATGGCCCCTTATATGCCTGTTTACTACTCGGTTTACGATCTGGAACTAAAATATAGAAAAATGGTATCTATTCGGGAATACGCGTCGACTAAGTGAAAAATACGTGGAAAACAAAAATCTATAAATTTCAAAAATTTGTTTTTGTTTATCATACAAAATTTACCGGTTTTACAAGAGAGAGAGAGAGAGAGACGCATTAAAATTCTCATAGAAAATAAAAACAATTTGTGAAATTTTGTTTTTGTTATCATCCAAATTTTCATTACTTCGACGTGTTTTCCCGAATAGCCACCAACAACTGAAACAGACAGAGCATGCATAAAAACTAACACACAAACAGCTTTGATTGTAGGTATTAATAAAATGTCCATCAAAAGAGACAACAACAAAATAATAAGAGCTTCTGAGTGTTGGACTATTGATCAGATAGAGAAATTTCGGCAAAACTAAGTTGAGTCGCAATAAAAATGAATGCAAGAATTTACATGATAAAAATCTTGCTGGCAAAAAATTAGTTAAAAAACTGATGTTTCCTTGTAAAAAGCACCCACCTTCATAAGTGGTAAAAGTAAATAAGAACGTTGATGCTTATCTGATTGGAATATTCCAAAATAATTTGAATTTACATTAATTCAAATATTGAACTAAAAAGCCAAAATAATAATAATTTTTGGTTCGATAAAAGATTTGCTTTTTTCTTGCTTTTTCCCATAGCGGGAGGACGACCCAAAACTTTTTGTATAAAATTTTGACATATTTTTGTCATTCTGGCAATAATATTATATTAAAAATTTTTAAAAACATCCGAAGAAAATGGATGATAATTTCAAAACGGTTGGGCCAACTTTTTTCAAATATGGGTTAGAAGATTTTAGATCAATTCAACTTTCAAACAAAAGAAACTAAATTAAAATCGATCTAGTCGTTTGGGAGCTACGGAGCTACAGACGCATAGATTCAAGAGAATACCGTTAGAAAATAGGTGATAACTTCTAAACGGCTGGACCGATTGTCTTTAGCACTCTCGATCCCTCTTTTTGGTCGGTGGTTAATAAAATAAAGAGAAAAATATTTGTAGCATTTTAGTACAATTAGGATAAAAAAAGTATTATTTTTTGCGTAATAAGGTACAATTTTGAAAATATCGTTTATCATCCCTGCCTTATAACGATTTTTTCATTATATATAAGCCCCTTATTTTGTAAACGCAACATTAAGGTGATTGGTAATTATTTAGAAAATTTATTT
This sequence comes from Panzeria rudis, assembly GCA_956483635.1. Classification (NCBI taxonomy): domain Eukaryota; kingdom Metazoa; phylum Arthropoda; class Insecta; order Diptera; family Tachinidae; genus Panzeria; species Panzeria rudis. Next base: position 4,852,288 of record OY101447.1, read on the forward strand.
GACTAAAGTTTTAAATTCACACATCTATACCTGATATATTTTTGTCATGACAAATGTCAAACTTTATATTGAAAAATAATTTGCTTTATGTTAGCGGTTTTTCCAATATGGAATTTGACATTTATCGTAATAAAAAATATATGAAGTATAGAAGTAGGGAAATGGAAAATGCTTATCATTCTCTAAAGAGGTGAGTATAAAGGATATTTGTGTGTTATTTTTACACAATATGAAGAACGATATGAATTTAAACAATTACCTTATCATGGCTGTCCTCCAATTCAAGTATTCTAAATTCTAATAGTTCATTTTGTTCACGCAAATCATTGGCCTCAGCTTGTAATTGATGCTCCTGGTCTTCCAAATATTTAATGCGTTCCAATAAATGTGGTATTTTTGAGTTATTTGCATTCTGAAATAAATTTGTATAAGAAACTCTTGTTTATCTAATAGTTTTTTTTTGTTGCTGCTTAACTCACTTCCATGGCATTAGTTTCCAATTCTATGATTTGATCCTTGGCTAAATTTAATTCTTGTTTAAGTTCTGCATTTTGCTTTTGCAACAAGTCAACTTCTTTTTGTAACTTCTCGATATCATGACTATAGCTGCGCATCTGTAACAAATAAAGAAAACAAATATTTTGTAAATGATTTGTTTAGAACTCTTTAAGGTGTTTGTGTTTGGCTTTTAAACTAGAAATGGAATAGTTGTTATTAGAGTTCAGCCAGTTTAGATTAATTTTTCTTTAACTAGTAGCTGTTAGCTTTTTGCCTACAAATCTCATTTATTTATTACCACTTCTGGCATTTTGTTCAAGTGATAATAAAAATAGACGTTACCATGATGAGTGTGAAACCGCTTTCATTACAAAACTATAAAGATGTTTTTTCTGTTTTTTTTTCTCAAGTCTAAAATATTATTATAATACCTTTCTTTGTCGGCGGTAGTAAAAACTGAAATATCATCTTTAAGAAAAAAACGATACTTTAAAGCAAGTAAGAGAACAGCAACGAACGAGCGTTCATAAAATAAGATATTTGTACATGTAAAGTAGAAAACTATTTAGCAGTGGTAACTAAGTTTCGCCTTTAGGTTTGAAACTATGATCGCTTATATGAATAACTTGGCTGTTGCTAATATTGTTAATATTAATGTGTTATAGTGTGTTTGTTAATGTTTTGGGGCAGTTATAAAGGCAAAGACCTTAAAGACAGTATCGCTACCAGCTTTTGTCACAAAAGACCTCTATGCCAGGAGACTAGGCTTGTTGAAGTCTACCTAAATGGCATACATACATATGTACGTACATATGTATATATATAAATGCCTGTGTGTTGTATACGGCCCTGAAATAATCGTGAGATTTTTCTTATTTTTCTTTATTTTAATTTTATTATATTTTTGCAAGTTAACAATTGGATATAAATCGCATGTCTGCTGATTTTCATTTCATTTCGCGTTCATTTTATTTAATTTAAGTTTGTCTGTTTGTTGGTTATTATTTTGTTATAAATATGTGTCATTGAGCCAAAATGCATTGTCAATGTCTTAAAGCAAAGTCACTAAACTAATGTGTATTTTTGCCATTTATTAATATTTTTTTCTCTTTTCTTCCTTTGGGCAGAAAGACTTTAGTAAATAATAAATATTTCTCTAAGAAAAATTGATTTATAAGCGAAAAAGTGAAATTGAGTAGTATTTTTATTTGGTTTTAATAAGGTGCTTTATTATTAATGGCAAACAAACAAATAAAAATAAAAAGTTCAAAGCGAAAACAAAAGACTTAAGAAACAAACTTTGTTTTTACGGTTAAAGGCCATTAAATATTATTGAATATTATTTCATTTGACTGTGTAAATTTTGTAAGATAACAAATATTTGGTAAAAGTCATCAAAATATTATTCTGTTTGATATTGTACGATGCGAATTAAATTTTAAAAGGCATAAAATTTATGTTCTTCCTTAACAAAATTAAAAGGTCAATGATCCTTGCCAACTTTATTATGGCCATCAATAATAAAGGCGAGTTAATATTATTAATTTAAGTAAATAACGAAAATACGAAGAATTACCAGGGAAGTAGTTATTGTTGTTGTTATAATTTGACCACTAAAGCGAAAGAAACGAGCAAAATTTAGATAACTTTTTGGAAAAAGTTCGCTTTTATCAAAACAAAGTTCGGAAACATAATTGCATTGTTTCGATGGCAAAAATGCCCTATTAAATATTTGGATTATTTGGTTATCCATTATATTCTCCCGACCTGATTCCGGAGACTTTCATCTGTTATTAAAATTAAAAAAAAATAAGCTGGGCAACAAAAAGAATAGTGTTAAATAAGCAGGTCATATCCATATCAGAAGTCCATTTCGAGTACCTTCCGAAGTCTTACTTTACAGAGGGCTGCTGCTATACAGACGCTGCTTACTTTACAGAGTGTCTGGATATGATGAACGAACTTAAAAGGAAACTATAAGTGTATTTACTTCAAGATCGTTATAATGCAATAACATAAAATTATAAATTGTACAAACGCCCGAAGAAAATGGATGATAACTTCAAAAAGGTTAGAACGTTTTTTTTAAGTATAGGTTAGAAGTTTTTAGATCAAGTCACCTTTCAAGCAAAAGGAACTAAATTAAAATCGATTAAACAGTTTGGGAGCTACGGTGCCATAGACGCACGGACTCAAAAGCACGCAGAAAGAAAAGTTTGAACGATTTTCTTCAAACTAGCTAAGAACAGTCGATCAAGTCACCTTTAAAAAAATTAATTAAAATCGGTGCAGCCTTTTTGGCACTACCAGGGAACAGACAGACACTCATGCACAGAGATACACAGATGCACACTACAAACTTATAACTCCCCTCTTTTTTGGACGGGGGCTAAAAAATAGTTTTATAGAAAACGAATTTAAGCTTTTCAAATTATTATTATTATAAAATAGGCCATATGTATCGTTATCATAGAAGCCTTAGCGCAGTTTTTGTGTTCAATGCACCATGTTAAAGCTATGAATGAAAACAATCACCTTATTTGGCAGGAGATCATATGGTGCCCTTGGATCTATAGCTCCTCCTAGGAACTTTGTCCTACGAAATCCTAGAGGTGAGGTGGACTTTCAAAAAGTACATGCTGAGAAGTGTCATCATGAAGTTTTTAGGGTATGCACAGATTGACCTCCCAGTTCACTATAATTATCTTAGGTATCTTAGACTTCAATGTCCCGTAAGCCACCCTTTGATTAACATGAGCTCTTTTTTATCCAATAGTATCTAATCCATTGGAATTTTCACCGAGATAGCAAAATAAAACACTTTCTCAGGATCCAGTTTTCCATTCTCTGGTCGTATGTAAACACGCAAGGGTAATCTATTGGATAAAAAGTCAGCTGTCTCTTTCGCAACATGGACATCACAGTTAGGATTTCAGCACAATGTAAGTTTTAGGGATGTAACGAATACCGATACCGATATATCGGCGATACTTCAGATTTTCCGATACATCGGTATCGGCGATATTTTACATGCTCGATTGTCCTACAATTGGGTAGTAAGACGCTTTACTCAGTTTGGCGAATTTAGTGACCAATTTTGGCTTGAGTTCGGTTTTATTTTAATTTTACAATTAAATCATATTTTGTTTCATAACAAACAATCGGTTTAGCAGAAGTAGCTAAAAAATAATATTTACTTTGCATGCGCGTGGCATTGTTTACTTTTCAACGGAGCAATATAGAATTACATCTTTTCAAATAATGAAAAATATACGAAATCGGTTTGTAAATGGTGGAGTTCTGATGGAACAAATATAACAAAAATTCAATTGAATTGATAAAGTTCACCTCTTTTTGAAGTCGGTTAAAAATAAAAAAAGAATCAACCTAAAAAATATTTGTTTTATGTTTTCCAAAGGCTTAATGACTTTCTTCGACGACTTCTTTTTCAACATACAAACTTTTACTAACGAAAGATTTTCAAAAAAAAATTTATCCTTTGATTTCAATCAAATTATTTTTAAAGTATTCTATTAAAAAAAAGGTTCACCAAATAGATGCTGTTCATTTGTTATAATAATTTTTACTCTTCAAAAAATTAAAAGTCACAAACTCTTGTTCACTTCAATGAAAAGAAGAGAGAAAAACAAGTTTGCTGCTTTAGTCTTTCGTTTTCCTTTATAATACTCAGAAAGAAAATAAAATAAAAATTAACTTACTGTTTGCCATAAATCTGTTGGTTCTTCACCATTTGCCGGCGGTTGAGGACTTATACTGGTTGGTGCGGAGGACAAAGCTGAATCGGAATCTGAATGATTGTTGTGCTGATGATGGTGATGGTGGTGATGATGATGACGACGATGAAGACAATGATGGTTTTCTTTAGCATCTTGTATGGCTTTATTTTCTAAATGCTGTGTTAATTCTTGTGTTATGTGATGTTCATCAAAATGATCTGTTTCATCGCATGCTACGGACGATGTCATAAATGTTGTTGCTGATAAATTTGGTGTTTGTGTTGTTGCTGTTGCTGTTGCCGTTGCCTTCATAGTTGTTTGGGCATTCATTAAGAATGAGCTATCTGTTGTTTGTGTGGCCGTTGTAACACATAATGGTTCATGTTTCTTTTGCAACAAGTTCATGCAGCAATTGTGGCCATCATTATTGTCGCTGGTATGCAAATCTGGTATTTCTAAGGCCTTTAAATGCTTGTGTATGATTGTTATTGTATTCTCATTGCTATTTTCAACAATTTCTGTTTCTTTTTCATTATTGTGTTGGGTATTGAGTATTTTAGTTGGTTTCTGTAGATTCGTTGTGACATTTTTTGTATTATTTATCAGCTCAATATTCTTGAGTTTAGAAATCTGGAAAAATTAAAAGTAAAATATTTAAATTAATAAGACAACTTAATTGCAGATTAACCTTGTGTTTAAAACAATTTGTACTGTAGTTTTTTTCTTAATTAAAAAAACTGAGTACCGCTAATAAAAATAAAAATTTTCATTAAATTATTAAAAAAAAACTCCCACATTTAAATTTAAACCACCAACAAAACTAATTTTCGTTAATTGCATACTACTAGTATGTAATTTGAAGTGGTTAGACAGACATTAACGCCACTACAGATCTTAAACATTTAAATGTAAATATGTTTAAAAAATCTTTATAAATGATTGATAATATTTTTCATAGAACTTGCAAAAAAAATCAGTTTTTTTAACACTGAATCATGATGACATTTTTGACTCATTAGCCGATAAAATCTAACAGCTACAAAATATTTTTATGAGGTGTTAAATGAATACACAACAATAAAAAAAATACTGTACTAATTTTTTTCGCCTTTTAAAATTTTTAAAATATTTTGTGACACTTTTGCCTTTTTTATTTGTTTTATAAAACTCATGTGTCTATAAATGTTGACCCTAATGTGAATAAAAATATTAACATTTAGAGCAATAATAAAAAAGCTTTTTGCTACCAAAAAAAAGGTTACGTACGCTCATCTACTTCAAGACCATCATAACGAAAAAACGCAATTTCCACAAAGTATACAAAATTCATACTCACCTCCTAAGAGGAGAATTATATTACATTACAATTAGTTTATTTTCTGATTTATGACACTCTGTAACTAAATGAGCTATAAGTTTTATTGTCAACATTAAAAAGCAAACAAATTAGTGTGTCAATGAAACTAAGAATTACATACAAAGAAAAAAGTTTAATATAAAAAAGATAACAGAACTTTTTCTCAATTAACTTTCAAGAATTTTTTAAATTTTATAAAAAATATTTTATAAAGAGCTAATACCTCGCAATACATGGGCACTTGAATTGCAAAGCTTTTTTTTTTCTTAGCAATAAAAATGGTTTTCATTTGATTGCTGTTCTATTTTTTTTTTTACTTTTTGTAAAATATTTATTTGTATTCGCCTTCAAAGCCGACTCTTGCTCTTAGTTTTTTTTTTGCATTATTATTATTTATATAATTTTTTGTTAGGTAAAAGGTATTCTGTTTAGTGTTAAAGTGTGACAGGTTAGTAAACCAGTCTCACATAATATTACTCTAGTTTTTGTTGTTAAATCGAAGATCAGATAGACAACAACCAGCTACAAACATTACATTGAATTAAGATTGACTTGAATACTTGAAGCACCTTCAACCAACTGCAATACTTTTAATCTGCTAAAGAAAGAGATAAAATAACAACAACTTTAGCAGTAAATCTATGATTGTGGTAATAAAAACGACGACTTGTTTTTAAGTTAATAGCAAAAAGTCACGATATAAAATATATACACGCACTCAGAAAAATGTATTATGTAGTGCTTTTTATTGTATGAAACATAAAAAGTAATTTCCCTCATACACTAACACAATAATTTCTTATTGTTTTTTTTTTTGTAAATATTGAATAGGTTTTAGGATAACTAAGCTTCTTATTGTACTTAAAGCTCTTGTTTAATGTAGAGATTAAATTAAATTTGGACTTTTCAATCTTATCCTAAGAAGTTAATTCTGTGTCACTTTATCATAACATCTTAAGTATAAAAATTGTGCTTGGAGATATCAACGATTTAATGTAAAATCTATTATGTCGGTGTTCTAGAATGCTAAAAAATAAACCGTGATAACTTTTTCGAAAGTAAGAGTATTTGAAAACAGATTGAACAGAAATGTGGATTGTAACCAGAATATGACATTAATTCGATTTTGACTTAACTCGACTTAAGATGTTATGACAAAACGCAACAGAATTTAAAAATAAGAAATATTTCGATCGCTGTAACTGCAGCATTAAAGAAAATAAAAATTAAGAACTTTTAAGAGAGAAGAAAAACCTCTTGTTTAAAAACTTTTTCACATAGAAAAAGTACCTTTTAAGAAAAAATGCCTTTTATTAAGTTCTTATTCAAAAAACAACTTTTGCGCCTGACAAGGCTGTCTAAGCAGGTTTTCTTTTGCAAGCAAATCTGGTGTACGGGAGAAAAGTTTGAACTCGGTTTTTATACTCTTCACCAAAAATGTTGAGACAAATTTTTTACTTAATGAGGGCATTTTTATAATTCCCTTTTTTATTTGTTCCAATAGTGATGATGAGCATAAGTGTATGATTTATAGATTACCATAAACGATGATGACTATGTTGCATTAGGGCGTGTCGATTTTTTGAAATTTCTTTTTTTCAAAAAATGAAGGGCGTCAAAAAGTTGTGTTTTGGTTAGATATTCGTAATTAAATATTATTTATTATTTGGGCTCAAGGTGAACTTGATATAAAAAGTAATATTTATACAGTGTAAGGTCGAATAAAGTAACAAATTAATATTCGCAATTATATTTACAAAAACTGTCAAATATATTTGTTTGCTTGGTAAATAGATATTTCAAAGTCGTAAAATTTTCATGTATGGGAAGCCCCCTTAAAAAAATTTAGAAAAAGTGTTCAAACTAGAAAACTAATGGGAGTCGGCTATATATTTTACCCCTCTAGGGGTATCCTAGAAGTTTCAGGGGCCAAATTTAACAATTTCATTAAACCACCATATTTGTATGGAGGTGTGCTGTAAATTTTATATGGAAACCCCCAGAAAAAATATTGGTGCTGGAAAACTGATGAGAGCCGGTCATACATTTTACCGTTTAAGGGGGGGGGGATAAGGGGGGGGGATAAGGGGTACACAGAAAAAATTATGATAGCGTTTTTTTTAAACAAACATGTTTTTGAAACTGATTTTAAGTCTTTATTATTATCTCTGTTTTGTTTGATAAATAATTTTGTTTGACTTATTATTTCATATCATTTTGCTACCGCCAATTTTGGCAACCTGATAAAATTATGAAATTCTTTGATTTATTTTTTAAATTTCTGAAAAACATTTTTTGATTGAAACAGTTTGTTTATTGAAAAAATCAGATTTTTTTTTCAAACAAATTATTAAAAAATTTTTGCCATTAAATATAAAAATTTCTTTATAGGACCTAAATTGAAAAAATTTACATTTGATTCAGGGAATTTGGTGTTTGAAGTGAAGTGAAAAATTAATTTTTATCTGTGTAAATTAAGAGGGGTCGGGTCCTATATATTACCCCTCTAGAAGTGACTCTGTGGCAGTTATGAAGTTTATTTTTGTTAATTGTTTACCTTTTAGTTAAAATGTGGCAACCCTAAGACGTGATAGGATAATGATAGAAAAATGGTAGGCAACGTAACGTTGTTTTTTTGTTCCTTATGTTCTGTAATACCGATCGGCATTGGTTTCAACATGTTGGCAGATGGATGCAAATTTCAAAAAAATGTACCACTTTAACCTTTAATTAAGCATAGTCTGGACCTGATTTCATTACGCAACCCATGTGTGATATGTTGTTCTCTGATATGATACGAATTCTATAAAATAGCGTTTATATGGTTGGGTTAAGTTATTTGTTAGGTCGTGCATATCTCGCAAATTTACCAAGGTAAATGTTTTGAATAAGCAAAAATCGTTAAAATTAGGATAAACAAATGAAAAGGCATATTTACAAAAATTTTTTAATTTTCAAAATCGACACGCCTTAATGTTGGATGGTCTTTCTCATCTTTAATTCTTACTATGATTATCTCTTAGAAACGGTATTTATAATATTTTATTCTTTAAATTTATATTTATATCATTCTTTTTTCAGTGTAGCTGAAAATTTACCACTATTTGTTACATAAATGCCCGTATTTACGCACATGTCATTAGGAAAAATTTTAAATATTGTTAACTTAATATAAATATGTTTTAAGTATTTGCATTTTTAATTTGTGAAAAATGTATTTACTGCCAATACTGACGTAATTGGAGTGGTACAAGATAATTTATGGAAAATATTTTAAAAATTAACGCATTATTTTGTTTTCTCAGCATTTGAATATTAAGTTGAAAGTTGTTTTTAGTAAATGAACGCAGAAAATCTTAAACAAAAAAACCTTGACATTAATCTTAAGCACTTTAGTAAGTAAATCTAGTTGTAATAAACAAAATACTATTTTTTCATTGATTAAAATAGCCACAAGTATATTATTTATTACAAAATTTTTACCAAAGAAATCTATACAAATGTAAAGAAAATTAATATAATTCTTCTTTATTTTTGTTGTCTGTTAAACAATAATCAAAATATTGCTAAATCATTATCTATTGAGTCATGAGCGATCATTCATCGCCTCACGTTTGATGATGCATTTTAATTATAAACAATTCATTTACAAATGTAAGTACCCAGCAAAAAATAGCATGTTTCTGTAAGCAGTAAAAAACTTTCATGCCTTCCACGTGCGATCTTTTGAAGCGCTTCCGAGGATGCTCAAAAAGAAGCCAGATATCTCTCAGTGTTCATAATGTTTAAATTACGAAGCTAGTCAGCATTTTACATTTCTTCAAAACGAACTCCAAAATAAATAAATCATATTCAGAAGCATTGTAGCTTTCAAAAATATAGGTTCTAAAGAATTCCCAGGAAAAATTATTGCTTGCTGGATGCATTTTTGTAAGGGAGACTACAATATGGAATCACTTGCAATTGCGCTTTTATAATGCATGATTTTTGTTCGCGATGAGCCGCTTAGAAGCAATAGTTTCTGCTTCCATAAAATGCTTATATTAGTGCTGAAAATCATCAACATTTTCAGCACTAAAACTGAAAATATATGGAAAAAAAATGGTTCGATGTAGGTTGGCGGTGCTGATGGATTTGCTAACGTCATGTTAAAGGATTATTACTTCTTATCTTTAGTTATCAATTTTGTATTTTTACTCACTGTTTGTTACTTTAATTTCAACTAGTATCGAACTAAGCATCTTCAGCTTTGAAATCCAACGCACCAACCACTCAACCAAAAACACTGTTGCAAATCGGCAGCATAAAGTTAACATGAACTTACTCTTATAAATACATTATTTTAAAATTATTATTTTTAAAATGTACTGTTCGTGTATACACATGTGTATGTGTGTGTACTGTTCGTGTATACAATCGTAGAACATATTTTAAGGATCTCGCTTACGTTAGTGCTTCCAAGAAGCACTATCGTCAGTGAGAGAAGTTAAATATTAAATACTTATGTTGCTTTGCATATATTTTTTACATTTGAAAATTATCGTCAAAAGCTAATAAGTATTCGTGCATATTCGTTCGTGCTCTTTTGCAAACTTTAGTGCATTTGTGGTAGCATTTTTGGAAGCATTTGTTCTTAAATAAGCAATGCATTGCTTCTAACAGCTTTTAGTGCTTCTAAATGTCGAATAATTTTTGCTGGGTTGTCGCACGCATTGTTTCAAATAAACACTAACACATTTGAAAATTCAAAACCTATTTAAAGTTTGCTCTCATTCTACATTTCCCACCTATTGCATGGAAGAGAGAAATTTATAATAAAAAACGATTTGTTTTGTCTGTAGTTCAACGATGATAAAATGAGACATGATTTTAGAGCATTTTCGATGCTTCGAAAGAAGTGCTATTTTATATCAAAAACAAAAGCTCTAAAGTGGGACATCGCGAACAAACATCATGCATGTTCGAATCGCTTTTCAAAGCATTAGAAACAACAAAACTAGATTACTCTAGCTTTTAAACTTGCTTCGGTCGAAGCAGTAGTTTTTGCTGGGTATACTCGTCGCTAGTAGTATAAAAGCAAATTCATTTTTTTTCTGATTGTATCTTCAAATTATGTGAGTTTTTATCATTTTAATAATTTTAACTTGTTTTTAATATAATCAATCAATTTATAGCAGATGCAACTATAAATTCAGCTGTTGATTAAAAAAAACACCAAGACTTTGTTTGTTTCTTAATAGTTTGGTGATGAAATTAAAAAAACAAGATTCATAAGAGATTTATAAAAACCAGCAAATGTAAGCTAAAATGTGTCAAAAGACATTATTTTATTTAAAACTTAACAACTGAAAAAAAAGCAAGTCGTTTTCAATAAATAAAAACTAACAAACAAACTAACATATTAATTTTTTAAAACTAATAACACTGCACAACACATAAAAATATATGTATCGATGTTTTGAAAGCTTACATCTGGGATCCAAGGACAGATGTGTGTTTTGATTAGCGTCGGTATCTGCCGTTACGGCCTAATCCGACGGTGTTCTCAAAACACAGAGTGAAGTTGAGTGTTCACCACCACCCCCAAGTTACCCCGAAGGCACACCTGTGTGACTTGCAAGGTACACACAGGTAGCAGCTTCTCATGCATGGCCTTCCGCTCCATGCATAAACACCTTGTTCGAGTGTTCAGCCGCTCAAGGGTAGTTTTTGCCCTATTTTTAAGAAAGGCACCAAAAGGCCCTTACAACGGAGAGTTAGAGGGTTAGAATGTTTCACAAAAAATGTTGCTTGTGTTGTTTTACATAAAAAAGCTGAACACGTCTTATACCTTATGAGATTTTTTATGCCGAGTCACTATAGCTAGGGGCAGCTAAATCTCCCATCCCACCCTCTCCCAATATATCTCATATTTATAAATTTTTTTTGTGGCCTCTACCAGAATCAGTCGTTAGAAAAAAATTTATTTTGTTTTACAGTGTTATTTTATCTTTACATATTAGTTTTTCATAACTAAAAATTTATTGATATATATTATGTTTATATTGCCAAGGGCTTGTCAGGTTTGGCTATAAATATCTAACATTTCATCTTTTTTAAATTAAAATGTTTAATTTACTCACATAAATTTCATTATTACATTTAGTTCATGGGAAAGAAAACCTTTGTATTCTGTTGACAAATAAATTCATGGCATCAATTAAATAGTTTACAAAATCATAATATTTTCCCCGATTTTAATGCTTCTCTACAAAAATTGCATTTGAAGACGTGCATATTTTATTTCATACATCACTTTTATTTAGATGTTGCTTGTCGTTGTTGCTTTTGTTTCGTTACTGCATTTTTATTTTCTTTAAATGTTGCTTAAATACTTCAACTTTACTTTCAATCATTCGCTTTGAAACCGTTTTTGTTTGATTTTTTTTCCATCTTCTTATTCATGCATGCATAATATTTGCTCTTTTATAAATTTTATTTTTGATGTTATTTTTTTGCTCGCGAATTTCCTTTCATAATGCTGCATAGTTGAGACATGCAAACAGGCGCATTGTACGTTAATAAAACAGTTTAAGCTGTTTTATTTTCATTAGATTTTTCTTTTTGTTTGCAATTTTTATGTTGCAATCGATGACAGCAATATTGATGCCTACGCAGGTATTGATACATATGATTAAGCAACGTGTTTTAGAGTGAAGTTAAAAATATTGCTGGCATACGAAAAGGGCCTTAATAGGTTAAACATCACTTTTCTAATCACAATGTTGTACATACATACATATTGTTACGGGGAGTCAAGTGTATGCAAAGTTTCATCGGTTGAGTATAAGCAGCTGAAATAGATTATTTACTCTAAAGGGGTGTGGTACTTCCCACATTTTTCATCATAAATTTTTATTGCGACGGTATCTCAATGTTTGTAAAAAGTATCACAAGAATCGCCTGAATTTAATTAGCTGAGAAAGAAGCTTTACTTTGTATGGGCGTGGCCCTGCCCAATTTTCTAATCATATTGTTGTATTATCACGGAAACCCAATGTTTCATAAGAATCGGCACAGTGGAACTAGTAGAAAATTCTGTTGCAATATTTAGCAATAACACACATTCTTGCAAGGTTATAATGAAACCCAAAATAATGAAAAAGCTTTTGATTCATTTATGAAATTCAAGCTTTTTTCTGCGCACAATATATGTATGTACTAGGGATGTAACGATACGCGTTTTTTGCCGATATGATACAGATACCTATATTGAAATTGAGTTCAAGTTTAAATTAACAAAACTCAAGTAGGTTAATTTTTTATTATACAAAATTACAGTGTCATTTAGTATTAATATTTAAAATTGATATTAACCCAGTATAAAAAATTGGAAGTAATTTTTAAGGAGCTTCATTTTCATTGTTTCCAAAGAATCTATTTTAAAAATATGCAAATAATTAATAGAAAAGCAAGTAAAATTTTGTTTATGTCGTACAAAAATTTATAATTTCGTTATAATTTAAAAAAATACTCGCCATGCTTTTTAAAAAAATAGATTTTTAAAGGACATTTTCAACTAATATTCTTCTAAATAACTTAATAAATAGCTTAATTGTTAAAATTCTTCTAAAAGTTTATATGTGTTCAATTAAATTTTGCTTTCTAATTCGCATAAAAAGAAACAATTTGCAACGATGAGTAGTTTTTCATCCTTTTTCCTCGAGGCAAAATCATTATAGAAATCCTAAAAAGAAATTTTTCTTAACATCGCCTAAAAGTCGGTGATTGGTAATCGAAAAAGAGAACTATTGCAATGACAGGCCTATGTAAAACTAATTAGAAATGATCCAAATTTGCACTACTTCCAGATCGCAAATTCTACATTATCATTTTTTTTTACAAAATAACAGCGTAAAACATCATTGATATTTAAAATTGATATTAATAAGATTAAAAAAAACAACGAATTGCATTTAACTCATGGTAAAATTAACACAAAACAAATTTTTTTGTTAAAAAAACTCGGAACAAAATGCAAAAAGTATCATCGTATTGACAGTAAATTATCGCCGCTACCGATGTATCGGAAAATCTGAAGTATCGCCGATATATCGGTATTGGTATCAGAATCGGTTACCTCCCTAATATGTATGTACATAATAATAAAATTTAAAATAAAAAGTTCGCAGCTTAACTCTTTTGATTTTCATATCAATTTCATTCAAGAAGTTTCTGTCTTCAGTCTTTAATTCTGAAACTTTTTAAGGTTCGTAGCTTAAGTCTTAACTTTGTCTGGAAGAACCAAGAAATTAAGGTTTCTTGTTTAAGTCTTTAAGTCAGCTTTTATTCAAGATGCAGAAAACTAAGTATGCTGCCTAAGTCTTTTGTTCCCAAAGAAAATGGAGAAGAAAAAAAAACAAAGTTGTTTGCTTAAGTCTTTTATCACAAGCATAGTTAAAAACATAATTGCCAGATCTAATAATTTCCGGTGATTTTGACTATTTTTGAAAACTGCAATCGAAATTAAAACCAAGCCACTTTCGACAGAATACATTTTCTATATTTTCCTGAAAGGAAGTACAAAAAGTGCAAATGTTTTTCCTCGAAATTAAAAAATTGTGCGCTACTAAAATACTACATGAAAAATTCAAGTTATTTTACAAGCTTTACTTCAAAGACATGTCAGCGGCATATGAAGACTATAAAAAGAAAGAAGAGTAAAATAGATTTTTTTGTCTAACACCTTAAGGGAAGAGAACCTGTCAAAAGGGTAGCTACGTGACTCGTTCCAATGGACTAGCATCCGGTTCGAGTTCGTTGTTATTAGTGGTTGTCAATTGACATATTTAAGATACTCAGTGAAAGGTTCTAGATTCAAATTTAATGTACTTGTCCTGTGGTGGTTTCTTTCAAATTCAAATTACTCGGGAACGTATTGTAGCACTTCCATTCTCACCAGTTATAGGACAAATACGTTGAAGACAATTGTTACAACATTTACGGCAGGGAAATTACAACTGGAACCTAGGTCGACAAACCACATTAAATAATAGGACCAAGTGACTGACTATCGACTGACAAAATAACAAGCAAAATTAAATAAGTTTTGGTAAAAATTCACTTCTATGCGATTATGCTCTCATAAATTTTATTAAAATTTTTATTTTTCGCTTTGATTTTTATGAAATTTTTATTTTAATATTGAAGGTATAAAAAAGAAAATTTTAAATTTAGATCATATGAAACTACATCCATTAAACAGAATAGTTAAAAACCAGCTGTCATAGATGCATTTAAAATGTCAATTTGTATTACAAATTGCGCTACGACAGAACTCCGTTTCATCATTATTCAGTATATTCCTGAGGCTCTTTCAAATTAAGTTTGTTGCTTAAGTTTTTCTTTTCCTAAAAGAAACTGTTGAATAACTTTGCAGCATTTTGCACACGTCTCTTTAGTATGTGGCAACAAGTTTGTTGAAAACAAACATCATAGAATTTTAAGCATTTAGCATTTGAATCGAAATCAAAAGTCATAAAAATGTTCTGTTATTTTATGATGTTTGCCAGACATGTGTCTGCATGTTATTTACTATTCTAATAATTGTTGGGTTTTCTAGTAAACTCTATTGTTTAGAAAAAAAACTTAAATAAATTTTTTGTGTTTGTAAAAATTTTCATAGAAAAACACTGCTGATACACACACTTGCAAACAACAATTCATAACGCGAGAAATCTTTGAAAAATAAACATTTTGAAGGAAACCTTTTTTTAGGCTTCGTTAAGCAAATGATTGACGACAACGAACAATACGACGATTGAGTGAGTATACTGATTTGAAATGAACTTTTTGTTTGGCTACATGAAATCTAAATACGAATGAGTACTTGTGCAACTTACAACACATCAATCGGTTATTGAAACAACAAATAAACAAACAAATTAAAAGGAAAATAATAACAAATCAAATTAAGAAACAAAGGAAATTACTTACTTAACTATTTATAAGAGCCAATAGATAAATTTCATGTTATTTCTAACTTACTGAACTTAATATTTCTTTTTATAACGCATGCGTGGCAAGTTTCATAATTAGGTATTTGATATATTAATTAAAGAAAACTAAAAACAAACAAAAAAATTAAAAACAAACAGAAAATTTATTCAAGAAAAATTTGTTGCATGTTATTAGTAAAAATAAAAAAAAAACGTTGGGATTGTTGCAAAGAAATGTGAAAATTATTTACAAATATGTTTTCCGGCATAGATACTGAATGTTAAAAGAAATGCTCTTTTTTGTTTTCGCTGTCTGTTTATTTCTTTCTTTGGTAACGTTTGATTTAATAATTATAATTTAATAATTTTTATAGCACTGGGTGCCAGTTAAATATAAAAAGAGGTTAAATTTTCATTAATTCACACTGCATATTTTTATGAAACTGCGAGTATTAATTAAGTATGCAGTTTAATACTGAATATGAAAGAAAGTTGCAAATATCAAACTCATATTTAATAAACAATTTGAAAAAGAAAAAATAAATAACAATCGTGTTTAAACACACCTCCCGATCCAACATTGTCTTGGGTCTTTAGTATGAAATTATGTAAAAAGCTCTTTACATGTCTGCAATTATTTTTTTTTTTTCAATTAATAATTTACATTTTTGTCATAGTTTTTTTTTACGTGTTTTTATTTTTAATTTATTTGTTTAAAAGTTTTGGACTTACAAAAATACTTTGGCTTACCAAAAAAATTTTGTTATTTGATGTTTGACCTTTCCCACTGACACAGTGAAATTTCAATCTCTACTTACTTGAGTAAAGGAGATATTTTTTGCATTTTAAATTTCTTTCATTCAATATGTCAACTGGTGTTTGTTGTGCATACTATGAAAATTTCCAAATAACGATTTTATCTTAAAAGTTTGCTTGTACATACATACGAGTACATATGTACATATGTATGTAAATACAAGTATAAATATTTATCTTTTCTTTGGTTTCTTTAAATCTTCATTAAAAGTCAATAAACTTTAGTTATACGCCAAAAGCAAACACATTAAATGAAGAGAAACACTTGACAAATATCCAATGAGGAATTAGGCATGATTATTTGTAGTGACACTGTGCAATGTGCAATAAAAATTTCCACAAACATTTGCACTTACGAGTAGTAAGGTTTGACAGTTTCATTCAGAGGGTGCAGATTGTTTGTTGACAGAAAAGTCTTGCATTACAAATGCAATAGCAAGCACTGGACAGTGGTGCGGAACAAAAATATCACAAACGGATATTGCTATCGAATATCAGAGGAGTATTTCCTTATATATTCACACTATCCAATTATTTATTAAAGTTTATAAATATTTATTTTCAGGACAAATTTAGTAAATAGTGTTCATTTATCTTAATACTAACATATTTATCTTGACACTACCTCCATGCAAAACCTTCCCGGCACACATGAACTAAGTTTCGAGGTGATGGAATAGCAATTAATTTTTCCGCGTCTGTAGAAAATCATACATCACGTCCAAAATATATAAAAACTCAGTTTTACTTACTCTTGAGAAAATTTAAGTTATCACCAAAAGATTGTTTGATTGAAATAGGCTGCCTGCAATGACTCGGGTACTCCTAAGCATTGGATGCATCTAGCAATCCTGGACGAACAATTAGTTTTTTTTAGATTCCTCATGGAATAAAAAGATAGTTCCAATTCTTAGCAACGCATTTTTTTGGTTTTTAACAAAAATTTCATTAATTTTTAATTTATTTTATTAATCTTCTTCCTCGTTTACTTCACGATAGCAATTTTCGCTCGAAGGGAAATGAAAATTTCATGGGAAATTAAATTTCACTTGTTATTCGCGATAGGGGTGATTATATATAACAACTCTGCAAAATGCTCAGGAGTGGAACTATGAAGTCTCAATATAAGGCGCTTCGTCGATGTAAAAATTTTTAACGATTGTAATTTTTTTGTTTCTCATACGATTAAAATCTTTTTTTTGCAATATTTTCAGAACAAAACTCAGTTTTTTAGATAAACATTTAAAGTAGTTCATGGAAAATAATGCACAATATCCCGAAAACAAGAGGTGCCAGAAAAAATTTTATGTGTTTCTTTTTTAATCAGCGGACGAAAATACATAAGAAACAGATATTTTTATTTCAGAAAGGTTTTAAGTACTAAACCAAAAACACAAAATTTTTAACATCCTTGCAATAACGGTAAGATATCCTGATATACACAGAAAAAACTAAATTTCATTTTCTGTAAAGGAGTTCAATGAAATAGTAAATATTTTGTCTAGAAACGGACCTGCAAACAAATTTGTAAATTTAGACAAAAATATCTCAACAATTTCATTGAAAAGCACGCGTTTTTTCATTGAACAAATTGTGTAACTCTATAAAACAATTTGTTTAAAAATATTTACAAATTGTAAACAAAACAATTTACTAAATCAAACAAAAATATTTACTGAACTTTCTGAAAAATATCAAGCAATATTTTTGTCTCAATTTATAAAACAATTAGTCTAAAAATACTAATAAATATTAAACAATTTAGTTTACGTAATCAAACAAAAATATTTGTCTGGGTCATTATCATCATCATCCATCAGGCATTTATGAAATGTCACTTTGTTTAATGTGTTCAAGTCTGAATGTTTATCTAAAGAGTTGAAAAAAATGAAGGAGAATTAATGCAACGACATTAACTAATTGATTCACCCAAAAACTTCAGTAAACAAACTTGGTACAATCGCACTCCTTTTGCAATCATTGTTGTTGTTGTTGTTATTTGTTTGTATATCGTCATCTGGGTTGTTTTTTTACGACACAGGTTTTCTTGTTGTTTTTGGTGTTTGCGTGCTAGCTCCCCGTCCACACATACAATTATTGTTGCAGTAATTTCTGAATTTGTGGGAGAGTGTTGAAATAGAAATATATACCATATCTATTCCTCCCTCGCTCTTTCTCACTGAAAAATTAAGAATTGCTGCAACACAAATTGCACGTGTAGACTGGGACTAAATAAGAGTCAAACAAACAATTCATTTATTATGTAAAGAACATTTACTGAAAATGAAATTTTTTTTAGACAAACTTTTGTTGAAAAATTTTTGATGATAATTTTTTCTGTGTACTCACCAATGTGACTCTACTCAAATGAAAAAAAGTTTTGTGCAGATTACTAATACTATGATACAAAAGTTGAGAAAAAATTATTCAGGGATTCTCAAGTACAAATTCTATTTTATTGGAGCATATAGAGAATAAAAATTACCTTTAGTTTTTTATGTCACTTCGTTAAATGATTTTATAATGATAAATGTAATGAAAAACGGTCTCCTTAGAGTTTCAAATTTAAACAGTAATTGCTTCGTTGTTTCATAAAGAATTTCTATAAAATTCCTTATACATATTTGAAAAATATAATTCTTATCTTTCATATAAGGGATGGTTTTTGAAAACCGGTTAGTAAATGGAGTTATGGGGCCATGTTCTAAAAACCATTTCTTTCAAAACGAAAAACAGTGTTCTTTTAATCGGACAACTAACTTGATGCATTCTTAGCCTAGTTTCGATAAAATATGTGAAACATCTGAAACATAAAAATGAACAGTAAAACTGCATTAAAGATTTTTAGTCAAATTCTTTGCTGAAAGTTACTGATTTCAAAACGAAATAGTTTTCAAAATATGGCCGATGATGTTTTAAATGTAAAAAATCAGATTTTTCAACTAAATTAGATTTTCGCCAGTCTTTCAGTTGCTTATGAGATACCAGAACACTATATATATTTACTTTTGTGAAAAGAACACTAATTTGGCTTTTCAAAAATGAGTAGTTACATTAAAATCGGTTTAAAAATAAAGAAGTTATGGTATGTTTTGTGTTTTGACTTTCTTGTTTCTTCTTTAGAAATAGGGCAGTCATGCTGATATATCTCATCATAACTCGAGAATGGTTAAACCAATTTAGATAAATCTAACACAAGAAGATGCGGAACAAAATTGCCTTCATGTCATGCATATATAATTTTATTATATTTTCAACTGTTTGGGAATTATTTAGAAATAATAAAAGCTTTGGGATTTTATAACATATGGACTAAAATAAAAATCTTGATTTAAAATATGTAGAATTCGGAAGAGTCCAGTTCCAACTAAACTGGGAAATTCAATTATTATTTAACGTCGATTCATAACTGTGAAGATATTTTTTCAGAGAAGTACATATTTGTTATATCGAGCCATAACGTTAAAAATAACGTGATCGGCATGTTATGCTAATTTGGTTTCTTAATGGCAGTCGATAATTTACGATCATTTACATCATATCTGATAGTTTTATATGAGTGAAAGGTGTCCTTTTTATACAATTAAGACGTAAGTAACCTTTTTAGTATTTTATTAATATTATTTTTAATAAAAACGTTTTCCTGTAAAATTCAGTTTTTGTTGCTTACAACTTTTTTGCCGTTACGGCTCGATATTTATAATATATTTTTTTTATATTGTGTATAAAGGAGTGATGACGCTATTTTAAGTAAAAAATTGACGAAATTTCAAATTTTTTTCAAATTTAAACTTTAAAATTGAATGATTTTTAACTCCAAAAACAGAATTTCATTAATTTTTTAACACTTTTACTTTTTGCTATTTTACTAACAAAAGAAAATTAAAAAAAATCAATAGACAAAAGTTTTTTAATATTGAGAAATTTGAATTTCAAAGCAGTATAACTCACTAACTATGCAAGATAAGGATACAAGCAATCAAGAGTCTGATTTGTTCTCTTTACATCGCTGGCGACTCGGGAACATATTGTTCCACTCCCATTTTCGGCAGTCATAGGACAAGTATATACAAGATTTTCTGCGGCGAAATTTTATCTTAGTGAAGGGCATTTAAGATTTGGCATAGACGAATATATTATTATCACTTGCTTATTTGTTTTTTTTTTGTAGCAAAAACAAAAATAAGTCGTAAAATTCTTTTTTAAATTTTTTCGGCCAATTTAAACAACGTGTTTGGATTAACACCAAAAACGTGACTTTATTTTAGCAAAAAAAAAATACCAAAAACAGAAAAACCACATGTTGCAACGCAAACGAAATAAAAATATAATAACAATAAAAACAATGTCAAAGTTAAATTTTAAAGCAAAAATTTGAATGATTTTAAATATTTGTTGAAGCCAAAGTTTTGAAAAGGTCTCAAAAATAGTGAGCTAAAATAACAAAGACGTATAAAAAAACAAATATTTGTTTAAACTTTGATTAATGGATTTGCAATGTAATAAAACTAAAATGATCGCACAAGAAATGACGGAATAACAATTTGGTTGATCACTTAAATATTCACAATTGATTTTGTTTTTATTACTTTTTTTACAGTTCGAGACATTAAATCTGGTCATAAGAAATATATATAAAGAAGTCTGATCAGTCGGTTAAGACAGATTTAAAAAAATATTTAAAAAAAACCCGACTTTGGTCGAGTGGTCTAAGCGGTAAAGAACTCTGATGAGATAAGTGGGAGCTATCGAAACGTCAGTTCAACCCTCCGTGCAGCCAAAATTTTCTTTGTTTACATGCTTCACATTTATCTCTATATAAAAATATAATTTAGTTGAAAAATGATTAATTAAGCCAAAATAATTAAAATTTCTTCGGATACAAACCCATACAGTTCGACTAAACTCATAACTTAATTTAAAAAAGAAACATAGAAGCTCATATTTATCTGCTGTAAAAGTAAATCATACAGCCATGTCACAAATTCCGTTCGGATGGTTTTGATTGCGTAGTTGTCATTACGAAAAAGTACATTGTTGGTGCTTTGGATTCCGCTTATTTTGGATTTCGTTGTTACAATGATAAAGTTTTTATACCTTGAGGCATTTGTTTACTCTTGTTTTTAGATGCAAAGCTCACATTAAGCTTTTTATTAACATGGAAGGCTCATGACCAAATATTTATTTGACGCTCCTAAAAGTATGCACGTTTTTTAATATACTGTCTGTAGAAAAGTGTTTTTCAGTTCCACTTTGAAATCTGAAATTGGTTTGATTACGAAGAAAATGTTCGTTTTTCGTTTTCTGAAGAAGCAACTTACGGAATTGAAACCACTTCCGATGGGAATGGTATTCTGTGACATGGCTGATAAACTGAGAGGAGCTGTAGGGAACAGTTTGTAGAGTTTTGGCCCTGGTAGCAGTATTCGGCGCCAAAAATTAAAATTAACGGTTATGTTGTACTAATATATGCAAGAGCAATTGCTTTGAATCTTACTAGCCTGTAATGTTAAGCGATGTGAAAAAATCAATCTAATATTTTCGAGTTTAGTGAAATGGTAGAGTCAATTCTTATTTCACCATCTTCAAAAAATGAGGGAAAGGATGGATGTATGTATTTCCAGATTAGTCTCGTTCAAAAGTGGGCTGTGTCACGCCTATACAAAGAATATATGTATTACTTAGTTTGTCAAGATTTTTATATTTCCATATATTTATATCTTTGGGCTATTTTTGGTCAATGTTAATTTTTTCTGGCGATGTAAATAAAACCAATTATTTAATCTTTATCTCAACGTTTCGTCGATGGTTTGTCGACTTCATCAGGAGATGAATTTTATTAAATTCTGTTGAAGAAAAAAATTTTTTTTTCTCTTAAATATATATTCACATATGTATGTATGTATAAATTTTTAAAAAAATATAAATGTTTGTAATGTAACACATAGTTCAACTTACGATTATAATTTTACATCACTGTCTATTTATTCGTTATTAAAATATTTGTGTAAAGTTGGACAACACGTACAAAAATTAATATAATAAATAAATAAAATAATTAAATTAAATCACAGAATTGAACTAAAATTATATCACAGAACGTACTTTTATTGGTTTATTGCAACTGAATACTGGAGCTTTGTTTTTTTTCTTCAACAGGATTTAATAAAATTCATCTCCTGATGAAGTCGACAAACCATCGACGAAACGTTGAGATAAAGATTAAATAATTGGTTTTATTTACATCGCCAGAAAAAATTAACATTGACCAAAAATAGCCCAAAGATATAAATATATGGAAATATAAAAATCTTGACAAACTAAGTATTACTTCATAATTGGTCACAAATACATTGAATATATGTATTATTTTTCAACTACTTCTATTTCACCGATTTTCATGAAACTTTGTCCACATATAAAATTTCCGTTACAACACTATATTATAATTAAAAATGTGGGCAGTGCCACGCCCATGAAAAGTATATAATCTTTTTCAATTACTTCTACTAAACCTATTCTTATGAAACTTCGACACAAATTTAGTTACCGGGGAAACACAGCATTATGTTTAGAAAAGTGGGCACTGCCACACCCACGCCAGGAAATATTCATTCTTTTTCAACAACTTCTACTACACCGATTCTTATGAAAGTTCGCACACACATTTAGTTCTCGTAAGAAACCATTATGATGAGAAAAATTGGCAGTGCCATGCCAAACTGCTTCTATTTAATCGATTCTTATGAAACTTTGCATACCCATTACATTCCCGGGCCAAAGAACATTGTGATTAGAAAAGTGGGGAGTAGTACGCCCTTGAACTGAAAATATTATTTCTCAACTACTTTTACAAAACTGATTCTTACTAGACTTCGCACACACATTTAGTAAAATACAAAAGTACGATCAGTAAAGTGGGCAGTGCCATCCCCATGTAAAGTAAATATTTCTTCTCAACTACTTCTACAAAAACGATTCTTATGAAACTTTTCACACATAATAAGTTCCCGGAACAATACAACATAATAATTAGAAAATTGGGCAGTGCCACGCCTGTTTCGTGGTCAGTTTTTTTAGGAATTATCTATAATAAAAACAACCACAAAACTGAATTCTTTTAATAAAAATGAGTTGTTTGATTAGACAATTTTTAATTTAATTTAACGGAATTTTCGTACGTCCGCTTTTAGAAAAAAAAATTTATTTGAATTTGTGAGCTCGATTATTGATTTTGAAATTTAATTTGTTTAATCACACTTATTAATCCATATTTGTTAAATATTAATCGAATTCCATGACTATTTTAAATTAAATTTGTATGTAGGGTAAATACTTTTGAAGCTCACTGTGTATAATGGCCAGAAAAATATGTATTTACTTGAAAGTCCTAAACCTATGGATGATCCACAATATAAACGTCAGTTTATACCCCAAGCTGTGAGTTGTTCAGAGTGAAATTGATGACCCTTCCACGCTACTCGTCCCAAAATAATACAATCGTTGGCAAATATCTTAAAGTCCGAAATGAAAACCTGTCCCTGTTACTCTGAATAAGAGAGAGCCCTCTTGACCTCAATATGGATGGATGTATGTTAAGACATTGTCGGTCGTTTTGATAACATTTTCAATAGATGAATAACAAATATTTAAATTTGAAATAGTTTTAATCATTTAAATACTTTTGTAAATAATCAACTTTTAAATGATCCAATTTTTTTTTTCTTTTATCTTGAGCTCATTACAAAATTTGTTTAACCAAATAATAATAATACAAAAAGTGAAAGTCTATTACCCGTATTAATTTGTAATGATGTGGCAATCAAATACTTTACACAAAAAAAGTCTTAAAATGTGCATTTTATATTATTTGGTTTTCTTTTTTCATAAGATGCGTTTGTTAGATCCATATTTCTTAATGAATATTTCAATATATTACAAACAGTTAAAGCACAGAAAAAAACCCAGCCATACAAAGAAACAGCTAAACAAATGTAAAAATAACTTAACAACTAATTTGTTAACAAACTCTGTCAATAAGCTGATGAAAAAGTTAGCAAATAAATATGTTAACAGCAACAAACAAAATATTTACTTGTTTGATTATTTAACAAAATGACAAAAGGAGAGTTTTTCATGCAGGAAAAGCAATTTGAGATGTTTAGAGAAAACACCAAATCAATAAAAATGTATGAAATCCTAATAAAGTGCTAAAATTGTTAACAAATATTGATTAAAACACACGCACGTATTCACGCACGCACACACGTGCCCATTTACCAGCCACAAATGGTTAAATGATCAATTATTTTTAATGTTCAAGATTCGTTTGGTGTGGAGTTGATTGAAATACCAAGACCAAAAGTAACAAAAGCTTCAAAAGTCACCTTTTTAGATTGCAAATATAGTCTTATACTACTCGTATTATATAATTTAACTAAGAAGTTAAAAAAAAAACGATATTTGAAGAAGAAAAAAGCTACAAATTTTTAAGAAAAATTAGTTTGTAAAAAATTTCCCCAAATGATTAGTGTTGCAATACGCATTCATGTTAGTAAATTTTTACTTTCTTTTATAAAACCACTTTCAATTTTTCTTTTTATATTTCTGTAAAGATTGGTTTCAACATCTTTGTATATTTGAACATTTGTCTTTTTTTTCTTTAACAATTAGCATCAAATCATTATCTTTAATTATCTTTGTGCGAGTGAGTATATTTTGTGTCTGCTGACTGACATTCATTCTTGCATCTAGTAGATTAAATACTCAACATATGACGGCCCGGCCCGGCTCCACTCCACTCCACTCCACTCGACTCGACTCGCTTAGCTTCTTAAAACTTAAATTTTTAAGTCAATTTTTTTTGTACGCGTTTTCAATTTCTTTTAAGGCGAGTTGTTTATAAAGCCATCATTTGTATTTGATATTTAAACTTTTTCAACATGTTGTTAACAACCAAACTTTTAATGTTTATTTAATTTGCCAACTACTTCAATTCAACAGTCACTATTTAAAAAACAAGAAGTGTAAACTTTGAGGAAGTGTAAATAGCATTCGTTAAAGTGGGAAACTAAAATTACACTATTAAAAAAAAAGTTCTAATTTCAATGAATTTATTTCATAATTTTAATGAAATTATATAGTTATATTATATAGTTACTTTAATGAAATCATTTCATTGTTTTAATGAAATTATTTTATTGTTTTAATGAAATTATTTCATTGTTTTAATGAAATTATTTCATTGTTTTAATGAAATTATTTCATTATTTTAATTAAATTATTACATTATTAAGTAGACTCACTAAATTCAACTGTTTTATTAACTATTTCATTCTATTGACAATTCCTTGCTGCAAATACGTACGATAGACAATAATATACATCAGAAAAATTTGTATTCTTGATGCCCGCTCACAGCATCGAGCTCAGACTCTCGATTTTCATCAACATTATGGGCAACGTCTTAACTGCTTTAGCCAACAGCACTCATAGAACAATGTGCTCTATGAGGGTATAATTTAGTTGACAACTGATGGAAGAACATATCGCTGGTTTACTTCAGTAGTGTCATAGCTAAATAAATTCTGTATTATTAACTCAAAAGTTAAGTGTTTTGCGTTGTGACTAGGGTTTAGGATTCGGGAATTCCGGGGAAAAGACTAACTAATAAAAACGGGAAATTAAAAGTACACATTATTTCATAAATATATGGACTTTATTTGACATATTTATAAGATGTAGTAAGTGACAGCGAAATTTACTTTGAATCATATACGAAATTTGTATTATAATCCTGTTTTTCTTTAATATCAATAACATTTGCAGGTTTATATTCATAAAAAATAAAATGTATTTGAAATCTACTTGAAAAAAATTATGTATGGACATTTTTAAACGAAATACATTTCGAACTCGCTTTAAATTTTACGAATATGGAGGTCAATGTTTAAACACCAAAATTTCCAGGCATTTTTTTTATTAATTTTTACAAAATAAAAATGTGAACAGTTCAAACGTATACGGAAATTTCATAAAAATTCCATGAAATTGAAGTCATGTCATTTTGCCTAACCCGTCTACGAGAAAAATTATTGCTTGATTCGTAAACTACATGCAATACGAATTTAGTAGAGAGGTGGAATACTTAGTATAAGAATCAGTGATTGCAGTGCTCTAATCGTTGCCGTAAGTAAATAATTCGACCCTAAACGAGCTTTGAGAGATTTTCCTCAGAATTAATGAAAACATTTTGGAAAGTTTATTGGAAATTTTGCGCTCATAAAAGCTGTAAAAACTTTGAATTGTCACGACTTAAATTTATAATAAGTCGACGCTATTATTAGACCGACTGTGGCTCAGGGTACGTAAAATTCGGCGCAGCTAAGTATAATACTGTAACTTGCTTATACTTAACAATAAGAATCCTCCCGGAAATTTTGCAAAAAAAAAAAAAAAAAAAATTGCTGCTAGTTATTTATAAAATGATTTGGAGGCTTTAAAATGAAATTTTTAACTAAATAATTACGGTAATAGTCGTCAATTAGTCGTTATACAATCTCTTACTGTGTAATAACTACAAACTCTTATTTGCCTAAATTCATTTAAAAATTTTTAAAAATTTGTTTTATTTGAAAAGAATGTTTACATTATATATAATAAACCTACTTATTTTAGAAAATCAACTATTCCCAGGAATCCCGGGAGTTCCCGGGAACGCGATTTCTTAAATCCCGTTTCGCGGCAAGTGCAAAAGTCCGGGAAATCCCATACTCTAGTTGTGACACTATTGAAGTAAATAAGTAAATGAAATGTATATGATTTTCTTTCGAGCTAAATTGAGTTTTATCTCCAGAACCGGTGTCAAGTGACAAAATTTAATTAACATATAAGAATTGCGGTCACAATCAACAGAGCCACCGATCTATCACGTGGTGAAAACATATACAAATGAGCACTAACGATAGAAGCATAGCGGTTTCAAAAAAAAAAAAAAGTTTTTATGTTGTGCTGTTGAAAACTAAATTGATTTGTCATTTGTTGCTTGGAAATATTCATCACGTCTAAAGGCTCATTTAGCCGACCGTAACGTTGATGTAGTTGCATGTGCTGATCGTTTCTGTCACATTGAAAAGCTATGAGACAGAAACGATCAGCACATGCAACTACATCAACGTTACGGTCGGCTAAATGAGCCTTAATTCTTTCTAAGTATGACGTTACGAACAATAATCTATATAATTACTTTGGATTAAAAAGAAAAGCATGAACTTCAATATGACATATAGTAAAATTTACTCCAAAAAGTTACCCAAGAAAATGTTTGTCGACCTGTGTAATTACATCCCAATCAGTCAGAGGAAGGCAAACTTTTTACTTCGTTGTTTTTATTCATCTCTCTTATGTTTAGGTGAGAGCAGTAGTGTCCCTCTTTCTGAAGCGAGCATTGGCTCTTTGATTTGAAATGCTTCGGGCTTGCGGCTTTATATGAGACTCAAGCTTAAGTTGTTTGTCTATTAGAAATTAAAATTTTAAGCCCACAATAAACTAATAAAGCACACAATTACTATTTTTTACAACCAATAGCTCATATTTATATGATATAAGCGATAAAAAAATTTCTTTAAATGTACGAATTTCGCTTGAAGCTCTTGTACAACTGCATGTTATAAGTGAACATCATGCTGTTCTTTATTCATGTTGTTTGCAATCTATTTGTTGCTGATGTTCAGTAATGCTACCAACACTTTACCTCTAACTGATTTTAATTTTAATGTTGCTGCTGTTATTCACAGTATTTGTATTTAACAATCTTTTAGCTTAAAGTTATTTGCAACTATTGCTCATTTTACTAATTTTGTGTTTAGTTTAGTTAAACTTCAACCTGAAACTGCAACCAGCATTTAACACAACAACTTTCTCACGGCTCTTGACGGGTCCCAAGAAAACACAAAGTAAGAAAATACAGAGAAGAAGAAAACGAAACGTTTATAAATTATTTATAATTAGAATTTCTTTACTTCCTGAAACTACTTTTTTTTAAGCTTAATAAATGCAATTGATTTTAATTTTCTTTATTTATTTATTTTTCTCATAAAACTAAATTAGAGGAAAAACTGCTGAAATACCTCTAGGGAATTTCAGTGCAGTGTAATTTGTAATGATTTTAAATTATTAAACATTTTTCTACCAAGATCAGATTCCCTTTCTTTTATATAAATTCATAATTAGATGGGAAAAAATTTGTGGAAGAGTATAATTTAAATTAATTTGTAGGCAATACGACGAACAAAACAACCAACAAAAAGATCAAAAGTTTCGATTTTCAAAATCAATAATTGAATAAAATAAAATCTTAGCTTAAAGCTTTTTTTAATTCGAGATTTATTTGTAAACAAAAGCTCAATTGTAATAAAATTACCTTAAATTTATGTGATCAATGCTCATAAATATACTCTGTTCACTGTTTTAAGTTTAAGTATGCTATTACCTGACAATCTTTACCCATAATATATTACATAAAATATACTTTGTTGTATGTGATATTTCGTGATTTTTGTTACACTTAATATTTTCTTTAAAATTTTGCTATAATCTCGGCTTCAACAGGATTCCAATACAATTTTAAACAATAAAAACTACCGGCATACAAAAAAGTTTTAACAACAAAAACGTTAATAAAACAATCCACCAAGTGCTCGTTTTCGCAACATGACATGATCTATGGCAATAAGATTACGGCAAGATCAACAGCACCAAACAGCCAGCAGAGACACCACAAGAAAGACCACGGCCGAGCCAGTGCAGTGATCAGCGTTTAAGACTCTGCATCTTGTGTACTGCTACATGACCACGTCTACAAGTCTACAATATTACCGGAGTACAATACAATTTACAATACAAAAATATTTTATACGACCGTTTTTCTTCGCATACTTCCAGACTTTTTAAGCCAAGTTAAAGATTTTTATTTTGTTTCATTTAATTGCAACAAGTGAAAGTAAAATCAAAATTTAATACAACAACAAATACCGGTAGTTTTTATCTTTTCTCATTTTTTTCTGGCTTAAAAAAGGTTGATTTTGTGTGTCTTTTAATTTCACATACAGATTTTTCAGGGTGGTTAATTGAAGCGGCCAAACAATTCGTGAGGCAACATTAAATAATTTTAAGAGAAAAAGAAAAAAAACTACATATTTATATTGATAACCTCCACACATGTTTGGAGAAGATGAAAATGTATTTAAATAATGAAGCCTTTTAAAAAGAACTACAAAAACCTTTTTTGAAAAAAATACTGCATAATATATAAGTTTTTAGTAAATACTATAGTTTTAATGAATGTGTTTTCAAAGATTCACTTTTCTAAAAGGACTTGCTTTTGAAAAAGAAAGTTTTGTATAAAGCATCCTTGTTTTAGAAGAGTGCCTTGGAAATAGGAGCCTTTAAAAATGTCCACTGTTGAAAAGTATCGGTAGTAGGAATAAATCACCATCGCGCAATAAATCACCATCGCGATGAATCGTTTGGCATAATATGGCAACACCGGTGTACTGCTAGAATTTTCTACATAAATTCTGTGAATTGCGAATAGAAAACTTCATTAAAACTCAACCAAAGTACCACTTCGCTGGATTAATGAAAAAAGTTTCGATAAAATTATTTTAATGAAAAATTTGCTAAATAATTTCATTTATTCAATGTAATAATAAATTAATGAAAGTAGTTCAGTATGTATTTCATTTGTTTGACATAATTATTTCATGAGTTTAATAAAATTATTTTACCGAAATTATTTCATTGTGTTAATGAAACTATTAATGTGCTCTACTAGTGTACAACAATAAGAAAGAGTACAACAGCAAGAACAACAATAAAAAACAATATTTATATTTCGTTGTTCGCTCTTATTTGGAAAGTGTTGAATTTCATAGGGGTGTGTTTTGTATGAAAGAAAATATATATGTGATTCGCTCAATCGGTCTTTCATAAATGCAATGAAATTGTTCATCAAAACTATGAACTTCGTTTTACTGCAATTTTAACATTCGAAATCTTAAAATTAAAAATTTTTTTTATGTTTAAAATAATGAACTTCAAGCTTTTTAAAAATTTATTGAAAAAGTTTTCATAGAATTAAAAAATATTGCTGTCATCAATCCAATGAAATTTTCTAACGAAACTAAGAAAGCTAATGAAACAATTCAAATCAAACTCTGTCAAAATATTCGCGCTATTTCACACACACATATATTGACAAATAATTAAGTTATGAATTTTTAGTCGAACTGTATGGTTTTTATCCAAGGTTATTTGATTAGTTTGGCTTAATCCTACTGTCACCATCTTGTGGCGAGTCGCACCTATTAATGAACTTCACTAACTGTCTTTTCTTAGCATGTTCAACTATTTTAAGCTTTTTCATTTCAGTCTTACCAGCGTGGAATACCATCGATATTCTCAATGCTTTGAGAAATATTTTATTAAAATTGTAAAGTAAATCTAATGACGATTATTGTAGCCAACATCTCTAAGTTCTTGTTAAGCAGAAAAATAAGACTTGCAACTAGTTCACGTTCAGCGTTTGTTAATAGAAAAAACTTACAAAAGTATCGTTCTATTGGCAACAAAAATATCGCAGATACTAGTATATCGGCAAATACGAAGTGTCACCGATATATCCCTAAAAAGCAAATAATTTAAAAAAAACACCTTTTAAAAAAGTACATTTTAAAAAAAGTACCTTTTAAAAAAAGTATCTCTTAAAAAAGTTTATTTAAGAAAAATATATTTTAAAAAAAGTAGCTTTTAAAAAAAGTATTTAAAAAAAGGCATCTTTTAAAAAAGTATCTTTTAAAAAAAATATTGTTTAAAAAAAGTATCTTTAAGGAAAAGTATTTTTTCAAAAAAGTATCTTTAAAAAAAGTAAATTTAAAAAAGTACCTTTTGGAAAAAGGACATTTAAATAATACCATTTAGAAAAGTACCTTTAAAAAAGGAAATTTTCAAAACAGTATCTTAAACAAGTAAATTTAAAAAAGTACCTTTTAGAAAAAGGAAATTATTTAGAAAAGAACCTTTAAAAAAAGGACATTAAAAATATTATCTTTTAAAAAAGTACGTTTTAAAAAAGTATCTTTTAAAAAAAGTATATTTAAAAATAAAGTATTTTTAAAAAAAGTATCTTTTAAAAAAAGTATCTTTTAAAAAAAGTACCTTTTAAAAAATGTATATTTTAAAAAAGGACGTTTTAAAAAAAGTACATTTTAAAAAAAGTATCTTTTAAAAAAGTGACTTTTAAAAAAAGTCTTATAAAAAACTATTTTTTAAAAAAAAGGAATCTTTTAACCAAAGTATCTTTTAGAAAAGGTACATTTAAAAAAAAAGTACGTTTTAGAAAAAGGACATTTAAAAATACCTTTTAAAAAGGTATCTTTAAAAAAAAGTATATGTAAAAAAAAGTATCTTTTAAAAAAGTATTGTAGGCTTAAAAATAAAACAACTGCTCGCTTTGAATTTCTATTTCATTCTGTCTAGTTCTTTTCAAGTTTTTCACTTAACAACCATGACTTAAAATTACAAAATGTATATTCAGCAATATATATGTAAGGACATGAATGAGACAAATATATTATTTAGTATAATTTGATAAGACTGACAATAAATGCAATACCATTAGTTTAAAGAATAATAGTAAATAATCAAGAGTTAATATATATATACACTAAGCAACACGAAACACATTCCTACAGTATCTCTTAAAAAATTGACTTTTAAAAAGAAGCTTTTATAAAAATTACCTTTAAAAAATGCATTTCGGAAACACACCTTTACAAAAAAGTACCATACAAGAATGTATCTCTAGCAGAAGTACTTTATAGCTTATTCCATTAGTATATAAAATTACTTGTTTTAAATTAAATTAAACAAAACTAATTAATACAAAATAGTGATAGATAGAAACAAGTCTTGTTAATAAAATTTGTTACCAAAGCAATGCAAATAAATTATAACAAGGTGTTGTAAAAGATAAGAGATTCCAGCCACTATCAAAACTGCTACAAGTAGCCCCAAAAGTGGACATAACATTAATCTAAAGCTAAAGTACAACGTCCAGTTTAATAGTACATAAATATTTAAAAACTAAAGAGTATATACATATGTATGAGTACATTGTACTCGTACGTTTATTTATGGTAAAAGGAGCAAATTTTTCGGTATCTGAACTTTCGTTGCAGCATGTTACAGCACAAAAAACACCGGCTACAATTTTTGGCTACTGCCATGAGTTGTACTTCTTATACAAATACATTTTAAAATTTAAATTGAAAAGAAAAGATTGAACAAAAAAGTGGGCAACATAAAAAAGGCATTGAAGCACTTGTGGCAAGAGAGCAACATCATATACAATAACAAACATCCACATAACATTGAAATTAATTTTTTTGTATGCAGCATATTAAGGAAAGTAAAAGTTTTATTGACTTTTTTGCCATTTTTTTCTTTAACAATTTTCTTGTTTAAATCATTTTGTCAGTTTACAGTTATATTTTCGTAAATTGTATTGAAATTGTGCACAGCGGGTGTTGGATTTTGGACATTTTCTGGCTTTTCCTTGCACCAGCCAACCCAGAAACAATAAATAAGATGTTTGAATTTTGCATTTATTTAGATTATTTTCTTTTTTGCAGTTTCATTTTGATTATTTTTTCATTAAACACCCAACTCTTCAGATCAATAATGATTATTTAACTAATGGCGGCACTGCCACTGCACAATTAATACTTGTCTGTCTGGGGCACATTCAATCCATGGTTATGGTTAGTTAAACTTCATGTTCAAATCATGAGATTAAGATATTAATCCGATTTTAAATTTAGATGTTGCACCAAAATAAAATGAAAAACTGTTGAGTTAAGAGATTAGCATGGCAAATCATGAATATATTTTAATATTTAAATAAAAGTTCATTAAACCTTAACTGTTATGGTCGTAAATAAATATTAAACGAAACAAATTTTTATGCTTGCAATTTAAATAACTTTTTTTTGTTGAAATATTAAATGTATATATTGCATGTTTATATATTTGCTTATTAATATTAAGCGGAACCATTTGCAATTTTTATGGGATATAAGACAAGGAGTAAGAGCAATAAGTTTTATGTTTTAATTTAAATTCAACATAACTACCATTTGAATTATTTTTAAGTTATTAAATTCAAGCCACATACATATAGAGATTCAATTCAAAGTTATTTAGGGAGGCAGGAGTTGGTCTATTCAAATTACTTTTCTTAAAAAAAGAAGTACACAGCGGGTCAGAATAAAATATTTTTGTAAATACATCAGTCATTTCTAAACGGATAATTTGACCACTATAAAATTTCACATGGACATAGCAGAGGAGTATTGCTATTATATTACAGAGGATCAGCTTCCTATATTGCTCAGGAGCGGAGCTATGAAGTCCCAGAAAATTCCTAAATTTTTCTTTTTTATCATATAACCCAAAGAAAATATTAATAAAACCTATATTGGTTCGAAAGTCTAGTCATGTTGAAATTTTTATTTCAATATTAAACCATATTTGTTCAATGTTGAAAATTTTTGATTTAGTGTATTTCAATAAAATAATTTTTTTACTTAAAAATTATTGAATTAATATGACGAGTTTATATTATCAAATTGCCCTTTTTCCTTTAGTGTATGCATGTGTCTAAAAGGTATCTTCACAGGCATGATATTACAAAAAAATTTAACCCAATTTACTATTTGTATTGGCTGGCTCTGGACATATTCGAATTAAAACTATTTTGCAGCAAAGTTTTGATTTTAGCCCATATGCTCTCAAATATTAAATCTTGGATTCTAAAACAAATACAACCTGCAGGAGCTCTTATGTGTATATATTTATTTGGCAAAGCATTTTATGGGCCTGGGGCAAATATGGACTTTATGGGCAAAACCACAAAAAAAATTTAATTTTTTTGGGATTTCTGGGAACTTTCGAAGGAATTCTGAGATTTTCAGAAACAAATATTATACGGGATTTACACGAAGACTTGTTAGTTCGACTTTTTTAAGTTTATGAACGAACGGAATATAAGGACGTTTAGCGGGATGCCAAACCCAAAAGAAATTTATCCTCAGTTAAACGTATTTTTACCATGATTCACCATCAACTCTAGCAAAGTCCACCTAAAAAGTCTTCGTCTATATCTAATATCGCGTTTCTCTGCTTGCTTGGTATTAAGTATGTAAATGCCTATATAACTACAAAATTTCATTCGAAAATATCAATAATTACCGATTTTATATCATTAAGAAAAAAATTTAATAAGCACAAAACACCACATATTAACATTTTTCCACTTGTTTTTAAAATTGTTGAAAGCTGCATACGTTGTCGAAAATTCCACATAATTTTGTAAACTTTGATCAATTATAAGTAAAAACTAAAAAAAACTGATCTATAAATTAATGAAAATTCAAATTCTGATGTTTTAAATAAATATGTTGTAACTTTCGCATTTTTCCGGTTCTAATAATTTTAAGCTGCTCAATACAGTGAAAAAAGTTTTCGATTTTTTTTTTTGCCTTAATGAAACGATTTTAAATAGTAATTTCGAAAAAAACGTAAATAATTTATATATTTTCAAATATTAAGACGCAATAAATTTTGATCCGAACAACACCGTTTATATATTGACTGAAAGTAGAAATACACATCTAAGTAACAGTGTAAAATTTGTATAATTCAGATTAACAACTATCAAGATTTGTGGAAATAGCAAAAAAAACTGCAAAAATAGCTTTTTCTCGAATATCTAGAATTCTTCTCGAATACCTTCTTAAGAAAAATAAATGCTCAGCGATCCAAAATTAACCTAAAAATCATATTTTTTTGAGGTTATGCCAAAAAGTTGGAATTTGTAAACTAGTACTATTTAATCATTATATCTTATGGAATGAAAGCTTTTTAAATCTTTCTTCTTTCTTTGCACAGTGTAAAGTCTACTGTTTCTGTTATCAATCCCTTTTAAATTTACAACAATGTTTCAAGAATGCCAACAGCTAAATAAATTTTATACTCTAGTTATAGTTCGTTAAAAAAAATAGTCACAGCTCTACAATTTAAACATTTTTTGCAGTAATAATTTCTTCTAAACAGATAAAATATATTGTTTCCATTCACAACAACAACATAGAGCTTGTTAAGAATTTCCTAAAAAAAAAGTTAGCGCTTTAGGGCTACAATTGCAACTACAACTTAAAATAACCAGCAATAAAATTAACTAAAAACAACCAAACAGGCATGAATAAATTTCTGTGAAATTTCTTTTACTAGTTCAGCTGAACTAATTTAAAAATGGACTGGCTAAAAGTAATAAAAGGCGGTATATTTTGGCGGCTTCAAAACAAACTAAAATTATAATTTAGTTGTTACCCTAGAAAACAGTACAACAAACAGTAAAAAAAAGCTAAAAGGCTTAAACTGTAGCCTACAAATCTGTAGCAACAATTGTGGTACGAGCAATATGAAACCTCAAGTGTTATGTGCCATGCAACAGAATTTAATACGAAAATTATTAAGAAAGAAAGAAAAAAATAAACCGAGACTATCATTAAAGTAAAAAAGTTCATTAACAAGATCAAGTGCAAAAGGTCTCTTAAATGTTGACAATATACTCGTAAGGCAAAAAAAAAAACACAGAATCTACAACATGCCACACCAATGCTCTCAGGCTACATACAAGAGCAAACCAACAACAATAACTGCAACAACTGCACAATAACTATTTTAAAAAAGGTGGTTTCGAAAAAAATAGTGTTTTGTTACTTTAAGTTAAACAACATGTTTTACCACAAGTGCATTAGTATGATTTGGGATTTTTGTGGCTGCTTTTATTTGTTGGTTGCAACAACAACAACAGCAACAACAAAATATGGCTTATTTGTGAACTAACAATAAAAAGCATTGAAGGAAGAATGATTAAATTTTCTTTTTGTCATAAAAAGATTCCTAAAATACAAAATCGTGATTTACGGTTTAATTTTTAAACAAAAAAGGTATAAAGTCGAGTCGAGTTTGAGTGTTTGAAGTTCAGAAGAAATATTATTTTTAGTTTTTAAGCCATATTTGTAATGGCGTTTTATTTGAAATAATTTGAAAGAGATTTTAAACATTGTACTAGAAAAAATTAAAGAAAAGTGTTTTTTGGTGTATCCGAACATAAAGTAAAGTACACACGGGGCAACCGTTGAACCAACTTGTTGGGGCAGCATGTTCTGCTTGTTCGGTACATATTAGACTTGGGTCCAACTCGTTCGAACTCGCTCACCAGCTCGTTTTAGACACAAACCTATGATCAAACCCATGTATTTTAAATGGGTTTGATCATAGGTTTGTGTCTAAAACGAGCTGGTGAGCGAGTTCGAACGAGTTGGGACCAAGTCTAGTACTTTTAATTGCATTCGGGACCATCAAAAAATAAGTCTCAGACCGCTTGTTATTAACGAGTTAATTTAGCGGAAATGCATATGATGCAACCATCAAAGCGAGAGCATAGAATTAAAAAAACGACACGAGTATCCAGACAATTGTTGTAGTTAGACTTGTGTCGAACTAGAGCAATATTTTAGACAACTGAACGAGTTTGAACTAAAGGCTCAATTAGCCGACCGTAACGTTGATGTAGTTGCATGTGCTGATCGTTTCTGTCTCATAGCTTTTCAATGCGACAGAAACGATCAGCACATGTAACTACATCAACGTTACGGTCGGCTAAATGAGCCTTAAGTCTTAAGGCTCATTTAGCCGACCGTAACGTTGATGTAGTTGCATGTGCTGATCGTTTCTGTCTCATAGCTTTTCAATGTGACAGAAACGATCAGCACATGCAACTACATCAACGTTACGGTCGGCTAAATGAGCCTTTATTTAAATTGCATGAATTTTATCATTGGTTCGTGTATAAAATGAGCTATTGAAGGAGTTCGACCTATGTCTTCTATTATTTTGAAATAAGGTTTGAGTTCAACAGATCGGAGTTAGTTTGACACAAGTCAACTGCTAATTTGAAATACGGTTTGATGAATGGAATTAATAATCTCATGGCACATTTTTCTTAACGAAATTATAAATTTTAGTCTAATATTAAAAACTTCTTTCGACTAAAAATGCAATACAAATTTTTACACAAATACACTACTCCCATGATTCAGATTATAGTTACTTAAAAAAAGTTTAAGCTCCTTAAATACTCTAAGGGCCATTATTACAACTTGACAATAGCCAAACGCAGGCTTTTGTCGGACGGATAAACAGTTTACCTTTGTTACAACTTTACTTTAAATGAAGATGAACGATTAGCTAAAGACTAGCTCATCCTATCTGGTAAGTTCAAGTAAATTTGAAATATTTATAAGCTGTTTATCCGTCCGACAAAATCCTGCCTTTAACTATTGCCAAGTTGTAATAATGGCTCTAAGCATATTTTCATGTTTGATTATTCGAATTTTGCTATTGATTAGAGCGTGCTGTCATGATGAGAACATAATTTATTCTTATTTTCTTTTCTTTTATTACAAAGAAATTCTTAAATGCCACTTGAATTATTAATACTTAAAGAATGCCCCGCATGAATAAAATCACCAAAGAAAATAATGGCAGATACTTAAGTTTTGTTTAAAAGTCAAGGTGGCTTATGAATAATATTGTCTAATTTTATTTTATACAAAAAGTAAATAAAAATAAAATTATAAATATTTTAGCCGCTAAATTTAAAGCCAATTAAAAAACTTATAAATGATTCACGAAATATTTTAATTGAAATGGAAAATTTTGTGTTAAAAAAAACTGGCACCAAATTAATTATTATCTTGAAAATTGTAATGCCATTAAAAAATAAAATCATCAGATCAGAGCTATGTTCAAACTCATTCAATATATATCTTTTGATTTGACGAGTTGTAGTCACGTCTAGTTTGTAGTAGACTGGTGTCGAACTCGTTCAACAGTTTAGGTTAGACACAAACCTTTAATCAAACCCATATAATTTTAAATGGGTTTTATTAAACGTTTGTGTCTATCCTGAACGATTGAACAAGTCCAACTCTTTCAGTAGCTCGTTTTTGACATTAACCGATGAAGAAACTCATGCTATTTAAATTGGACTTAATTCGAAGTCGTTCAGTTATTCGTTTTATAACGAAACCTAGCCTTAAACCCATTTGTTTTAAGTAGATTTAATTATACCATTTTATCTAAAACGAAGAACCGAACAAGTTCAGCACAAGTCTACTACTACTGCGAACTTGTTAATTTTTTTTTCATTTTGATAAAACATTTAAGACTTATGCTATAAACATATTCGCCACAGCAAGCTACACGGCTACACGACTACAAATGCTGTTGGCAGCAATCGTCGTCGTGTAGTCAGCTAATTAATTATTTTGAACACGGGAGCTACATCGTAACCAGCTGACATGTTGTTGTTGCAGTACATATTTCAGTGGTGCCACTTTCAAAAGTTTTACTTGTATAAAAAAAATCGCTTATTCAAAATGTTAGTATAATTTTTTTGGTCTCTTTTAGCTCCGGAGTTACGCGGTTCAAAACTTTTCTGTTTTATTATCCATAACTCGTACAATATAGAACGGATATAAGGCATATGGATATCACTTTAAGCTTCTCTAAAATACCTTTCTACTGGTATACAAATTTTTTAAAACAATTAACCCATTGCGAGTGAAATGCAATTAAAAATTTTTTTTATCTGACTTTTCACGCAGAAACTCCGTTATCTTAAAAACTGGTCGATACAACGGTACATATGCATGTGTATAGTTTTATAGAGAACTTTCCATGCTTTTATTGGTGTATAGTAGAAAGCTGTCACATATGAAATACGTAAGTTATGGTACTTTAAAGATGAGTTTAAGAGTTAAGTGAGTTAATTTATTTTCAAAGTGCCATAACTGATGAATTTCATCCATGATAGCTTTCAAGTATACACCAAATGAAAGCTTGGAATGCTTTCTATTAAACTAAATACATATTAAACTAAACTCATACGATTGTGTCGGCCAGTTTTTAACATAAAGGTGCTTTTACGTGAGAAGTCATATAAAAAATGTTTTAAATTCCATTTTGTTCGCAATGGGTTAATGGATTTCAAAATTGTATATACCAGTAGAAAGGTAGTTTAGAGCATTTTGAAATGATAACTATTACTACGTTTATACGCGGACTATTCGCAAATAAAAATATATGCAAATAAGTTAATTCACTGTTTATATGGCATAGGAAAATACAAAAACTTGGTAGCACTTTTATAGAAGACGTTTGTATTTTTACAAAAAATAAATAAATAAATAAAATAGTTGAAATGTATAAAAGAACAAATAATTATTTCTTTTAATTGTCATTATTTTCTTCTATCAAAATTGTTCGCGAAATATTTTTCTATTTATTGCTTTTTATTAACAAAGCAGGGCAGCCAACACCAAACATTTTATTTGCAAATAGTGCGTTAATAGTGAATAGTTTTCGTGAGTTAATAAGTTGCAATAAAACAATTATATGGCAACAGTTTACAGTTTTATTTGCAAATAACCCGTGCGTATAAACGTAGTATATATCGTTTATATTCGTTCTATATTGTAGGACTTGTGATCAATAATATATCAGTTTTGAGCCCCGTAACTACGGAATTAGGAGAGACCGCCGAAATAAATTACACAAAAATTTTTTTGTTAAAACGGGTTATTACCCTGTGATTTTTTTTAATTTTCAATAATGTTGGTATTTTTAACTTAAGTCAATATTCTATATAACAAAAAAGCAAATAAATTTATTTATTTAAAAATTCTTGATGCATATATATTATAACATTTAAATTTTGTAATATTCTTTTTTATTTTGCAATAAAAAATATTTCTGATCACTAATTTGCTTTACATATTTTGTTATATTGTCAACACTGTTTTTGTTTTGTAGCCAACAAAAATAGAAATTAGTGTAGCCGTGCAGTCGTGAAAATAATCATTTTCATATACACACATATATGCTATTTTTGACAGGTTGTAGTCGGTAGCCTGCTGTGGCGAATGTGTTTAATGCATTAATTGATAAATTAAGTTTGTCAAAATGCGGGAATGTGCTCGAATTGAACTTTCATCTCGTGCTATTAGACTTGAGTCCAACAACATTTTTGAACTAAATTCATTTGATTCGATCATAGTGAAGCTAATCCTATTGAAAGAGTTCGACACAAGTCTAATTCAAATAGAGCAAAGCTAGTTCAATTGAACGAGTACGACATGACTCTAAGCTATAATACTCCGAAGTGGGCATTTCCATGGGTATTATCACTCTTGGGAAATATTTGCAGCTACGCCAATGATGATGTAATTTGTTTGATTCATGTTTTTGTCTTTTGTTTTTCTAATGGAAAACATTTAATTCATGTTTAAATGTTGCTTATTAGCTCAGAAATCACACCATCATGTTTGATTGTTTTGAATGTTAATAAAATGCTTTTGAATTTGAACTTAAATTTGATTTGAAGTTATTTGTTTGTTCATCTGTCGGTCTGTCTGTCTGTCTGTAACACCTTAAAACATTAACATGATTAAAATGACTTTGACATTTTAAAACGTTTACTTTTATTGCTGTTGGAACTTTGTATGCAAAGATCATGATTAACTAAAGTTGGCATGAGGTTTGTTTGTTATTATTATTATTATTTTTTGCGCAAGCCAAGTTCAAATCTTTATATTTTTCTTAGCTTTCATTAAAAGCAACAATTTTTTATAAAGACTTTTCTAGTTTCGGTTGATGAAAATGAAAGTAGAAATTGATAATTCCTTTATTTCGATATACAAATTTACTTACGCCAACCAGATAGTGGAAATACACATGATCACTGATGAAGAAGTGTAGCGGCCTTCGAAAACAGTATGCTGTCTCCGTCAGCTGTATTATTGGAATAATTTCCTTTATTTTGTTTCACTAGTTCCTTAAAAATCATCAGTTAGTTAATGAAATATCTATTAAAGATCTAAAGTCTATTACTTTGGATTATAAAATGTTTTAGTATTTTTCATAAATACGACGCGTCATGATGTATTGCTTTTTTTGAACCTTTAAAACATTAAAAACTATTTATGTCTAAGACTGTATATTTTTGTTTATAACATTTGACTAAATTGGCGAGTTAATACCAAACAAAAAATCTAGGAATACAAACAATAAAAAAACCATTAAACTTAGCATTGTAGAGGCGCCAATGCGTAAAAAACAATATAAATTAATGCTAAAACGTACTTACACTTAGTCTCTAGAATAGATACTGAATATTTTTAAGTAGCAAACATACCTGTAAATAAAACAAACAGAAATTTCCATTAAAAAACTAAATAATGTCAAAAAAACATTGTTCATATGTAAATAAAAATCATTAAAAATAAATAAATGTAAATGTTAGAAATCGAAAACTGGGTCATATTTAAATTCATGGCAAAGAAAAAAAAATCGACCAAACAACTACCCAACAGACGCATTACAATAAAAATATAAATTTTTTTTTAAATAAAATTCACTTTCTGATCAAAACAAATGAAATTGCAAAAAGAAAAAATACAAACAATTTCACTGTCACACAACATGAATCAATGTCACTCTGCCAATGGCCAAAGAAACTATGCTACAACAACAATAACAAAAATTTAAGGAAAAAATATTATAAAAACGATACCCAACATAACTGGGTTAACAAGTGTATTAAACGCACATTTTATACTAGAAAATGAAATTATTCCCCCTTGAAGCCATGCAACCGCCAAGAGGCAGGCAGCAATGAAATTATTGCAACACATTCGCCAACACGCACACACATACACTTAAATTTAGCAGCTTGTTAAAAGTATTAAAAAATCTTTAAAAAAACCATTTAAACAATTACTTAGCCATGCTATAAAAAAATCACTAAAGAGAAAATTCTTGCCACCCAAAATAAAAACGTCAAATGAAAAGACATATGCTTTCTTTAAGGATCGTGCGGATCAAAAATATTAAAACAATTTCTCCTTTAACTAAAAGCGTTGACTTTTTTATAATGTTTTTTTTTATATTAGCGATCAATAATGTTCGAATGATCTTGGGAAATTGTGATTTTTTTTTATAAAATCATACACTTTTACTTCTAGGAGGTCTTGTCTTAAACTTTTTTGTGTGTATTTTCTAGTAGAAACTTTAAAAGAAAAATTACATTTTTATCAATGAAATTTAAGTAGAGTAAAAGTAACAAGAGACCTGCATACACACTTCTCAGAGTGCGTAAGTTTTACCATAAAAAATATCTTTAAATTGTAGATTGTGTTCACATAACCATAATAGGCTTTAAGCGCTTTATAACTTGTTTTTTTTTAAGGTATTTTACTAGCATCGCAACACGTTGAATGTGATGCTAACGACAAGTTGTCGAAAAGTTTAGAAGATGTTACCAACAACTAGAGATGAACACCGTTTATGAGATAAATTACGTGCGATCATGGTTGATCGCACATGTTCATGGGAAAATCATTCCTTCCGTCACGAGAGCGTTCATATATGTGAGTTTAGGAACACTTCACCGTGATCAAGCATGATGGTGAGTAAGTTTTTTCGTTAACTAAAGGAGCGTACACGAACGTTCATATAAAATATTTCGGCCTGATCATGCATGATCGTAGAAAAGTTATGTTTCAATCACGTCAGCCTGCATAAACGAGAGTATAAAAACATTTCGGCGTGATAATGCATGATCATAGGAATCTTATTGTTTCAATCACGTGAAGCTGCATAAACGTGAGCATATAAAGAATTAAACATGATCATTTGCGATTGAATAAGTTATTTCTTTCGTAAATTTTATAATACAAATGAAAATGGCTTCCATATCGTCTAAATAATATTATCAATAGTATTTAATGTGATCATTTCGTTCCTAAACGTGCGAGCTTAAATGATCGTGGCTCATGTCTTTTGTACACTCAAGTGAGAGGCCATAGAGTATAATAAACAAAATCAACCAGTAGCGATTTTTTGAGTTCGTAGCTGGCTTGAGCTTGATCGTGACTGAAAATAGTCATGATCCCATCTTCACTAACAACAAAAATAAAAACAAAAGCACAACAAAGTTTTATTTCAAACTTCGTTCTAAATTTTGTGTTGCTTCTCTCTTTTTCTGTAACTCTATTGCTAGTTGTTGGATGTGTGTGTGTGTTTTTTCTGTGATGTTAATGGAAATTTAGCCAGAGGAAAAACTGTTTTTACCTTAAATGTCTAACACAAACACAAAGTGGAAATCCATTTAAAGAAAAAAGGAAACTCAAAAGATCTTGGCATTTTTGTAGATCCGTCAAATAGCTAATGCGCATTTGTGCTTCTTCATTTTTATTTTTTTTATAACTTAAATGGGTCAAATAAAAAACTTTAGCTTTAAATATTATTGTAATTTAATATACAATAATTTTTCCACTTTGCTGCCGTATGGAGTACCATCTTGGTATATTGAATTTGAGTGCCTAATAAAAAATAACACGATGAGCAGCAATATTTATAAAATATTTCACATGCTTTCATTATTTATTTTTTATTTTTTTGAGTGGGTGTGAGCTTCTTTCTCCCTACATAAAAAACAAAGTTATTAATTAATAAAATATGAGTTTTATAATGTTTTATTGATTGGAGACTTGTGTTTATCTGTTTTTTTCTACACAGACAAAATTTCAAAGAAATTGTGTCAACGAGAAACACTTTTATGTTTGTTTAGTCAGCTTATTTTTGTTAAACGTCTTTTTAGATCAAATTAAGTTAAAATGCCTTTGAATACATAAATAATATGTTTATTAATTTGTTAGTTATTTGTTAATGTAACTGAAAAGGTGGAAGTTAAATAACAAATTAAATTGTTTTACAAAACCTACAATTTATTAAAATTGCGATTTCGCTTGTTTGCGAGAAAGCCCAGTGTCTTTGGTACGTGTCGAACTTAGGACGTCTGAACTAGTGATGGCAAAGTATTGAGTAGTAGATACCGAGTATTTGCACTTATTTTATGGTATTAAACACTGAAGAGCAACTATTGAGCAACTAATACTGTCGCTGTAGTATTTTTATAGGCAAAGCGACTGAAAAATTGGTGGAGCAAAATGCAACTCTGTTTAAAAGTATAACTTTATCTAAGCGCCAAAGGTATGAAAATTATTGAATAATTAAAAGTTGCATAAATTACCGGCACTATTCTAGACCAGTGGTGGCCATACAAACACTATCTTATCTTTGTTTGTGTTTGTGCTTCGCGGCTAAATATATAGCCTGTGTGTCTCACATACAGTATACGTGTGTTGATGGTAAAAAAAAACAGCCTATACTCGCGAGTCTAGTAAATTGAGAATCTGGAATTTCGTTTTCGTCAACAATTAAGTTGTCTGCGGAAACGAGCCTTAATTATGTGAGTCTGCCATTCTGTTGAAAAAATTTTAGTTATACACATTGA
Source organism: Panzeria rudis (assembly GCA_956483635.1). NCBI lineage: Eukaryota > Metazoa > Arthropoda > Insecta > Diptera > Tachinidae > Panzeria > Panzeria rudis. The sequence goes on from OY101447.1 coordinate 4,897,219, forward strand.
CTTTTTTTATTTATTCTTTATATTTTCAAAATATAGACAAAGTTTTCTACAATAGATAGACAGGTATGTTCTGTATTTCATGTGGAATTAAAATGTGCGGAATTATCAAAGCATTGTTGTTATAAATATTAATTTACAACAACAATGCTTTGACAATTCCGTAAATTTTAATTCCAGATGAAATACAGAACATACCCGAATATATTCTTTTCAACATCCCAGCAAAAGTTTTGTAATGTGTTGTAACACTCACAATATTATGACAGTAACTGAATTTACTTTATTCACGAAGTATTCCGTGCAGTCATTTTTAAATGAATAAACATTGAAAATCCCAAGCAATCTTATTTTTAACAGATTCTAACATTCAATAAAATAACTAAGTACTCATTAATATGGATTTTCGGTTGCTTTCAATATTGTCCGTTTTTTATGTTATAAGTACCAAATAAATTAAGTAAAGTGCGACTTTCGCTCGCACACGAAGGGTTACGTACGAATACACATATATCTCGCTTTGTTTTTGTCCTTATTTCATTGGCAATTTTTTCATTTTGCTTTTTCGTTTCATTTTAGTTTTTTTATTTTTTAAGTTTTTTGTTGATTTTGCGATTTTTTTTCTTTTGGCGCTTTTTCATTTTGGTGTTTCTTTTTTGTTTTTTTTGCCGATTCTTCGTATTTACAAATTAGTTTTGTTTTTTGACGATTTTTTAAGTTTTGGTGATTTTTTCGTTTTGACGTATGTTTTTGTTTTAACGTTTTTTCGCTTTTTGACGCATGAAATTCTGGTATAATACTGTAAAGTCAAACAAAATATTTATTCACAAAAAATCGTTAATAAAAGGATTATTATTCAAGGAGTTGATATTTTCGCTAACACATGGCTGTATCTGCGGTTATATGATTTAGATTTGATTGCTGACTATTGTAGAGTGACTACAGACAAGTCTCTTGCTTCATAAAGCAAATGTAATCGAAACTTTTAAAGTTGTTTCTTACCAAGACGATGTCACACAAAATCATCATAAGCACTAACTAACTTATAGGTTCCTTAAAATGCATTAATTATTTTCTTACCAAAACAAAACCCCCTTAAAGATGCCCTCTAGCCAAGATAATGGAAGAAGAATGAACAAGAATACGCGCATGAATGAAAATAGAATATAAAAGTTATAATATATAAAGACTTGCATTCTTGTTAAAAACGTATTTAGGAATTTATTAAATGCGACTACATGCACTCTATTCTATTTTGAGTTTCTGCACTATACATTTTTTTGTTCGACATTGAACAAGTATTGTGTGTGCGCCTTAATTTATCTCATGTGGAGCAACAATTCTTGTCGATGTTCAAAAAAAAAGTATTTTTCGCCATCTCCAAAATATTACAAGCAGACCAAATTTAAACATCACAATATTTTTCTCCGTCTCCAAAATATTATAAGCAGACCAAACATGAACATCACCATTTTTTTCGTCATATCAAAGAACATAAACAAATGTGTGACAATTATTCAGTAACTTTTTTCTTTTTGCTGAAGTACGAATTTTTTCGGACGTTTTTTGATCACTATATTAATTCAAATTTGTTTTTTTGTGGGTTGCAACATTTATGACAAAAATAATCTTAATTTTATTTAATAAAATTTAATCAATTTCTTTTAACAGAGAAAGTTGAAATATTGATATGCAAAGTTGAAAGATTTCAAATTCTTTTATTTATTTAAAATCTTTTCAGATATTAAAAAGTAAAAGTTACAATATTATAAAAAAAAAAGCGGAAACAAAAAATATACTCTTGTAAAAACACCAAATAGCCATTAAATCATTATTATTTAATCTTAACGAAATCAAAGTTATTCATAGAAGATTTAAAATCTTTTTATCTGCCCAAAATAAACAGGTGTGTCATTGTTATAAATTTGTTTAGCACCTGCCAAATTACGAAATTTAGAAAGACTATATACATATACATATCACGAATTGTTTTCTATTTCATTGTGAAAGAAATGAAATTTATCGTTTTTTGTAAATTGCTAAATTAAATACAATGGGCATGAATGATGATTATATAATTGGCAGACATCAGTTTTGTCATAACTTTCACAATTTTACTAAGAATATCGTCTAATAATACAACTTCAAAAAAAAAAAGTAAGAGTGGTCTAGTGATATCAGGCGGTAATTGCATGTATGGAAGCAATATGAAATAAACTAACTCATATGTAAACGACCCAGTTCCCACCTGAAGAGAGGCAGTTGTCATGAAATACACTGACCGAGCATTGCTACAACTGCCAAAAATAAGGTTGTTATGTTTTGTCATGTAGGTAGTGGAATTAATTAACGGCAATTTTTCCTTTAATACTTGGAATGTTGCTTAGCTAAAAATGTTACCGATGATCATGACCAGGGTAACCAAAAATATGCTCTAAAAAAAGTTTTATGCGCATAAAAAATTATGTAAAAAATAAAAAAAATGCTTTTAAAACGTGAATAATATGCTCTAAAAAAGTTTTTATTTTTCAAAATAGAAAATTTTATTTAAAAAATAATGAAAAATAATATAAATAAATTAAGTAAAGTAGGACTTTAACTCGCAAGCGAAGTGTTCGTTGCGAATATACATATATCCCTTTTCGTTTTTGCCCTTATTTCATTTTGGCAATTATGTATTTCAATTTGCTTTTTGTTTAATTTTAGTTTTTTTATTTTTTAAGTTTTTTTTTGTTGATTTAGCGATTTTTTTTGTTTTGTCGCTTTTTTAATTTTTATTTTTTGCGATTTTAGTTTTTTAAAATTTTGTTGACGATTTTTTTCGTTTTGCTGATTTTTTCGTTTTGGCATATTTTTTTGTTTTAACGCTTTACTCTTTGGCTCTTTTTGTCAGTTTTGGTGCTTTTTCGGTTTCTGGTGATTTTTTAGTTTTAGCGATATTTTTTTAATTTTGATACGTTTTTTCGTTTTGGAGATTTTTTTTAGTTTTGGCACTTTTTTTCGTTGTGGTAATTGTTTTCCATTTTTGGCACTTTTTTTCGTTTTTTGACGATATTTTTAGTTTTAGCGATTTTTTTAGGTTTTAGTGTTTTTTTTCGTTTTGACTACTTTTTTCATTTTTTCCATTTTTTTAGTTTTTTTGGCAATCTTTTCAGTTATGGCAATTTATTGCGTTTTAAGCGCTTTTTTTAATTTTGGTGCTTTTCTTCTTTAAGCGCTTTTTTCATTTTGTCGATTTTTCGTTTTGAAATTTTTTTTAATTTTGGAATTTTTTTGTTTTAGTGTTTTTTTAAATTTTAAGATTTTACCAATTACGGTTTCCAAGATACAGCAAATTGTTTAAATCTCGGTGTTAATTGCAGACTACACCAATTAACACTAACTTTGAATATTTAAAGTGTCTATATATAAGTGTCTGTATATTAAATTAGTATTTCAACATTTTTTGCTGCTCGCTTTAGAACACCCTTTCATTTTTAACTGGCATATATTTGCTGTTGTAGCGGCCAAAGTTTCATATATTCTGTGAAAATTTCAGGTCCGTAGCTCTTACGGTTTCTGAGAAAACAGCCTGTGTCAGACAGACAGATGGACGGACAGACAGACGGACGGACAGACAGACGAACGGACATCGTAGCGAAAAAAATAGGGTTCCTTTACACTTTTGATGTACGGAACCATAAAAACTAACATATTAGCAAATTCATAAAGCTAAACAAAGCTTATGTCGACTTAAGCACTTATTCCTTATTGCCATAGATTTATGAATAATATAACTACTACTTTTTTTTTAATGAAAAAGTTTTAATGAAGAAAAAAAGTTTTAATAAAATACGAATAATTCAAATTAGCAACTCGTAACATGATGGCATATATTCCTGCATAAAAACAACTTTAACTGTTAGTTTGGAAGAGCAATATCAAACATTTATTTAAAGTATATTTCATGCTCATATTTCCCTTACTTCCTGATTTAATATAACAGTGTTGAGGTCTCTTAACAACAACAATAAGAAAAGTTCACCTAATGACCATTAAAGCCAACAAATGAAAACGTATCACTAGCAAACAAAGTACATATTCATTGTCATCGTTATCTGTAACATTTATGGCTTTGACTAAAACGGAAAAGTGTATTAATAACATTAAAATAAAAATAAGTAAATGATCGTGTCATACGAATTCAAACAACTGTAAATTAAGCAACATCCCCATCATCATCATCATCATCATAACCATCAGTAGTTGTTGCAGGCATCAAAAACAATATCATGGTATTTAATACATATTTGTCTGACTGACTGACTTCTTGTTTAGCTGCTGGATAGTCAGTCGGTCTCAGTATTTCCGTCTCATGGTCTATTGACCATAACAAAAATAGTATAAAATGCAGTTTGCATACAAACAATAGAAATCCACCAACAACAAATCTTCATCACTCACATACACACTTGCAATTTTTGGTATGTATGACTGACTGACTATATTTGTTTAGAAACATATTGAAATGCATAAATTGCTATAATTTTATATCATAAATCAACAATAATGCTACAAATGGTACGTACATGTGTATTTTTTTGAGTTTTTTGCACTAATTATGAAAGAAATAAAAAAACAATATTATTTTAAAAAGCATTTTCCTCCCCAGCCATGTGGCCATGTTAAGAGTTAAACGACCCTTGGCTCAGAACAAAAATTTGTGTTAACTTAGAAATTAATAAATTAATATTTAACAATACAATCATATGCACATAAATACATACATACATACATACATGTATCCATATGTGACTATAAGTATTTGTGTATCCGCTTTTTAATTTGATAAGAATAAAGATCAACAATGATTTGCGAGTTCAATGGATATTTTTCATGTGTGTAAATTTATTCTGGGAAACAGTTAAAATATTCATTTATAAAAAGTATTATGTTAACAAACGTGCTAATAAATAGCCCACCCCCTTTCTCCTTTAAAAGGTTCTATCTTCAATTCTCTTTTATATGTATGCTCTTCACTGTTTATGTTTAAAACGTTCCAAGTGAAGTTATAATTAAATATTTCTTGCTTTTTTCTTCTGCTAAAAAAAAACTTTAAGCATAATTACACGTACCATTTAAATCATATTTTCTTCAGACATCTTTAACTTTTACACAAACATAACTTAACTATATATTTATAATTTTAAAAAGTCTTAAAAAGAAAAACGAAAAAATAAAACGACTGTTTTCTTACAATTCATTGACGGCTTTGAATAACCGGCTATAAGAAGTCTCACTGACGAACGAACAAACAGACAATCAGAAAACGTGCAAAATTTTTAAAAGAACCATTTAAATGTTGAAGAAAAAAATAATAATATTTATTTTTGCAAAAGAAATGTTTAAATATATTTATGAAAATAATAGCACACAATTTTTGCACAAATCCCAAAAAGGAGGGGTATTCACTGCTTTTTTGGGCAAATGAATATTTTAAAAACTGCCGAAATAAAAAAATTAGCAAAATAAATCATATTTGGTAGTGGTATTTAAATTTTTGCCTAATTAAGGTTTTGGCTACAAATTAAAATTAGGTTTTGGAACAAAATTTATTTTAAAAAATATTAAAATAAATAATTAAGAAACCTAGAAGATGGAATGAATTTACACATAGATATTTTTCTAGAAATTTGTTTCAGAAACTTTTTGTGTAAATAAGTTAAAAATGTTTTCAAGAGCTCATATGATACGATTTTCTCTATCCGGCTTGCTGATCTACATCTCTTATTAAAAAAAGAGGCAAGGCATACGTACTCAGATAAACTCATGGGAGCAGCTGTTCATCGGCTGATTTTACCGCAAATGCCAAACTCCATATAATATAAATAAACAGAGATTTTTATACGTATGGAGCTTTATAGTTTGCTAAAGTAGTAAATAATTGTTGTTGAAATTACTGGTCCACCTCATTGTTCAGTTTCCCTTAGAGTAATATATAATTCTCGTAATCTATTTCCAGTCACGATTTGTATAAATATGATTTAAGTTCACATACAGCCGAGCCGCTTAAATAGTGCCGAAAGACTTGAAATACACATGAGCACTGACGAGGTAGTGTTGCAGCTTTCGAAAACAAATTTATTGTATTCTGACGAGAGATGATAAATTCAGTACGATTGTTCATTTTCAGTACAATTCGCATTGAAAAATACATACTGCACAGTACTCCAATAAGATATTTAGTACAATTCGAAAAAAATTTCATTTGTAAATGTTTTAACTCATATTTGTTGTTTTTATTTCCGCGTATCATCACCAAATATTATTGGTTTAGGTTAAATTCACAGCCAATCGATCCAGTCTTAGGTTTATTATAAATTAACTTACTTCAAAGTATTCTACTATTATCTTTGCCTCTCATGACGTAAGAAACGGTTCGATACAGTTTATGGTTCATATTTTGGATACCAGCTTTGCGAACATTAAATAAAGAATAACCTCCAAAATCTATACAATTAGCAGACATAGTGATTACTTTTACGCTCAAATTACACAACCGATCTTAAGAAACAAAAATTAGGTTTAAAGGTATTTATTACCAGATGTGTCAGTATAATATCAAAATTGGTTCAGTATTTTGGGAGTTATAGCCGTTTAAATACAAAGATGGAAACCAACCAACGACTGATTCTGGTAGAGAACGCCAAAAAAAATTTACGTATATCGGCTTTTTTAAAGTTTACATCTAAGATTCGTTTTAGGCAAGCTAAGTTCCTCCCCCATTTATATTTTGTTATAGTGAACTGGCATAGGAAATTTGTAATCCTTACATTGTGGAATATTTCAATTCTCTAACTCTTCACTGAATGGAATTTTTGTCCTTTTCTTAAAAAGGGCCTAAGAAAACTTTATTTTAAAGGCGATGTAGCGGGCTGTACTGTTCTACAAAAATATTGCTCATACAATTCTACTATAAGCCTGCAAAGACTTCTAAGGTCCAAACTCAACTTAAATGATGAAACTCCATCAAAACTTGAAATGTGTTTAAGGATTAATATCTTACTTATTCACATTTAGTACTAAAATATCCCAAAACCCGGATATTATGAGATAGGGTAGTTTCGTCAGATAAGGAAATTTCGGAAAACTAAGTTGAGTTGCAATAAAAATGAATGCAAGAATTAACATGAAAAAAAGTCTTGTACTCTATTTCGCGATAAACATTAGTTAAATATCTGATGTTTCCTTGTAAAAAGCATCCATCCACCTTTATAAGTGGAAAAGTGAACAAGAACGGTGATGAGACGGTGTAGCGGCCTGTCGAAATCAGTAGTACTGATCCGTTCTGCTAATCTGGTTTCAATATTCCAACACTCCACTCTTAATAAAATAATTTGAATTTATATTAATTCTAATATTGAACTAAAAAAAGCCGCTTTTACTACAATTGGAAAAGTTTGTTTACTTTTTGTATTGAAAACTTCCAGCTGTAGTAAAAATAGTAAATTGTAGTACGTAAACGAACATGCTTATTATGAGACGACTTTGTATTAAAATAATTTTTTTATGTAAAGTTTTACTATAACTCATTATCAGGGCTCGGACTTTATTATAGCCATTTTTACTGTGATCATCCTTTTAAGCCTTATGTGGGGAGTGAGCGTGACAGTGCTTCGTTCCCGTCCATTTTTTCACCAAGGTTATTTTATGGCTCCACAATAATCTGTGCAAAATATTAACTATCTGTCTACTTTAGTTGATTTTTGGCTATACAATGTATGCTTTTAAGCCATGGTGCACTGCTATATTTAAATATCGAATGGACAAACTTCCTCCCACCGACTTTTTTTAAATTTAAAAAATTAACAGTAACTTTTTCGATACCTGTAATTAATAGTTCAATAAACTTTCTATGGGAGGAGATTTACTTTCCTCTGTCTGTCTGTCTGTCTGTCTGTCTGTCTGTCTGTCTATCTGTCTGTCTGTCTGTCTGTCTGTCGCATTAATTGTAAATCATCCTAACGGAAGTTCATCCAACTCTATTTTATGAAATTTTTAACTGAATTCAGTTTCTTATTTATAATTATAGTCTGTCATAAGCATGTCGTTATTATTGAAATGTGTATAGCAAATGAAAATTTATGTGCTTTTTGGTAAATTTTTCTACCAATATTTTTTCTTTAAACAATTTGACATGGTAAGAAAACTGAAACTATTAACATGATTACATTCATTTTGTGTAACAATGATGGCTAATCGGCGGCAGTTTGTTTGAATTGATCAGCCGCTTGATGTGATGGAAAGATCGATGATAGTTTCCAATAACATTGGACAATTGACAATTATGTTATTGATATTTTATTATTATAATTTTTCTTTTTTCTATGAATTATTTTGTTTGTATTGTAAAGTGAAAGATAATGATGGTTGGTTTGGTTCGACTTTGAATTTAAGTAGGATATTTATTGAATAAAAGTTAAAAGTATGTTTTTTCCTTCTTTTTTATATAATTTGCTAATATGTATTGTTTTATGATATTTCTATGAAACAACAACAGCATAATAACACAAACATGAGTGTATTTATGTGTGGCAAACAAAGTAAAACTAAAACTTTATTTCCTTCCGCAATTGAAATGTGCGCGCTTAATTTTTCTTTAACATCAAGACACAGCAAAAATTAAAGATTTTTTTTTTCGTTTCAGTTCATGTTTTTTTATTTCTGTTAATATTTCTGCTTAATAGCACAAAGAAAGGCTTTCATTTGTTGTTAAAAAAAAACAATATGATCATATTTACATGCAGCTGAAAAAAAGAGTCAAGTCAAAGTGAATGTTTGAAAAAACGAAAAAAACATTATTTAACTTTTACATGAAAAACAAAGTGTAATAAAACTAAGCGTTTTGCCATAAATTAATGAAATTATATAATTTTATTAGTCTTCTTTTATTATACTAATGGTGAATTTTAAAGACCATAAAATCCCTGTATTTAACAAAAACTTTTAATTAATATTCATTACACATTTAGATCAATTTATGTTTCTTTCATTCTATTCTCTTGTTTTATTATTTTTATTGCATTTAAATTTTGATTTGAAAACCGCTGTCAATAAGAAACAGTTACATATGAATTGAAAAAAAACCATAAACTACAAAATGCCAGCCAACATTTGTTTGAAATAATAAAGAATTATATCAAACCTGAAGATCTGGTTTTCATTCTTCATATTCTTCACATGTAATAAAAACATGGTTCACATAAATTTTGTTTAAATAAAGTTATAAAAAAGCATAAAAATAAAATATATTACGTTCTTATTTACTTAATAATACGAGTAGTAGAAAAAACCATAAGTATGAATGTGTGTTCGAGTATCGCGAACAATTGGTGGTATTTGCTTTTTGAAATGGTTTTGTTGTATATAAGTGGTCGAGATCATTAAACTTTGATAACGAAAGAAAGATAGAAAAAAATAATAAGAAATTGTGTTAAACAAGCACCATATGTTGGTTACCACGAAATATGAGTTCGAAATAATAAGGCTATTCACTTGAGATTGAAAACTACTAAAACTTTTACAATCGATGATGCCCAAGAATGCAAATTACACTGTACATTTCAAAAGCTTATAACATGGTTCCAACGACTGATTCTGGCAGAGCGGACTAAAAGGATATACTTTTTGAAAATATGCACATGGGACTCACTTTAAGGAGGAGTTAAACTTACCCTCTTTTTGAATCAGCATAGGAAATCTTGTAATCCTTACATTTCAGATATAAAGTTTGTTTAGCACGTTAATGTAAAATACTGCTAGGACAATTTTCACTATAAGTGAAATTTAATTATATTTACAAATAGGCAAGACTATTTTTGGTATCCCTTTTTCGATTACATTCTACAGCCCATTTCAGCAAAAAATATATAATTGTAAAGGTATTTATTGGCAGATGTGCTTAATTAATATATTATTAAAATCAGTTTACTATTTTGAGAGCTTTCAATATTTTAAGTTGCTAACTAATGCGTGCAAATATTAGACATATGTACTAAATGTGAGTAGAAAACATTCTTTGTATTGCTTTTCATTTTATAAGAGCACTAAAATTGGTATTCCCTTTTATCAAAAGCATACTACAATAATGTCAAGCAACGGCATTATTTATTGTAGTGTCGAAGTAAATTTCACTATTGCACTTCAATTTGTGGGACAATATGTATGTGTGAAAGAAAAAACAAATTGTTTTTTCATTATTACAATCACCCCTTGTTATGTTTTTCTGCAATTACATATATACATATAACATAAATGTATGTAATCTGTATTTATTATGCAGAAAAAACAACTAGGCTTAAGAAGTACGTGTGATTATTTAAAGTGCTTGTGAAATCATGTGCACTATAAATTGTGCAATATTTTTATTGTACACATGACAAAACTGTCTCTTCAACATTTGTGCAATGAATTTATGCATTGTTTCCTTGTTCTCTTCCATAAAATCCTGTTTTATAGTAAACTCAATTTTTATCATGTTAAATTAAAGTTGGATTTACTTTACCGGATCAATGAAAAAACAACGTTACATTTCATTTTAAACCAATTTTAATTTCTAATAAATTGTATGTTAAATCATCAATTATATTATGTTGAATTAAAATTAAATTCCTACTGCTTATGATGGCATTTTATTAGCGTATATCTAAAGTATATTTGAGACTGTTGTGGCTGCAGTTGACTACCAAGCAAGTCATGATAGATGAACCCGAACTCACATCTTGACTGAGGCTAGTTATTTCAAAAGGAAAAACCATCATTGATTACTTTGTTCATGTTTAAGCTTTGATATTGTTTATGCTTCTTATTGATTTAAATAAAAGTTTGCTACAATTTCTTTAGCTTTTCTATGAAATTTTGGGTAATGGTCCCTGATGATCTGCATTTAGCCCCAGTGAAATGTGCATAGGAACTAGCTAATACCCCTTAGTAATCAATGTCAATGTGTTTTTATAAACAATTAATATTCTACTGAATAAGTAAAATATTAATTTTGGGAAATAGTGCGACTATAAATTTAAAAACGGAAAATTGTTATTTTAAACTCATGTTAAATTAATATGATACATTATGAAACAGTATAACTACTGAAGAATGAAGTAACATGGTTTTTTGCGATTTTAGCATGCAATTTTTCTGTCCTTAACTGAAAACAAAAAACTTTGTGTACATTTAAAATTTAAAATTTCTCTACGAAATATTTAATTTAATGAAAAACGCTTTTTAAATCGCACGGTTCGCACGCAATAAGCTACTATATAATCAATCAACAAAAAAAAATTTTTTAGTACCTTTTGTGCTGACATAGTACTTCCGATTTAGACAAAAAATATAAAATTTCAAAGGCATTTGTTTCCAGACGTGCACAGTTTCTATTCTATTAAAATTGGTTTGGTATTTTTGAAGATAGAAACGTTTAAAGTTGCTACAAATGCAGTCACACGTAATACATATACATGTATTTGGTGGAAAGTAAAAAATAATATACACACCAGGCTTTTCAGGTTCTCAAGTGGGGTTTGATGGTGGAAACTCAAGTTAGAAAATCTCAGATTCATTTTACGATATATATTAAATATATTAAATTAAACTAAAAATATTTGTATTACTAATTTTAGGCTTTAAAACTATTGCCAAATTCACAAGATAGGTGTATCTCTGTATCATGTGTATTTCTGTATTACAGTAGTGTATATTTGTTGTTGATATTTTTCATATAAAAATTATATACACTTTTATTTCATGTTTCGAAAAATATTTATTTAGAGAGACTCTCTCAGAGAGTATTTGTATGTATCTTGTTCTTCTTTTGTCCATTAATACAAGATACAGACCGATACAATAAATGTGACTGTTCACAAGGTGTATTTCAAAGCCCAGTGGTAAATGAAACGAAGTACTTAGATAATAATCAATGATGTCAGGATGATGTTCTAAGCGAGCATCTAAGTACTTAGATTGTATTGTACGTATAATCTAATATGTCATTTACTAATAATAGCTTCGATTATTTTGTATTGTGTATGTGAGTATTTCGTTGTAGGTCATGGAATTTATCCTTTATATGTTAAAAGTAAAAAATTGTGGCCTCCTTTTGGGCTATATTTCAACGACAAGCTCGCTTACAGTTTCAATTATTATGTAAACGCACAGTAGCGACAGGTACTGACATCGTAGCTTACTTTGTAAGCGAGAGCGCACCGATTAAACAGCCTGTGACACGCTTATGATAAATCTAAGTGGGAAAATAAGCCAAAGCGTCATCACTAGCAGCTATTAAATATTGCTTACATCAGCGATTACGTAATGGGTATTTTTACCACTGGGAAGTTAAATGCACAATACTGAGAGAGCTTGTGAATTGGGCATATGTAATTTGTTGTACAAATAATAAACTAAATTAATTTCAAAGTCATTACGTCACTTCCTCTTCTCATACATTTTTAGCACACTGTAACTTCATCGTTCGCTTCCTTCGCCACCTTTAACCAAACAAAACAAAGTATCATGCATAAGTGATATTTGATTAAACTCAATTCGTAATCATAATCTATGATCTATAATAATTTCCCTGCTTGTTTTAAAGCGAGTGTTAATATCCTGTTATTAAAACTAAATGTTCCCCATTTAACAGCCATCATCATATAAAAAAAAAATACTTTCTTTCATCTTTTATGCCACTTTGAAAGAAAACAAGTAACTCTTAATATTCTGGTAACTTGTTATCAGACATAAAGTTAGATATACAAACAGACAGACTTGCATATGCTTCTCGTATTTTACACATCACGGTGTAATTATTATTATTATTTTTTTAATTTTTATAATTTTTATATTAAAGTCTTTAACAATGAGCTCGTGCCAGTTTCCTTTTTTAGCTAAAACAACTTTTGCAACAAAGGGGGAAACTAAATGAATTATTTGTTAAACACATGTTTATTTTTATAAAAAACTTTTAGAAAAAAGGGTGATTTTGTCGTTTGTTTTTGGTTTCTTCTTTAATTGCAATTATGATTAAACAGTAAAAATGTTTTTTTTAGCACATTTTGTCAAAAAACGCAATAATATTAGAAAAAATATCAAAACGATCTTGAAAAAAAGATTTTAAGCAAACAAATTATCAAAAAATATTTTGCAATAATTGCATTGATGAAAAACCCAAAAAAAAAATCGAAACCTAAAAAAAATGCCACGTACAGTTGCAGTATATAGTGTTGCAACATAAAAATTACAACAACAGCAGCAGCAACAATAAGTGCATAAACATTAGCCGTGTAAAAATTATTTTAGTTGCAAATTTATACATTTATATGCGTGTGTGTATGTGTGTGTTTGTATCAGTTGCAGCTGCAATTCTAAGAAAATCTTAAGATCTTGATGCTGATGCTGATGATGCAAACCAAAGCCACAATAACAGAAACCTTCAACAAAGAGGAACAAACATTGAAGAAGTCAACAAATAATATTCCTTCTCAAACAGGTAACAATTGTAATCAACACACGTGTGATTTTTAAGACCGGGCACGGAGAAGATTTTATAAAAATAATAAAAGTTTTGGGGAGACAATGAAACAAAGTTCTGAAAATCTTTAAATTTTCTTTCGAGCCCAGCAAAAATATCCGCTTACCGGAAGCAGGATTGTAAGGGAGAGAGATCGGCACTTGCCCTTACCAATCTGCTTCGGAATTACATGATTTTTATATGGGATGTTGCACTCGGCAAGTCTCGAGGTATGAGCTTCTTTCCGCGCATCCTAGATGCATTAACCTCATGTCTTTTATAACCGACTTCAAAAAAAAAAAAAGGAGAAATGTCATCAATTCGTCATGTATTTTTTTTTTGTATTTTTATTGATGTACCCTCAAAACTCCGCCATATATCAACTGATCTCGGATTTTATTTCCTTATTTAAAAGGATGCACTTCCATATTGTTCGAATTGAAAAGTGGGCGGGGTTACACTATGAAAATTTGCACACACATTAAGCTTCTGTTGTAATACTACATCATGATTAAAACTTTGGGCAGTGCCACACCCATGCAAACTTCTACTAAACCGATTCTTATAAAACTTTGCATACACTTTTATTAATCGTTACAATACAACATTATGTTCAGAAAAGTGGGCAGTGCCATGATGTAATGTAGCAATTTTATTAATTATTTTGCTTTCGTAATATGTATAGCAAAAAAATTGTGTTGTAGTTGCCTGCCCCAGACAAAATGTGAGCATGAGCTAACCACTGCAGCCACAACAGTCTCAAATATATTTTAGATATACACTAATAAAAATACCATCATAAACAGCATGAATTGCATTTTAACTCAACATGATTTAATTGTGATTTAACATAAAATTTATTTTGAAATTAAAGTTATGCTGAGTTTGATTTAAAATGAAATGTAACATTGATTTTTTCATTGATTGTCTAAAGTTGGATCAAACTTTAATTTAATATGATACAAATTGATTTTACTATAAAACAAGAATTTAGGGATTCAATATTGAAATTTTTTTGCAGTGAAAAGTGTTAAATCAACAACAGATGAGATTAGATTAATAATTTTTTCATTTAAAATTAATAAGAAGCAATGGTAATTTTAAATTACATCTGTACTTTTGCAGAAGTTTAATATGATTTCCAATCAGCTATTGAAGAATAAATGTTACATAGGTTCTTTATTTTTATTTTATTTCTTTTAATTTTATTTATTTTTAAGGTTATTTGATACACTGTAAAAAAAAATCATACTTTTCATCGTTTTCGTAGTCTTATTAATAAATATTATGTCTACAGCTTTCTTTTGTATGGTGACTTATACTGAAATTTTACGTAAGACATATTTTTAATAGAAACTGGCCTCACAAAATCAGTTTTATAGGATATTTTAGTACTAATTGTAAATAAGTATATACGCAATTAACCCCTAAACACCTTTTAAGCTTTGAATAATTTCTGGTGTATGAACGAACATCTCTTGTTCAGTAAGATTTTTATTATACAGAAAAACTTTATAAAAACTCTTCACAGGACCATCTTTACATGTGTGCTGCCACATCATAAATAACAGACTTTTTTATACAACCAGCCATAACTTTAACTTAAAGTCTAGATAATTCAAAGGGATTGTTTTTTTATTAATTAAAATAGAAAAAATGAACAAGAAACTAATCTCAAAATCTGTGTGTGATTAAAAAAAAAGACAATAAAATTAAAAAATAAAACCAACAGCAGAAAAGAAGTAGAAGGGATTCTTTTATATCAGTTTACACTTGTTCGTTTTCTTTATAATCAAATTACTTGGTTACTTTAATTACAAATACAAGACATATAAATTTTTCTCTTAAGTTTATGACACTAAACTTGAACTTGCCATAAAAAATGGAAAGAAAATTCAATAAAAGGAATCTTTTTATATTGTTGAAGAAAAAAAAACAAGCAAAAAGGTTTCAAGTATTATAAACTACAACTAATTTAAAATAATAATAAAAAACTGGCCATATTCCAAACGACCGTTATAAAATAGTTTTATGGTTGGGTTTTAAATGTCCAACACAATAATAAGTTGTTAGAAATGCCAAGAATTGTACACATTTATTTAGCTTGTCAATCCGCCAGCTACTTAACTATATTTTTTCTATTCGGTTTAGCTGCAGGGCCTGATGGGGGAAAAAAAGTCAACTATTCTGCGTTCAATGAACGTGCGAGTGGTCTAGAGTTTTTAGAATTCTGCATTCTGATGTACTCGTATTTGAATATGAAATGTAAGACTAACCGTATTTTATTGTACGTTTGTGTCTTAAGACTTGTTATTTTTTTCCAATTTACTTTTCAGATAAAGTATCGTTGTATCATCGCCACGTATCATGGTATCGCAAGCATTTTTTTATTGTCCATGTTTATAGTTATAGGCAACACATTTTTTTCTTTCTTCTTTTTCTTCTAAGCTGTTTCTATTGCTGTAACTGTTGCTGCTGCAGTTGCTATTAGTTTTTTTTTGCTTGGCCATATTAAAATTGTTGTTGTAACCATAAACACTTTATTTATGGTGTCTGCCACACATGCCTTAACCATAGATATCTGTTGGTATTTTAGTCGTACGTGTAGGCAAGAAAGAGTGTTTATCTAACTAACAGCGATTGTGTAGAGTATAAATGCAGCATTTACCGCTTATTAAATGCTGGTTATTTACGTATCAAAAGTTGTAGGCCGATATCGAGAAGGAGAAGAAAAAATAGCTTCTAATAAGACAAGCGAGAATCATTAGGAAGATAAATCTGTCTCTCCTTAGTGTACGAAAAATATAACTTAATATTATATTTTATATCAGATTTAAATTGAAATATTAACTCCATATAGCAGAGACTCGATTCGAAATATCCCTGTAAAAAAAGTTTCAATAGAGTCCTTAACTTGTGATCCGGAAGTGATGACTATACATGAGAATCGAAATCCTGTTCCCAATATTAAGAAATCCCTAATTTTGTGGATGTGCTATAAATGTTGTTTGCCGCATTATATATTTGACACTGCACAGTAGTGTGAAATTAAAAAAAAATGCACGAAGAAATTGCCATGCATGGAAGTAGTTATAAACTTTTCGAATATTGTATTTGGAAAAACCCTGTTGCAACGTCAATATTGACAATCCAGTGTTTCAAAAATCTTTCGAGGGTTGTAACTTTTATAAATGTCGATTAATCTACATTAAAAAGCATACTTAAAGTGATTGACTTATAATTTAAAAGTAATTTGCCTTACAAGATTTTTTTTTTTTTTGCTTTGGATTTTTTCAGTTTTTAGCCCATAACTTCTTTAATATCTAACAAAAACTTCCTTTGAAAATAGGTTTAGAAAGCCTACTCCATACAAAATAAAATGCAAAAAATTTTGTTTCATTATCTCGAAAATTTTAGTTGTGACAAATTTTTAAATCTGAAACTTTAAAAACAATTAAAAATGTAGTTTTGGCTGAAAAGGTATCCGTTATTTTGTAAGTATTTCTAAGAAATTTATTAATTAGTAAAAACGAAATTTATTAAACTGCGAAAAAGACTGTATTTGAAAGACAAAACTTTAAGACTTACTATTCAGAAAATTTTATGACTTTTTATAAATGAACTCTACTTCCAGCATTGGTAGCATATTATAGTTCTTTAAACAAAACACCAAGCGTTTCTTGCAATATTTTTTTTATTTTTTTATATTTTGTTTTTGGGTAGTCTATTTTAAATAACTGGTGCAAAAGTCTAGACATCCTATGGAAAATATGGAAAATTTTGACTAGCAAATTTTTCCTCATTAAAAAAAGTAATGTTCTGAATATTTATTTTAAAAGTGGCATTCGCCCGCGACTTCGTTAGTGAGCTGCTGAAATGCCAGAACAGTCACAACCAAAAACAAGTACCTAAAATACCAATTTTCGCTTGTTTTTACCGCTTCAAAAGTAACCTATATTTTAATCTAGGCCCTATGCTATCCGTCTACCAAATTTCATCCAAATCTATCAAGGTGTTTTTGAGTGATATTGAATCAAACATCCAGACTTTCTCAATTATATTATTAATAGGATAGTAGGATTTTTCACTTAATTAAATTATGTACATATTGTTCATTTATATGTATAAAAATTATTGTCATAGTGCTAATAAGTCTCGAGAAAATTATACTCAAATTTTAGCTACAAAAATTTATTTTTCGCATTTTTTGTTTTTGGCGTATATTTTCCATTCCCTTTCGTTTCGTCTAAAAGTTTCCAAATAATTCTTAAAATCCACTAATTGTATATAAAATTACCTTTCCATCAATATACAATACGAATACCTTTGTTCTTGCAATAGGCTGAAAAGATCCACGCATTTATGTCCCCTTAGCTAGAAATTGTGGTGTTCTGATACTTTTTTATATTTAATGTCACAATTGTAATGTTTATGTGATACTTAGGATTACTCTTAGGTATCAACTATTGATATATTGCTATGTCTACGTCAAGTGTGGATCATGGGGAGAAAAATAGGGGATATCCCCCTCCCCCCTCAAGGAGAACTGATGAAAACTTGATTTTCCAATATCGGCGGGAATCAACAACTTTCCAGTTTTTAATGGTGGAAAGTTAAAAATTATCTGAACCAAACAAAAATATTTGCTGAAATTTTTTTATAATATAAAAAAAACATTTTGTATTTCTTCAGTTCTGGAACTTTATATGAGATATACTTGCCAGTTTTACATGGCGTTGTCATTGGAATAGGTAAGGTGGCATAATTAAGATACTCGGCGATAGGTTCTAAATCAAAACTTTAATACTAGTCAAATTACTGTACTTTAAAAAAATATTTTTGATTTGAAAACTCGGGAACATATAGTACAACTTCCACTTTCGCCAGTGATAGAACAAGTACAATGAAAACAATTGGTACAAAATTTCCCGCAGGGATTTTATGGATAAGACACAAATAGAGAACAAAGGTCATCTAGCCATATATTTGATTTGGAAGTGGTGCTAATTTTAAACAAATCCATGTTACTATTTATAATTTAATTAATTTAAACAATTGCCAATCTCTCTATTGAATTATTGAGTAAAAAAAGATCATTAAAAATGACATAATAACAGCAAAACAGCTTTTATAATCAAAGAAAGAAAAACAGGAATAAATCATAATTAAATGAACAATTATAAACTTTATCAGTGTGAATGAAGCAACAGTATTATTGTTTTTAATGGACTTGTGAAGTTGTCTTTTAAATATTTATGCTGTTTAGCAATTTAAGTGTAAAATTTTTGCGGCTTGCAATTATTTTTGCTTATAAATTCAGGTGTGTAAGAGAGACAAGTGCTTAAAAATCATTTAACTGTCACTAAAACTTTAAGTTTTACACTTTCTTAAAAGTGTATGTGTGCGAATGCGTGTGTAGGAATGTAGGTACCCTATAAGCAACTTAGTTAACTTTTAACGCACTTTAAGCATTTTAAGCTGCCTGGATTACTTTTAATGGAGTCAACTGACCATTTTAACATTACGACATCCTAGGCGGCTGTTAATTCTCCGACTTTGCATTTCTTTCTTTCTACTTTCCACCTAACTTAAAGCTAGCTTTATTTAAGTCAACTGGTGGTTAGTATGCAAAAAGATGATGCTGGGGTTCGAACTATGTATCACACGTTTTATAGTTAACATGCTGACTACCATTATAGTAAAAAGTTAATATAGACTTGAAATGAGTTTCAAAGTAGCTGAGAGAGTAAGATTGTTAGCTCTCACCAAACCCCATTACGCACTCAAATGAAGACTTGATTTTGGGTCAGTTCTGGATTACATTGTAGTTAGCTTTTAGCTAGTCTAAGAAAGTTAACTATAAGTTGGTTATTTTTTAGTCGACTACAGATTTGCTGGTAGGGTATGTATGTATGTATAGATATGTTTGCCTTTTCAACTTGCGTTTGTATAAATGTTTGCTAATCAGTGCGTATGAGTTTATGCAACAACTTAAATTCAAACAATTATTGATTGCGTAGTTGCTGCAAGTCATATTATTAACAGGAATTTTGTAGCTGCTTTTTTGTGTTTTCTTTTTAAATTTAATAATAATATTAACAACCTGCATACATTTATCCATAAATAATTTAGCCAGCAGGATTGGTAAGAAAGACTTTGTTTTGCAATAACCATATTAATTTTTGAGGCAACATTATTATTATGATGAGCAGCAACCAGAAAAGACATCCTCCTCTTCAGGAAAAACAAGTTGGGATGTTACTGTTTGTTTGCAAATATGGGTTTATAGTGTTACAAAGGCAAAATTGTTTAACATCAATCAACTTGTTTTAATGAATTTTATTTTTTATGTAATATTTTTTGTCATCTGTTATAAAGTTGCAATAATACATGCAAGAAGTAACTTGTTAATTAATTAATCACTGAAACTTACAAAATATTTAAACTCATTTAGGCTTTAAAAATATACACATATTTTGTATCTATTATGTAGGAAAATGTTTTACTAATTAATAGCCACCATATTCATAAACGATAATTAAAGTTAATGTTGCTTTAATGTACAAGTTTGTTATTTGGAAAACTTGTTTTTATGCATACATTGGCTTTAAAAATCTTTTATGAATATAGCTGTAAAACAATAATTTGGTGCAACATTGTGGAGTATATTTTAATACATGTTATGATGAAGTCCGTGGCCCATAAATTACTTTGTTTAAACTGAAGGTTAAAATTGTGCCTGTGATTTGCTTGATCACGCGTGATTACTCATAGTTAGTTGTGAGCAACTTTTTGTTTCAATCACGTGAACGTGCATGTAGATGACTTTAAAAAAGTTCAGCATGATGATCTTGCATGAGTAAAAATGTTGCGTGATGATTTTATGATTGAAATATCCTGAAATATACTCGTAATTAGAAATTTGTGAAAAGTAATTCGATTTTTTTTAAATACAAATAAACATTTTACATTAATGGCAGAAATTCCTTAAAATACGGGATTGAAGGTAATAACGGAAAAGTGACTTAGTTAATAAAACAAATCCTAAGTATTTCGCGAGCGTGAGTTTTTGGAATAAATGTTTCTTTAAACTCACGAGATCGTGCAATAGTGTCAGCAAAAAAAAGGAGCGTTCATGAGTAAAATATTTTAATTGTTTAATGGTTACAAATTACTAAAGATCCCATGTCTATTTTAAATTGATGCTGGTTCACATTTTCTTTAAAATGTTTTCAATGAAAAATTGCAATATGTATAATAATTTTTCGAAGAAGTAAATCTATTAGATATTATTATGTCATCCCTTAAGAAGAAAAAAATTTTGCTTTTAAAGAATGGTAAACCGAAATTTTTGATAAAAAAGTACAAAAATTTCACATTTTTTTCTACAAAAGAAAACGCCATTAAGTTTTTGATTAAAATTAAATGAACGAACTGAATTAAAATTACGTAGATTTAAGACAGCTACTTTAAAGTACTTTTTTAAGTACTTTTTAAAGTACTTTTTTTAAAGGCCCTCTTTTTAAATGGAACTTCTTTTAAAAAGTAATTCTTTAAAAAATCACTTCTTTTAAAAGGTACTTTTTGAAAGGATACTTTTTTAAAAGGGACTTTTTTTATAAGGGACTTTTTTTAAAAAGGACTTTTTTGAAAGGTACTTTTTTGAAGTGTATTTTCTTTAAAACGTACTATTTTTAAAAAGTTCTTTTCTTAAAAGGTAATTTTTTTAAAAGGTACTTTTTTTCAAGGTACTTTTTTAAAACGTACTTTTTTTTAAAGGTACTTTTTTAAAAGGTACTTTTTTTAAAAGGTACTTTCATTAAAAGGTACTTTTTTTAAAAAGTACTTTCATTAAGAGGTACTTTTTTAAAGGGTACTTTTTTTTAAAAGGTACTTTTTATAAAAGGTACTTTTTTTAAGGTACTTTTTTTAAAAGGTACTTTTTTTAAAAGGTACTTTTTTAAAAGGTACTTTTTTAAAAGGTACCTTTTAAAAGGTTCTTTTTTTAAAAGGTACTATTTTAAAAGGTACTTTTTTTAAAAGGTACTTTTTTAAAAGGTACTTTTTTAAAAGGTACTTTTTTTAAAAGGTACTTTTTTTAAAAGGTACTTTTTTTAAAAGGTACTTTTTTTAAAAGGTACTTTTTTTAAAAGGTATCTTTTTTTAATGTACTTTTTTAAAAAGTACATTTTTTAAAAGGTACTTTTTTAAAAGGTATTTTTTTAAAAGGTACTTTTTTTAAAAGGTACTTTTTTCAGTTACATTTTTGTGTAAATGTTTGAAACAAAACAAATGTGTTAAACAAGGCTTAAAGACATCTTGTGCAGGCCTCTAGAGCATATATATGTATGTACTTCTTAGATTATTGTATATTTTATGGCCCAGTTTTGTTAAGGTACCTTTTTGAAAGGAGTTCTTTAGGAATAAGTTGGATTTTTTTAATTTTTTTCGTCCGAAAGGCTCCTCTGAAACCTTTAAACATACATTTTTAAAAGCAGATTTGAAGACGACGCCTTTCCATTCATCTTTCGCTGTTATATAATTTTAAAATTAGTTGGTTGCAAATGTTGCAAGTACTTCTTCCTTTTATATTATGCAAATAAAAAATATGTTACTAATTTAAAATTTGGATTTTATTATGTTTAGCAGAAAACCATTTAAAAATAGTACTTAACATAAAAAAAGTACTGCCGGTTTTCAAAGTACTTTTCCGCAAACAATAAATAATAACTATTGTTAACGTCACTCATAAAAGAAGGTGGCATCTAAAACGTTTTTGGTTTTATTATATATTAAAACAACAATGTATTAAAATATTTTTCTTTTCTTTTTCTAAACAAAAATAAAACTATTGCATGTTCGTTCAGAGGCAAAGACTGACAATTCAATACTCGTAATCCTCGTATGCAAAATTAATGTCATCATTGCATTTTATTTCATTTTATTTCTATTTTTTTAAGTTTAAATTGACTTTCTCTGATACATTGTTGACGGATATTATTAATGATGATGACGATTGAAATGTAAAAACAACTAAATAAATATATAAAAAAAAATCCATTTATCACAAATTCTGACTGCAGAAATGCGACTAGTAAAAAGATAAAATTTAATTTAATAATAAAGGGCTTTAACTTACTTACTTACTTAATTAGTACTTCGAGTGTATAGTTTTTTATGGAAAAATATCACATTAATTAGTTGAATATTTAAAATAAATTCATTTTAGTTTTTTATTTCTTCCTTTTAGATAAATTCTTAATATAAGTCATTGACCTGCGTTTTAATGGTTTAATCTATTTTTATGTATTTTGATTTCTAAAGAGAAATTATGTTTAAGAGTTTTGCTATCTTCTAATTTTGTGTGTAAATATATTGTAGAAAGCACGTTGTTGCTGTTTAATTTTTATTTTTAGTTTTAATAAATAAAATTTTATCACTTGTAATTTTGGGTTTAAAGCATTTACATACAAAATAATAGCATCAGCCATAACAACAAGTAATAATTCCTCTTAAAAGCGAAAGTATGCAGTAAGTCAGTTTTTATTTTTATTTCTTTTTTGTTTCGGATCATATGATCCAATCATACATAATCATTTATAATACCGACACACAAGGAGGCATCATCAGGCAGATAGGCAGCCACCAACACCATGCATGCATCGATCTATCCATACACACCATAAGATTGCCATACAGCACGACATTGTACTTTTACTGACTGATAAGACTCCCAACTTGTGCACTCTCAACAATTTAAATTTTAAATATTATTTTACCAAATGAAAACATGAATTTTTTTCTTCTTTAAAGAAAATTGGCTTTTAACAAAATAAAGTTTATTTTTACTTTTATTTTTTTCGAAAGAACTTGAACTTTCTCCTGGCGCTTTGGTATCTGTTGGATGTGTAAGAGAAGATGTTTGTATTTTTGGCGTTTTTTTAAGTACTGGAAGTAACAAGATACAAACGTGACGTTGAATAATTATTTTATTTTAAAACTTTATCTAAATTGTGTAATTAAACCGAAAGAAAAAGCATGAATATTCAAATAAGAAAAATACAACCAGTTGGAATAAAACTAATATATTTTTAAAAATATTGATAAAGAACTTTTGCATTTAAATAATGTTGCATCGAACCATAGTGGAAGCTCAGGATGCAATAGAACGCAGTTGAAAGCTTAAGCTTTTGCGAGAGGAACTTTAGTGCTTCCTAAAAATTATATAGCGATAAGTCGTCAATGTGTAAGAAGCTCAAATGCAAAAACTCATCAACCGTCATTTTTTGAATTTGCATTAAAAAATCTTCAAAACACACCTGGTTGGGGGGAATGTATTAAAAAAAGCACCTTTTGGAAAAGTACCTTTTAAAAAAAAGTACCTTTTGGAAAAGTACCTCTTTAAAAAGTACCTTTTGGAAAAGTACCGCTTTCAAAAAGTACCTTTTAAAAAAAGTACCTTCTAAAAAAAGTACCTTGTAAAAAAAGTACCTTTTAAAAAAAAGTACCTTTTAAAAACAGTACCTTTTAAAAAAAGTACCTTTTAAAAAAAGTACCTTTTAAAAAAAAGTACCTTTTAAAAAAAGTACCTTTTAAAAAAAGTACCTTTTAAAAAAAGTACCTTTTAAAAAAGTACCTTTTAAAAAGTAGCTTTTAAAAGAGTACCTTTCAAAAAAGTACCTTTTAAAAAAGTACCTTTTACAAAAGTACCTTTTAAAAAAGTACCTTTTAAAAAAGTACCTTTTAAAAAGTACCTTTTAAAAAAGTACCTTTTAAAAAAAGTACCTTTTAAAAAAAGCACCTTTTAAAAAAAGTACCTTTTAAAAAAAGTACCTTTTAAAAAAAGTACCTTTTAAAAAAGGTACCTTTTAAAAAAAGTACCTTTTAAAAAAGTACCTTTTAAAAAAAGTACCTTTTAAAAAAAGTACCTTTTAAAAAAAGTACCTTTTAAAAAAAGTACCTTTTAAAAAAAGTACCTTTTAAAAAAAGTACCTTTTAAAAAAAGTACCTTTTAAAAAAAGTACCTTTTAAAAAAAGTACCTTTTAAAAACGTACCTTTTAAAAAAAGTACATTTTAAAAAAGTACCTTTTAAAAAAGTACCTTTTAAAAAAGTACCTTTTAAAAAAGTACCTTTTAAAAAAGTACCTTTTAAAAAAGTACCTTTTAAAAAAGTACCTTTTAAAAAAGTACCTTTTAAAAAAGTACCTTTTAAAAAAGTACCTTTTAAAAAAGTACCTTTTAAAAAAGTACCTTTTAAAAAAGTACCTTTTAAAAAAGTACCTTTTAAAAAAGTACCTTTTAAAAAAGTACCTTTTAAAAAAGTACCTTTTAAAAAAGTACCTTTTAAAAAAGTACCTTTTAAAAAAAGTACCTTTTAAAAAAAGTACCTTTTAAAAAAAGTACCTTTTAAAAAAAGTACCTTTTAAAAAAAGTACCTTTTAAAAAAAGTACCTTTTAAAAAAAGTACCTTTTAAAAAAAGTACCTTTTAAAAAAAGTACCTTTTAAAAAAAGTACCTTTTAAAAAAAGTACCTTTTAAAAAAAGTACCTTTTAAAAAAAGTACCTTTTAAAAAAAGTACCTTTTAAAAAAAGTACCTTTTAAAAAAAGTACCTTTTAAAAAAAGTACCTTTTAAAAAAAGTACCTTTTAAAAAAAGTACCTTTTAAAAAAAGTACCTTTTAAAAAAGTACCTTTTAAAAAAAGTACCTTTTAAAAAAGTACCTTTTAAAAAAAGTACCTTTTAAAAAAGTACCTTTTAAAAAAAGTACCTTTTAAAAAAGTACCTTTTAAAAAAAAGTACCTTTTAAAAAAAGTACCTTTTAAAAAAAGTACCTTTTTAAAAAAATACCTTTTAAAAAAAGTACCTTTTAAAAAGAGTACCTTTTAAAAAAAGTACCTTTTAAAAAAGTACCTTTTAAAAAAAGTACCTTTTAAAAAAAGTACCTTTAAAAAAGAGTCTAAAAATATCCGATAACACTGTAGAACACGAAAAAAATTTCGATTCTGGTAGAGGAGACCAAAAATATATACTTGTGTCGGCCTTTTGCAAGGGCAAAAAAATCCCCTTCAGCGGCGATATAAGGGGGTTGAAATGTTGTACAAAAATATTTGTCATAGAGTGCAGACTTAACTCGGACGCTAGAAATCATTCGAAACTTAGAATGTGTTTAAGGGTTAAGGGTACTTATGCACAATTCGCAATACGCATAGAAAATATTGTAAGCTATGCTGCACGAACAGGCTAAAAGGGGGAATCTTTAACCCCACCCAAAAATAAAATTCCGATGTGATTCTGAAAACGCCGACACACGTATATTTTTTTGTCTCCTCTACCAGAATCGGTTTACAGAACCCCCTAATTTTGAAAAAAGTTCGAAATTGTTGTATAGTGTAATTAATTATCAAAACAACTCAAGCAAGAAAAGCTCTTATTTTAAAGAATTCACAAATGTTGCTAGATTGTATATAACAAAGAGGGTGTTTTAAATAAAAATGGAGGAAATGATATCAGACTAGGTCGTATTTCAAATATCTGGTTTTTCAAACGATTTGAAAAGGAAACGAAAATTACAACGACAAAACACACTAACAGATGACGCCCTGTAGCAGAGATGGAAAATTTTGTACTATTGTAATTTTCGATTAATGAAATACCCGATTACACCACGACTTAAATAACGAATTCTCTGATCAACTATTGCTAAATGGGTGAATTAAGCGATGATTGAACTTTGACCTCAATGGGACTCAATGGGACACTATATTAGTTTTAGTCTAAGTTTCACAATAACCCGCCTGGGTTTTTAAGAAAATTCAAAACTAAATTTTCAATGCCACTCTGATGTACATGCCTGCCTTGCAGTCATTTTAGGGAGTGTAAACATTTTCAAGCATGATTTGCGTTTAATTAAAATAAATAGTAGTGCTACTCATACAAAATTTTTAAAATAAAAAACTTTTTTATGGTCTCTAGCAAAATTTAATGTTATAAAAAATTTAATAATTAACTTTTGAAATATAGAGAAAAAGTAAATTTATGGCAAAAGAAAAGAGACTGAAAAATTTTTTAAAAGGAAATAAGCAATTTTCAGAGAAACCAACTGCAAAAATTTATTGCTTCATACTTGAATGGTTAAACTTAAATAAGGAATGAAATAGTTTTTAATTTTTATATGATCAAATGCCAACATTGAAATAAATTATATTAAATTAATTTATACGATTTTTATGACAATTGTCGTCTTCTGATTAAAATAAAAGAAGTGATAAAAACTAGGGATGTAACGATACGCCGTTTTGCCGATCCGATACCGATACCGATATTTAAAAATAAATATCGCCGATACCGATTCCGATACCGATACGAATATTGAAATTGAGTTCAAGTTTAGATCAAGAAAACTCAAGTGCAATTTTTTTATTATACAAAATTACATTGTAAGAGAGAATATTTAAAATTGATTTTAACCCAGTATAAAAAATTGGAAGTAATTTTTAAGGAGCTACATTTTCTTTGCTTCAAAAAATCTATATTAAAAATATGCAGATAATTAGTAGAAAAGGAAGAAAAAATTTTTAATTCCTTTGTAATTTTGAAAAATACTCGCCATGCTTTTTAAAAAATCGATATTTTAAAGAACATTTATCAACTAATATTCTTCTAAATAACTTAATAGCTTAATTATTAAAAGTCTTCTAAAAGTTTATATTTGTTCACTTAAATTTCCATGAAAATAAAGTTTTGAGTTTAAATTCGCATAAAAAAAAATTGTGAAAATAGGTAATTTTTTATCCCTTTTCCTTGAGGAAAAACCATTATAGAACACCGAAAAAGAAATTTGTCCTAGCATCGCTTCTAATTCGGTGATTGGTAATCGAAAAACAAAACTTCTTGCAATGGCAAGGATATGTAAAACTAATTAGAAATTATCCAAATTTGCAATACTTCCGGATCGCGAATTCTACATTTTCATGACTTCTTTGGAGTGTCTTTTTTTGCTGGAATAAGATTTTAAAAACAACGACTTGAATTTGAATTCATGGTAAAATTAACAAAAAATAAAAAAAATTTTTACAAAATAACAGCATAAAATACTATTAATTTTTAAAATTGATATTAATAAGATTTAAAAAATAACGAAGTGAATTTAATTCATGGCAAAATTGAACAAAAATAAATTATTTGTTAAAAAAAAACTCTGAAAAATATTTTAAAAGTATCGTCGTATCGACAGTAAAATATCGCCGATACCGATGTATCGGAAAATCTGAAGTATCGCCGATATATCGGTATCGGTATCGGTATTCGTTACATCCCTAATAAAAACCTTCTTGAAAATTCAAGCTTGATTGACTTTTTGTTATTTATAAGCGGCAAGACAAGGAAAAATCAAACCACCTTTCCAAAATATATTTTTAACAACAAAAGTAAAGTAATTTAATCTTTAAAAAAATCACACAAATGTTCACATATTTTTGAGTATCTGCCCGTCAAAGTGCGTGTATTAAAATTGAAGTGTGTGAATTTGTACTACAAGGTGCGGCGGTAGTTACTTATTACGCAAGATTTTTTTGTTGCGTTTCAGTTTTTTTTCATTTTAAGTAATTGATAGCTTAACCTTCTTTTTAAAATCATGTATTATCTCGCATGAGTTGAGATATAAAGGAAATAAATCTGCAAACTGTTTTACGAAATTTCATTAATTTTATTTAAAATATGGTTTAATGAAACATCAGTATACTCCAACAACTTTTATTTACTCAGACAGAGTTCAGAGCAAAACACCGAAATTTATGACATCCTTGTTTCTTTTCATGTTCATTTTTTTCATAAACAATTCAATTTACTAACTATTATCGTGTAATTAATCATTTATAAAAACAATAAAAACAAAAATTTATTAAAATTTATTATCTATAAAAACAACTATTCATGTGCAAAATTCATAA
Organism: Panzeria rudis; assembly: GCA_956483635.1. Classification (NCBI taxonomy): domain Eukaryota; kingdom Metazoa; phylum Arthropoda; class Insecta; order Diptera; family Tachinidae; genus Panzeria; species Panzeria rudis. The sequence goes on from OY101447.1 coordinate 4,925,706, forward strand.
AATTATGTAATTATGGAAAAAAATCAAAAATTAACATGCACATGATTGCTCTTTTTCACTTTTAATTGCATTCAAGGGTTATGAAAACTATTAATTGTGGCTTAACACACATTTTTGTTAAACAACAATTTATGGCAATTTTGCATACTCTGTATTTAACCGCAAGTGTTATATTTAAACTTTGGTAATAGGTATTTCTTTTTTTGAATGGAAAAAAGAAACGAAGAAGAAAACGGTGGAAAAACATAATTTCTAACATGCAACATGCTAATACGCTGTATGTGGCTTCAATACATGTCATAATATTAGCTCAAATTTACAACATTAAAAAACAGTTTAAAAATTTTTGCACACTTTTCGTTTTATTTTTTGTAAACACTCCCTCCTCATTTCTTAACGGCTTTTCAGCAGAAATGCAATGCACAGTGGAGCAGAACCGAAATATTTTGGATATAAACCAGCCATGTCTAAACGGGCATTCTGATCAGTACAAAATTTCAGAAGGATGTAGCAGAGGCAGGAGTATTCTCATTTACCTAAGAAGATTAGCTTCCCATATTGCTCAGGAGCGAAGGTATAAAGTACAAAAATAGGCCACTTCTGGCACGTGAAATCGTGCAACAATTGTCATTATTTTGTTTCTCATACGATTCCAAAACCTGTTTGTGTCCTAATAGGCCTTAGACGTATACCTAATATTGGTTATATTATTAAGTATACGCACTTTTAAAAAGAAAGATGGCCACACATATCAAAATTTACAAAATTATGTTTCGTTTTCAACAGTGTATGCTGATTTTACCAATTAAACATTTTTTTGAAAGGCTTTTTGAAAACAAGATGAAACTAGTATTATGTGGAGTTTTGTGCATATTGAATCTTTTTACAGATATTTCGGCTGAAACTTTGCAGTTATATAGGAATTTACGTACTAAATATCAAGCCAGAAAAGAACAACAAGATTTGCTTCTGAGAATCTCTGAATTCCTAAAAAAGTTCCAAGAAATCCCAAAAATGAATTTTTTTATGGTTTCGACCATAAAGTACACATTTGGTCCAAGACCCATAATGTGCTTTAGCAAATAAGTGTATACACATATGAGTTTCTGCAGGAAGTATTTGGCTTTTAATACTAGCTTTGATATTTTAAAACATATTGACTAAATTCAAAACTTTGTCTCAAAATGGGTCGAATTCAAATGGGACCAGAACCAACAAAAATGCTAAATTGGATTAAATTTTTTTTCTTAAATCATGTATGTGCTTTTAGAAACTTATATAATAATTATATTTTATTGAAAAAAATTATGGGGAAAAGAAAGTCCAAAAGTTGTTCAATTTTAAAATTAATACAAATTGTATGTTTTCCAACTCAGAAGGATTATTTCCATCAACTTTTTTTTATCAATTTAAAGTTTTAATATTTATCTATTTTGGTCCGATATGTATCTTGAAAATACTGAAAAGGAAATTGTAATTTTTAGATCAGTATACCTCATTAACTATTAACGATAAGTGCTTAACCAAACATAATATTTGAGAACACTGCAGGGTATATAAGGACACAAAAAATGTGGGAATCGAGCGAGAAACAAAAAAATAACTAGATTTGAGTACTATAATTTGAAACTTCATAGCTCCGCTCCTGAGCAATATGGGAAGCTCATATTCTTGGGTTACATATAAATACATACTACTCTGCTCTGTCCATGTGATATTTTACACTAATTGAGTTATACCTTTAGCAATGGCTAATATATTTTCAAAATATGTTAATTCTGCCCCACTGTACAATGTGGTGGAGGCGCTTGCGGTCCCGGTAGCTTTCTTTATATGAGTATTTGACAGCTACAAACGTTTAGAGAGGTAAACAGAAGTTATTTGAATTTCACTGTGTACTCACACATGCTTTAATTTCCCTCTCTCTCTCCCTATAGCTCTGATAAATTATGTGATTGATTTTGGTGATAAGAAAACTTAAATTAACAAAAAATTTAGTTTTTTAGTTTAATTAACTTAATGAGTAACAGCAACAACAACAGCAACATTAAAAATTCTACACTAAAAGATAAAATGTTAAAGAGAAAGAAATCGTCATATTAAATTATTTAAATGTTTACATTTTCTTGGTAACATTATTACAAGAACAACAAAACAACATAATTACCGTTACAAAAATCTATAAAACAGAATCATGCCATCGCGACACACGACCGACCACACATGATTATCATACCAATACAAACTTAAAAATTATTCAATAAATTCATTAAATATACAAAGACACACTGTCAGACTTTGAGTGTTGAATGTCTCTGTCTGTCTGGTGTCGCCTTTTTCAAAATGTAACAAAGAAATTAAATACTTTAAACAAAAATCAAATGAACAAAAAACCGTGGGAGTTTGTTGTTAAAAAGTATGTTAACAAAAAAATAAACAACAACAAAAAATTCGGCAAATTGTTTATAGTCACATTAGTGACAAGTGACAGTTCTCGTAACAATAACTTTACAGCAACAACAGCAATCCACATTTCCAATTTGTATATATGTACAACAAACATACTATTTTGTTTAAACAATAACATTAAAAAAAACATAAATAAACAAAACAAGCACAGAGTTTCTTCACACGCTGAAAACTAGATCATTGAGCCGTTTCTGTGTATATTTTCCAGCAGAAATTTGTTTTTATTAATAACAAAACTAAATTGTTTTTTTGTTTTCAAAAATGATTTGTTGTTGCCTTGTAATTTGTTCAAGTAATAAAAGTTTGGCATTTATAAATTAGCCCATTCGTGGTTTTAATGATTAAAGGTACTTTTCCCATTCATCTATTATTGAGTGGTTGGTACTCGTATCATCCGTCCAAATACTTTCTCTTCAATAAAAAATTATTATTTTTTCATCTTTTCTATAAAAAAAAACTGATTTATGGTTAATATTTTTCCGTTAAAAGCTAAGAGAAGTTTTATTTCAAATGAGTTTTTTTTTTCTTTTTGAACAGTAAGTATTTGAATAATTTGTTAAAGTGTCTCATTGTCAACTTGACTTCATAGCACTTTTGACAAGTTTTCAAGTCATTTCTGTTTCTTTCCCAGGGATATAAGAGAAAAAAAAAATATTGTGTTAATAATGTAAAATACATAGATATAGACATACAAACATATGTACATATCGTCATATAAAATGAAAACGGACCTATCTACATTGCTAAAAATATTTCAGGAGTTTTTTCAGCATAGTATCATTAATTTTGACTTTATTAATGATACTATCCAGAAAAACCCGTTTTTATAACCTCAATAGTTTGCTTTTTAATAATTTTTTTATTTCCTGAAAATTTCTTGAAAATGTATAGGCCCTTTTGCATTTTATATGACGATATGTGCAATGTATTTACCTACATATATTATTATATATAAATACATATGTATGTCCAATGTACAACTAAAAATATCAAGTCAAGTGGCGGTATTCTTGGAAATGTGTGCTTTGGCCTTAGTACAACACACACACAACCTGTGAGACAAAAATAAGAGCTTCTTAAACGTGATATTCCATTTGTCAATGTTCTGCTAGTTATGTACTCTATAAGTGCCTTTATAGTACACGGTAGGTCTGGGAGTGATTTTTATGAAAATAAGAAATAAAAAATCGACAAACACTGACTATATGTTGCGTTTGAAAACACTATGTATCTACTCGCTAAAAAAAATAGTCGTAGGGAAAAATTAAAAGTTGTGGCCATTTTTTTGGAATTTTGACTTCGGCTCCCATGGAAAATTCAAAACTTAGTGTCTCTTAAAATAATGCTCTACAAAGATTTATACATCATTAGAAAGTAGGCTAATTTGTCATTCAAATAAATCTTATTTTAACAAAATCGACCCGCAATGTTAAAAGTTGTGCCAATTTCAATTATATATTCGTACCAAAATGAGACCTAACTAATACTTTATTCTCAACTATATCAATTCAAAGTGGGCAGAATCAAAAAGTTGTCTAAAAAAGTCCTCCATTTCTAAACGGATTATCAGTTAAAAATAAAATTTAACACAAACATAGCATAAGAGTTTTTCTAAATAACGTAAGAAGTTGAGCATCGCACAGCTCTCAGGAGCGGAGCTATGAAGCTCCAAAAATGTTCAATTCTTATCATTTTTTTGTTTTTCGCCCAATTCCAAATACTTCTTATGTATAAAGACATAAAGCAGAAAAAACTGAACTCATTTGAAAATTTAAATTTCTCAATTTTTCAAAACATTTCAAGATATCGGATCCAAATCACAACCGGTTGTCACAATTTTTTCTTTGTTCGTTACACAGCTAAATTAGCAACTTGTAAAATTTATGGAAATATTCCTTTTGAGTTAGAAAACACACCATTTTTAATTTCAAAACTGAAAAAAAGTTTTGGTTCTTAAAAATGTTTGCCCTAAAAAGCATTATTATTATTTTCCCTATAAAAGAGATTTCTTCAGGAACATACAATTATTATACACAAAGATAAATTTCAATGTAAAATTGTCGAAGACCAGCTTTTCGATTTTGGTCGGCTATCAGTCGGCTATATAAGAATAAACAAGAACAAAACAACAACAAGTCGCACAACTAAGCACAACAGTGAACTATAGCAATGAACAAAGCAAATAAACACTAACTCACTTAAAAGACAAATTATTTCTTTTAAATTTAATGTGATTTCTAATAAAAATTGCGTCATGTTGATTTAACATTACTTTTTTCCGTGTGTATGAGTGTCTAAATGGCATGTTCACAGACATGGCTTACATGGTTATGCCATGTCATGTCCAGTCATGTCATGACAAGTCGTGTCATGTCATTTAATATTAAGTAAACATCACATAAAATAACATAAAATATAGTTTTATTCTTCTAGGTAAATAAATCGCAAAAGACTTTGTTCCTATCCGTTGCCCCACCACACCAAGCGAGATATTGTATTAAAAAGTACTTATCATCACTATTTCAACTTTATATTTAATCGCTACTTTTCTTTAATTTCTTATTCAATAAACAACGGTACAAACTTTGTTTGCATAAATTTAAGAATTTTTTTTATGTTGTTAAAGTTTTGTAGTTAGTTTCAAGTTTCTCAGTCCTATAAGAATATTTGATGAATAAAGTTTGTTTTTATTTCAAAAAATATTTATTGTGATTTAAAATTACATACGTTGTGTTCTTTTTTCACACTTTTTTAAAAATTTAAAGGCAAAAATCATAAAAAACGACGCTTTATCAATGATATTTGTTAAAGCATTGATGTCACAATTCATAAAATTAACTTTTCTATGAGTGTATGTTCAACGTACCTTTCTGATCATATTTTTCAAGATCTACCGCCGTATTTTAAGACACTTAATTTGGATTTGAAGTGCAATTACTAAAAGAAATTATGAAAATTTTTCGTCAACGTACACTTTAAACTTAAATTTTGTGAAAATATTTATACAATATCGCATGGTTTATTGAACTTTTGACTTTTCCTTTGCAGTTTTTTAAAGAAACGATTTAAATTAAATAGGCTTTCACCTCAGAGAAGACATAATATTAATTTAATTTAAATTAAACTAAAATACACACTTTCAATTGTTCATCAAACACCCAACATACAATATCTTAAAGTCAAACAAACAATTAGCTTTTCTATAGACGAACTAAGTAAAATAAATGCATTTTATTAAATACTTAATCATCTTTAAACAAACTTTTTTTAATGCCCCAGAGTGTGTGTTTTTTACAAAAACTTAATTCATACAACAAATTATAATACAACAATTTATCAACAACAATAATAAGTTAACACTAAATAGCAACGGAGATAAAAGTAGACAACAACAAACAATAAATTTATACAAAATATTAACACGCACTTTTTAATGAATCGCACCAACAAAAACTCTACACACACAAACGCACTCTCTCACAGATACTCTTTCATTCACAAAATTAAAATGCGTTAAATATTACTGACAATAAATCGAAGAATAATAGCAACAACAATAAAATCAAAATAAATAAATAAAAAAATGCTAGAAAGAAGAAAATTGTTATAAAAGTGCATCATTGTTGTTACATGCTACAACAACTTTGTAATCAAACATCTAACGAACAACAAACGATTTAGCGAACGAACAACATTCGCTTTCATTTAATTACAAATGAATGTTGTTATGATGTTGCTGTTTTTTATTTTCAAACAACAAAAAAAAAATGATGCAAGACAAATACAAACATAAACACTCACATTTATACTCTTTCTCTTTTATTTGTTAAAAAATAAAATTAAAATTTCATTGATTTTTATTGATTGCAAGTGTTTGTGAGTGTTTGTTCGGTACTTTTGTGAATTTTGTTTGGTTACAAAATTCAAACGACCTGACTGACGATGAAAAAAGTGAAAAGGAAATATTTAGTACGAGACCCAACCAAACTAATGTTTGAAAGTTAACAAAAGTATAAAACGATAAAAATATGCGCTACTAAATCTGTCATAAAGCAGAATTATTAAAACGTTTGACAGTCGTCGATCGACAGCAATCAAAAATTTGTATGCAAAATATTAAATTATTGTTTTAAAATGGTATTCAATAAATTTTGTTTTTTGTTTTTTTACCTTAGTCCTCCTTATTTAGTGTGCATTGCGAAAATATTTCCAAAAAAATCAAAAATTTTTTTATTTTGAAATCGCTGGCATTTGCATGTGTCTAGAGTTTTTAATTAGGATTTCTTAATAATGAATCATGTTGCTGTTTATTTTATATCGAAATATAATTTGTATTAATTTTAGTTTTGAGTATGAAAACAAAAGAAACAATTAGACTCTGAAGAGTTAAATGCGGCTGATTAAAAGACTAACCAGATAAATGAAAAAATAAATAAAAAAAATTATAAACAAGTTATTTTGTGGCTGATCAACATGTTGGTCAAAAAATAATTTATTAACAACAGATATACATGCATATATGTATATGTATGTACTAATATTTTAAAATTATGTGTATACTAGACACCTGCATTGAACCTCTTTAAGGTACACAGAAAAGAAAAATCAATTCATCCGTAGTTAAATTAATCCCAAGCGGTGTCAAAAGTACGGCAATCCCGGTTTTTCTGAAATCAAGTACAGAATCATTGATTCAAGTCGGAATATTCAAGTGCAAAATACTTAATTTTAGCCTGATTAGCCTTTATTCATGTAAAAAAAACTCTTATTTTAAGTACTAATATGTTTATAAACTTTATACACACTAGTATTCGTACTGTATTGGGGTTTGTTTGCTTGATGATAGCCACATATCACTGTTGTGCTCTTGTTGTTTTTTGTTTTCATTGTTCTTGAATAGCCGACAAGTAGCTGACAAAGGTCGTGTAATATGTGGATTCAAGCCCGCTATATACCCGCCGCGTACTTGTATCAATCCTAACTGCTTACTTTAATCAATTCCGCTGCGACTTGAGTCCTGTCCGAATCAATCAGTTTAACTTTTACTTATTTAATCCTTGAACAGACTTCGATTCGAAATCTATATTTTTAATACTTATATAATTTTTACTTACTTGTTTTAATTTAAAATTTATTTTTGCTCATTCTTAGTATTGAACTTAGCTCATCATTATGTGTAAGCCAACGCTTTAGACTACTCAGCTAGCTCAGTATAGAAACAAGTACAGCTAAATTCCAGTATAAGCCAGCAGCATATAATACGGTGTTTGTAGGCTATTAGTCGGGTCTGCACGATTAAACAGAATAACCAACAACAAAACAACAACATAAGCACAACATGCGATTGAAACTATCAACAAGCAAACAAATACCAACACACTATATAGTAATAGTAGTACTTAAAATAAGAAATTTTGTACACAATTTAAGAATGCTTAAAGTTTTGAGTACGACTCGTACTCAAAGTAAGTAGAAAATACTTGAATATAGTACGTTAAGACACTTGTTTTCTTCAAATACTTGTACAATTGGCATATAATTTCTTAGATTTGTACAATTTGTGGAAAACATCTTCTCTGCCTACGAGTTGAATGAAAATGTAATTTCAATAGTTCTTTCCAAGTTATGCTCGTTATGCAGCAGTACTCTTGGGAAAGTGTGCAATACAAAACATCATGCAGGCCCCTAGTGTATAATACATTAGAGGCCTGCACAAATACATGCAAATACATGTTTAAAAAGTTGGTACTCCTTTCAAATACTTTCAGTACAGTAATGATGCAATGAACTAATACTTAAAAGCACTATTGAAAATATAGTTACTGGACGTGTAGGATACGAAGAAGCTCTTTATACATTCTGCATATTCTAACAATGATTTTCCAATAATGCTTTGAATTATATACATGTAAGCAGATATTTTTATCGCAATACTATTGTCGCGAAAATATATGAAACAAAAAATAGCTACACCAACAAATGAAAGCGGTAAAAAAATGTGTATTTTTATAAAATCTGATGTAAATAATAAGGGATTCTAACACGATATTTGAGGATATGTAAGGAAGGTCCCTGGAACTTTTAGGCACCGTTTTCACATTTTTTATTTTTTATTTTGTAAAATTTTAATTTATGTTTAATGCATTTGTACTAAAATAACTTTAAATTAATTAATTCGTACAAGATAATTTTCTCCTTCTAGCAGTCTATTATTTTGCGCAGCATTCTATAGTCCTTTGTTTGTCAAAGCATTTTATTTGCCTCGGAGTAGATGAGAACTTCATGAGAAAACTCCCAAAAAATTATATTTGTGGGATTTCTTAGAAATTTCTCAGGAATTCTGCAATTCTCAGAAACAAATCTTTGTTTTCTTTGCTTACTTGATATTTAGTCAGTAAATTGCTATATAACTGCAAAATTTCATTTGAAAATATCAATAGTCGACGATTTTATAGTATTAAGAAAACAATTTAATATCCACAACACGCCACATAACCCCATTTTTCACCTTGTTTTACAAAATATCTTTCAACAATTTTTAAGTTGTTAAAGGGTGAATAAACGATTGAAAACGACACATAATTTTGTAAATTTTGTTATGTGATATGTCTATATGAATCTTTCAGGAGTGTAAAATTAATGGACTTATAAGTAAAAAGTCGTACTGAAATAGCTTAACGTTATTATTTTTATTTTAGAAAAATTGTTAGAAAAATATTAAGTATACGCAAAGCTATTTCAGTTCAAGTTTTTACTTAAAAACAGGAAGATGTGCTCTTCTGCTATGTTCATGTGAAATTTTACATTGATCGGATTATCCTTTTAGAAATGGCTGATTTATTTCCAAAATATTCTCATTCTGTCCCACTATGCATTGTTGCTGCGAAAAAACATTTGTGAAACAAAACAAATATCTTAAAGACATCATCTGAACATCTTGTGCAGGGGTTTACTTTCTAAATATTTTACAAGTTCAACAGATCAATATTTTTAGTTTTCATCCGAACGGTGCAGTAATCGCCATAAAGTTTCAAACTATTTATATCCTTGTGAATTAAAGAGGTTGCACTGTTCTTCTTAGTTAAATGAAGTATTCATAACCTCATGTTTCTTTTAATACTCATGCAATGGAAAACAAGTGTAAAATTATTATTTATAACAAACTTTTGAAATTTGTATTTTATATAAATTTTTTGCTTGATTTACTATTTTATAATTTACGGTATTTGTTGTAGATTTCTATTTTTATATTTTTTATTTATTTTTTTGTTAATATTGTTTGCAAAAACTAAAAAAAAAATTGCATGTGGGTGTACTTGAAATAATTCAAAATAAATTTATTTTATTATTTTCATTTTTAATAGTTGTTTTCAAAGTTACCAGTCAGTCGTCATTCATTGTCTTGCAGACCAAATAAAAAAAGGTTTATGGTTGCAATTGTAAATGAAATAAAACAACAACACCTAAAACTATTTAAACTTTCGCACGACTATTGTTAATAAGATTTTTTTTTAGTTTCTTTCAAATTTATGAGGGGACATTTTAAGATTTTCTTGTTTGTTTCTTATGCAAAAAAACAACAATGTCTAGTTTAAAGTTGTTAACATAATTAATTAAAAGAAATATGATAAGTTTTTATTAGTCTAAAAAAAAATCGAAAAAAACAAACCGCTATTAAGTTTAAATTATTCGAAACTTTTATACTTGAAATAAAAAAAAGAAACTCTAAAGCTTTTAATAGAAAAAAAAACATTCAAACTAAAAAGAAACTGCTCGTAATGTAAAATTAAATAATATTTTTCATCAATATATATTTAATAATAGAACATATGTTTAATGATTATGAAGTTTTGAGAAACTGAAAAACAGTTAAAAGATCTAAAGAATCAAATCGAAACCGTTAAATTAAAATTGTTTGAATTTTATTGTAATAAAATAGAATTTAGGTCAAGTTTTTAACTGAATTTAAAGAAGCTGTCAACAAATGATAAACAGAAATATAATAATATATAGAAGATTTTTATTTATCTTCTTACATATGCATATTTTTATTATTTTATTTAAAAATAGTTAGAGTAAAAACTTAAATACATAACAGTAATAATAAAATGAAATATAATTAATAGTGATAGTAAATTTTTGTCTTCTGCCACTCTTATACTGAAATTGTTTATGTCGGCATTAATACCATAATTATTTCTCTTTAGTTATTTCAGGTCTATATATTTCAAATCCTTACAAATTTTAGTGTAATAATCAAAATACAAGTATTAAGCAAGATTGATAAAACAAACCGACAGTGAAATTCCTTTATGAACCAAACTACGGCCTTTTTAATCAGTTTGATGTGCTTAAAATTAGTGTGTCCTAAATTTTTTCCACTGGGTACTTCAGTATGTTCTACTGGAATCAAGAACAGTATGACCGATTTTGATCAAGAAAACACACAAAAATGCATAATATTGTTATATTCAAACTATCTTAAAATGATTTTTTTACTTACTTCATAGATATTCGCATATTAATATCGAAAAATAGTATTTTTTTTACAAAATTAACAATTTCTTTTCTTTATAAGCTCATAGAGAATTTAAACTGCAAAAGTTTTTACTTTTAACCATTATTCTGAAAGACGGATGTATTACGAACAAAATGAGCCATATATTATGGACATCGATGAATTAATGTTGATTTTATTGGCAATTAAGTCAATATATCCAGACACTTAAAACGTACTTTCGTTTTAAATTTTTTTCGGACAAAACATTTATTTATTAACTCTCGATTTTCATGAAATATGGATTATTTTGATCGTCATAGAGCTATCTTTAAGAGAAGACGTTAAAATGTGAAGGTTTAGAATTTTTAAATTTCTTATAAGATTTCAAAAAGAAAAAAATTTTTCATTTTCCATAAAGAACCATTATGTTTCGATACAAATTTGTGAATAACTAAGATCAAATAAAAAGGCAGTTTGAAGGTAATTTTGTGGTGTTTTGTTGCCCGAAATCGGACATACTGTTCTGGAGTTATTGTGAAATATATTGATGTACCACCTAGTGGAAATATTAGACACGCTCATAAAAAATCTGTAAGTGAAGAAAAAAACTTAAAACACAATTTTACTAAGCGAAATAAATTCCTTAAAGATGTAATAGGTTTTTTCAAACGGGAAAAGACTTTAAATATGTAATACAAATTTTTTTGATTTATATAAAAAATAATTTTTCTTTTCAAAATTACTTTACTCTCAGAAAAATCAATTAGATGATAAAGATTATTAAAATTCAGGTATGTTTGGGGAAAGAAGTCGGTGTTTTGGGCGTTTCAAATTTTATTTCATTAAACTCGATTCACAACTTTTGATTTTATTCAAAACTAAGAAAGGGAGCTCAATTGTCAAAAATTTTTGTCTCCATTCATCACACAAATACATTTTTGCTGTTGTATGAAAATCATGATTTTTATCTATTCCATTCCCTCACTTAATTGTGTATAAAATCATAAGTTGTGAATCGATTTTCATAAAATACAGCGCAATACGTAAATAATTTAAAAACGAAATTTATGATTTCATTTATTTTAGATTTTTTATGAACTTTTTATGAAAAAAACTTCCAAATTTTTTGGAAAAAAAATTTTTTTTTAAACTTTCTCAATACATATCTCCAAAACTATAAGGCCAGCCAAGAATTGATAAGAACATACATAGTTTGAAGATAATTCCAATTTTTTATATTTAATTTAATTAAATGGAACGCGTAGTTCCCGGGTTATAGCAAATTATGTGGTGTAACCTCCATAATTTTCTATATAACAGTAAATCTCGATAACAGGAGTAAATTAAAAAAAATTTACAGGCATTTATCCACAGCACTACGAGTATGTGTATCCAAATTGACTGAGAAAGCCCAGGCCACAAAATACATATTGACCTGTGTTATCAAATTCAATAAAATATATTTTTTAAAATATCGAAAATGGCAATAACACCTTTTTTACGCTGCACGCTAAATATATGGGGTTTTTGGAAGCAGTAAAAAGCTCCCTTCATTTTTTGACTATTTTATACAAAACAGATGGCGCAAAAAATTCATACAAAGCAAAATATTTTTAATTGATTTTAAATTTTATTTGATTATATGAAAGTTAAGTTAATTTAAATTTTATTAAAATTTTCAAAAGAAATAAATATTTGATCTTGCTTCATATTTCCCACAAATTCGAATGCAGTACCAGAATTAAGATGTTTCATTAAAATATTTTCCCAAATGTTCAATATGCAATTTACAGTAGGAGTTGTATGTTATATAAATGATGTTGGTAATTTCTATATAAATATTTTTCTAAACAAATGCTAATATGTATAGAAATTACCAATAACATTTGTACACAATACAACTCCTACAATAGGCTGTGAAGTGGGCATATCCACTTGGACATATGTATTTACATAATTCATGCTATCAAGCCCTAACTAAATTAGTATGTCGTAATATCTAATATTAATTTCTTTGATTATTTTAATTAATTGAAATGTGTTTATATTTTTACATTCGTATTTTGACTTCTTTTTTTATAATATTTAAATAAAAGTGAAAGTTTATTTTGATTTTAATTTAGAGTACAATTTTAATAACTTCAAACAAACACCGTGATTTTAATTAGAGAAAAACAATAAAGATTTTCGTTGGAAATTAATGATATGAAATTTTTGCTAATGAAAATGTTGCAACTTATTTATTTTTTCAAAGATTTTGTTAATTTTTGAAAGGAAGAAATAACTGTCTTTTATTTTGTTTATTTAATTTGTAACAAAATATTTGCCTTTTGATAAAACTCTTATATAAAAATATCAATTAAAAACAAAAAACAAATATAATAAATTAATACGAAAATTGTGTTAACTTTCAAATGCAAAATTTTTTATTTTGAAATTTGAACTGGCTTAGAAACCTTTAAGGTCGACTTTTAAATGGAACAACATCCGCAATTTGAGAATAACTTAGAAGCATGCAAGTAGAAGTACAAGTACGCGGGTATCAACAAACATTGTTTCACACATGTGGTTTGTGTGGTTTTTAAGAACAAGTATTCCATTAAATAGAGAGTATTTTAAAGTATTTATGCACTCATACACACAAAATTTATATTTGAGCCATTTAGATTTGTAATTAATTGAGTTTATAAAATCAATTTGAAATTTCTGTGGGTTTTCATGCAAACTAAAAAAAATTTAGTTTTGTTCAAAACGGATGTAAGAAGCGTCAATTTGTAAGTCTGTCTAACGCCCCTTTTCACAATATATGATTAAGAGTTAACGCGGACTTTAACGGCAAGATTTGTATGGCGAAGTTTCCATATCGGCTGTAGAGCTATAATAATTTCAAAACTGCAGCGATATGGGAAAAACTAAAAACAACAGGTACGTAAAATATTGGTCTACAAAGTCTTATTCAGGTCTGTTGACATGCTTGCGACAACCGATTCGAAAAATTTTGAAATTAGTCAGATGATATCCTAGTAAGAATGAATAAAAATATTTTAAGTGTGTACATATAAACCCACTTGAGTATGCTATTACGGGTGCTTTTTATGACCTCCTATTCGGGCACATTTAATATTTTAATTTAATATTTTATTTAAAAATTTTTATAATTCACCACTCACCTTAATTTCATTTTCATGAGCATCACTTAAATCCATTTGCAAATACATTTTTAATTACATCCTTATATGCAATAAAAATTATTAAAAATTTAATTATTATGACAAGTCGTTAAACAATTAGATGATATTCATTTAAACAGTTATTGTTTTGTTAAAGACTTTTAAAATTTTTAATTGTTGTAAAAGTCATTTTAGTTTGTTGTCATTTTTAGTAGATGTTTTCATGATTTTTTTAATATTTTTTCTGTCATTTAATTCCACAAGTTTATTTTATTTTTTCCTGCTTTTTTCTATTGTTCTCACTGCAAATTGGTTTTAATAATATTTTAAACATTTAACAAATAAATACCGAATTTTTCTATTTTTGGAGAAAAGAAAAATGTGAAAGAAGATAATGAATGAATTGAACAAATATTTTTTGATTTAATTCAATATCGAATTTATTTGAATACTTTTTTTGTTTGTTCTCTTACAAGTGCACTTTTACAGCTTCAAATTGATAAAGAAGGGTGTTTGTTCATTTGTTGTATTCTTTATGGTGATATTTCATTGTTGGTAGTGTCACATGGTTTTTGTTGGATGTTATTACAATGAACACATACACAAACTAAATAAAAGCTACTCAAAAGCACTCTACACCATTTCCCGATGAATTTGGTATTTGACTTAAAAGACTATTTTAGTGCTAATATTGTCTAATTAAAAGTTAAGCTCAATAGTTTCGGAGAAATTTATGCAATTTTTCAAAAAAATTCATAACAGATCGAAAACAGCAAAAAAGATTAATCGTAACAAATAAAATGAGAAAATTTTCAATAAAATCGCTTCACGACATTGTCTTCGACAATTCATGCTCGACGATAAGATTTTCTAATCGAAAATTTGAAGGAAATTGTCGTGTATGACAATTAATCTAATAAGAACTTTTGGTGAGAAGATGAACAACAATGTCTTACACTGATAGAAAAGTCGTCATAACGCTGATGTAACTTGACATCAGTACTACGTCAGGTGTCTTCGTTTTTAACCCCATGACATTTTTCATCATTGCGATGTGAGGGGTTTCATGTTTGTCATCTTGTCATCGATGCTAATGATAAGAATTTTATTATCAATGCAATGACACACCTAAATCAGAGAAATGGTGAATTTGAATTAATTTAACTACAAAATTTCATCGTTCAAATGTTATTATTCTAATGCCAGAAAAAAGTCATTATACTGATGTAATTTGTTATGGATACTAGGTTAAATGTCATCGTTTTTGCTTCAATTTGCATCGATTTGTCTTCAACCAACTTTGCTTAGGGCAATATGAGCTACAATGTGTTACGTTTTGTCTTTGATCAAACCAAGATGAGAAACAATATCTTACATTTTGTCTTCGATCCAACTTCATTAAGAACACGATGAGCGACGATTTCTTACGATTTATATATGTATGTACCAAATTTGGCATCAAACTCGCTATAGTCATAACATAGATGACACTTCAAATATGACAAAATTCTATGATGAAGTATGTTAGCTTTCGCTTTATTGATGACATTTTCTATGAGTATATTCAAAAAATATTGGTAAATGGTGTATTATATTTTGAAAGCAATAGACGAAGAGTCTCATACACATAGACAAGTGTATTTGCTGTTGTAAATGGAAGAAGGTATTAATATGTTGGTCAAAATGCTTTCGTTGTAAAAATAAATAAAAACTTATTTATTATATGATTATGTTGTTGTTGTTGTTGCTCTTTTTCTTGCTGTTGTTGTTGTTGTATTTAAACAAAACATAATACGTATTGTCGTTAACAATTTAAACACTTTTCACTGACCCCAATTGCTGCTTTATTTTTGTACGACAAATTTAAACTGTTTTTCTGCTTCTGTTCTGGGTGTTAATTTTCTGTTTTTTGTTTAGCGTTTATGCAATTAGCTTTTTTTCTAAATAAATTAAATGCAAAACATGTAAATTAAGGGCATATTGCAACAAAGTGGTGTTAATGCTTTCTTTACAAGTATTTTCTTTGGTTTTTCGCTTTTGTAATTGTTGGGTTTTATTTTCCTTTAATCCATTTTTGTATAAATCGGAGTTGTTTAATTGTAATTAGCTTAGATAAACAGTAAAAGAAATCAAATATGTAAATTAGTTCATCAAAAAGGGAAAATTTATAAATAAAAGGTAAAAATTTTAAAGCTTTAAAATTGTCCACCAGCCAGCCAATGACACTTTAAGAGCTGCCGGCAAAAAGAATTTTTAAAAACTTCACTTTCATTGAGAATTTTCAATTGCAAAGAATACAAACAAAAATAAAACCAGACTAAATTCAATACTCGCATTTGCATGAAGAAATACTGTGCAGCCAGCAACACCTGTACTACCAGTATTGCTGCTGTTCATTATGTTTGAATATTGTTTTTCTTCTTTTCGTTGTTATTTTTATTATTTATTTAAATGATACTTGTATAATAAAAAAAACATTGTTTTATATTTTTTGTAAATCTTGTCATACTTCATGGATGGTTAATTAAATCGTTTTTATGTTTTCTACTCTCAACCATCGCATTCATTGGCTGCTTGTTTGGCACAGCCCGACTTTTAAATATTTTTATTTTATTTTTTTAATGTTTCTATTTATTTTACTTTTAATTGGCATATTATTTAAAGTAAAAACAATTTATGAACGTAAATTGCATTCTTCTTCGTTTTACAGAAATCATAAAAATTTCTTGAAATTAATTTGCAGAAAATAAAAACTAAATTGCAAATGTAAACAAATCAATGACATTTAAAGAAATTGAAATTAAAGGAAAAAGAAATTGAAAGTTCATTAAGAAATTGAAAGTTCATCTCATGTTGAGAGGAAAAGCAGGCAGAGGAAACAAAAAATCAATGGGATTCAATAAAGCTAACGACAAAATAAAATAACTTAGTATATATAAAATTGCACGTATAGAAAACCATCATAATGCTGATGTAATTTGACATCAATACTATGACAAATGTCTTCGTTGTTAACCCCCCCCCCCCCCCCCCATGCTACTTATTTATCATAATTGCGATGTCAACCTTTACATCAATTGATCATCTTGTCATGAATGGCGATGATGACAAATCTGTCTTCAATAGAATGATTAATAAAATTATGTGTTTGTACATATTTTTTTAGTTTTATTTTTTATTGCTTTATTTTTTTCAATGTTGGTCTTGATCATTAGCTCCTCAATTCATTGCTTAAACACCTAAACCACATCACGACTGAGAAAAAATCAATATAAGTACTTGCTTGTGAATTTAAATTGGTTATTAGGCTAAGGTTCATGCCCAATTCTTTCTGAATATAACGTTACGAACGTCAGCCTAATAATCAATTTTGATTTATAAGGATCACTATTTTTGGTATTGAAGTGGCTGACTGATGGTAATGACTAAGTGTCATCAATATGAAGACGAGGTGTCTTACTCTCGTTGGCTTAAGAGTTTTGTCTATAAACATAAACAGTTTTTTAGTGATTATGTATTAATTTTACTATTACTTTTATCATAGTAATGATTACGAATATTCATGCGGAGTAATTGTTATCAACATTATGAAAATTCGTTTGAAATAAAAATCTTATGCAAACTTGCCTGTTGTTTTTTAATAAAAATTGCAAATATTATATCAATATTATAATTTTGTTTTATACATAATATACAAAATGTGGCATCGAATTGATAACGCTGCGATCATAGCATATATGACATTTAAAATATGACAAAACTCTATGATGAATTTAGTCATCAGATTGATGTCAGTTTTCGCTTTATTAATTACAGTTGTTATAACATTGATGTCACATTTCTGATAACTTGGTGTCATCAATTAGAAGATGAATTTGTCTATGAGTGTAGAGCTGCGGAACGAGAAATCAGCTATTGATATCTTTTGACAAATTTGGAAATTCACTAGATGAGCGAGAGATTGACCTTATTATTATAAAATGAATTTGCTCTACACAGAAAACACTTTTCATAAAAAATTTAATTTCTACTCAGATAGGACCAAGGAAAGCAAAACATTGGGCCCTATTAGTAGATTAATTAAACATACAAAATTTTTCTTTAATCTATTGCTCACTGTCGATTCGAAAACTGTAATAAGGCCCAATGTTTGATGCAAACTACGGGTACTTCCGTAGCGTAGTGGATAGTATGCTAGACTATAAAGCGGGGGTCGCATGTTCGATTCCTGCCAAGACCCTGGGTGTTTCTGCAGAAAAGCCAAAAAGCAGTATGTGTGTTCGTTTGAATTTGCTGTCGTCCGCTGTTTTTTTATTATTGAACGTTACTCTTTCTTTACTCATTCGAATTGCTGAAATTGTATTAAAAATATAAAATATAGGAAGAGCGTATTTTGTATACGAAAAATATGTGTTGTACGTTACACATAGCTTTGTTGTGTATAATAAAAAAGTTTTTGTTAAAACTCATTGAATGTTATTCATCGCGGTCGTTGTTAAGTCAATTCGCAGATGTGCTTAGACAAATAAGAAATGCATACCAAAATGTATTGAACGCTACTTTCCCAAACTATTAAAAATATTTTGACTTTGAGTTTTAGGATGGTAAAAATTGACAATAAGGAGTTGAAAATAATAGAAAAAAACTAAAACTCGATAAAGTTCGTCATAGCGCGTTTCTATCTAAAGAAGAAGAGAGATAATTATATATGGCAGGAAGTGCTTTTTTATTGAAATTTTGGACTATTTACAGAAATGCAAAAAGACTTAAAATAAATATACCTTTTTTTAATAATTTCTGATCGCCCGCCGTTTCGTGTCTGGAGCGTTAGTCTTTCTCGGTATATTCCAATACTCATTATATTTGCTGAAATTGTATAAAAGTGTCATATACCGGAAGAGAGTAATTGGAATCCCACGTAATATACTGAACGCTACCAAGAGTTATTTAAATTAATCGAAAGTTGTTAGTGTCTAATTAGGGAGTTTGTGCTAAAACTAATCGATGAGTATCTATCTCTGCTTTCATTAATGCGTTTTGGAGGAAAATATGAATTCATATACAAATATATTGAGTGTTACTTTCACACAATTTTTAAATATATTTTAACTTTGAGTTTTAGGATAGTAAAAAGTAACTGACACCAGCGGAAAATTAGAAACAATATACAGAAAGCTAAAACCTTATAAATACGTTCATAGCGCATTCCTATTGAAAGAAGAAAAGAGGTAATTAATTCTATGGATATAATAAAAATAAGTTTTTTTCAATTGAAATTTATGCCTATTTAGGGATATTGAAATAAATTTAAAAAGCAGTGAAATGTCTCGATGAACTCTTATATCTAAACTTCTCTCTATCAGAATGTCTATCACCAAAAACGAAGAGCGTTTGGGAAAGAAGGGTAACGTGCAATACAGAAAATTAGCTTTCTTTTTGGTTTAGTGTAAAAAAAGTTTAAAAGTAAAATGTTACGAAAATTACAATATGTATTTTTTTGACTAATTCATAGTTTTCTTATACAAAACCGGAAAAAAGTAAAAGTATCAAATCAAAATATGTACACTATAGAAATGTTTTTTATTTTCAGTTGTTATATAAAATAAATTTTAAGGTTAAAGTACATATTTGATGAGTTACACAATGGCAAAATGTTTTGAACAACAAATTTAATATATTTAAGCGCTCATGATGATGCCTTCGAAAACGACGTTGTTATGCCCTGCCGTGTAGATCGGAATTAATTAACTATTCCTTGTTCATGGGATATGGCGTCATCACCAATTACTCTGTAATAAACTCCTTATTTATTTAAGTAAACTCCTTATTTATTTACGTAACGGTTATATCCACAGCCAGAGTCAATTCAAGTACACATGGATATATGTATCAGAATTGTCTAATAAATCCCGTGCAACAAATGCCAATATTGCCCAGCAACAAAATAAATTTTCCGTGTAATTTTGAGAATTTCGTCTCAAACCTTGAATCATTTCGGTAGAGTGAGCGTAGAATCAAATTAATAAATGTTTTCTATTCATTATTATTAATTTCTCACATTTAACTTTTTTCCTATTTCAGCTTGAGCTGGGATTGAACAATTAATTAGCGAAAAAATTTATTTAAAATAATGTTAGAGTCAAGTGACTAATTCCTACAATTTACATATTTTATTAAATATTTATTTAACTTTATTTCAAAAACGTTAATGCATTTAAATTAGGGATATAACGATACGCATTTTTGCAGATACGATACCGATACGATGCGCATATTGAAATTAAGTTCAAGTTTAAATTAACAAAACTCAAGTAGAGCAAAATTACAGTGTAAGAGATTATTAATATTTAAAATTGATATTAGCCCAGTATAAGAAATTGGAAGTAATTTTTAAGGAACTACATTTTCATTGCTTCCAAAGAATCTATATTAAATATATGCAGATAATTAGAAGAAATTCAAGTGAAATTTTATTTAATTCATACAAAAATTGGTAATTCTTTTATAATTTTAAAAAGTACTCGCAATGCTCTTTTAAATCGGCTTTTTAAAGGACATTCATCAACTAACATTCTTCTAATTAACTTAATAGCTTAATTGTTAACATTCTTCTAAAAGTTTTTATTTATTCACTTAAATTTACGTGAAAACACAGTTTCGCATAAAAAGAAACAAGCGAAAATGGGAAATATTTCAACCTTTTCCTTGAAGAAAAATCATTACAGAATTCCGAAAAATATGTTTTTCCTAGCATTGCTTTCAATTCGGTGATTGATAATCGAAAAAGAGAACTTATTGCAATGACAAGCATATGTAAAAGCGATTTCCATACAAATTTTTTATTCAAGTCGCTTCTTTGCATTGTGGAAACAGCACATTAATATTTAAAATTGATATTAATAAGATTTAAAACGCAACGAATTGAATTTAATTCATGGTAAAAAAAACCGTGGTGTTTCTAGAACCCAAACAATCGACTTGAGTAGAAAATTTGTATGGAAACCAATAATGCATTTCATACAAATTGTTCACTCAATTCGATTGGTTGGGTTCTTTAAACTATAGGTAAGAAAAAATTAATTATTTGTTAAAAAAAACTCTGAAAAAATTTTAAAAGTATCGTCATGTCGACAGTAAAATATCGCCGATAAAGATGTATCGGAAAATCTGAAGTATCACCGATATATCGGTATCGGTATCGGTTACTTCCCTAATTTAAATGATCTTTTTAGTTGAAATTTATTTTCCACCTGCGGCAGGTCTTTGCTTCAACACACACACACACAGTCTCACGCACATTTTGTCACAACAGGAAAACATAAAACCTTAAAACATTAAAATGTCTTTTTCCTTGAAACTCCCCTGTTCTTTTCAGCAAGATGACAAAATGTTAAACAGAATTACAGAAAAGACAGTGACGGTAAAGCTGATGGTGATGACATTTCTGATGAAAAACTCAGGTTAAACATGTTGTTGGTTTAAATTTAAAGCATGTGTGTGAATTTAAAATTAGTTTGATAATAATTTGAATACATTAAGGTAAAAACTCACAGTCTTTAGTTAACTAAAAATGATGGTTTAATTAATGGCAATTACGCGAAATATCTTTGGCTAAACTATAGTCGTTAGTTAACCAAGGACTGTGAATTTGACCCTAAGAAGCTCAAACCGAATTTGAAATATTTGCGAGGATTTAAGGAGACAAAACCCAAACATCAGTAAAATTCTTTTTATAAACTTTTAATTTTCATTAACAATATATGTACGACTAAATCTGATTTCTAAGAAATCTAAATACATAAAGGAATTATAAGCAACAACAACAACCACAACTTCTTTTTAATTTTGAAAATATTTTTTTGGGGTAAAAATGCACTTGTGAACTTTTTGTATGGTTTTTTTAATGAGGATTTGATTTTTTACTTTTTTCTTTTGGAGTATCTTGTTACTACTTTGCCACTTTGGTCGTTTATATGAAACAGCGCAATGGGTAAAAACTTGTCATACTGGTAAAAAAAATTCATAAAATTGAGAACCTTTTTTGAATTTTTATATGTATTGAGTTTGCAAATTAAATTTTTACTTTTTTGCTTAAAAACATTCAACACAATTTTTGTTTTTATCTGATTTTTTGCTTCTATTTTTAATAAATCCACATAAATTTATTCAAGGTTAAAGTATTTAAATAATTTTTATGTTTATTTTTAATTCCACTCTTTTAATTGCATTATATTTTTGCCAAATTAGTTGTTATAATAAAATTCCGTTTCCGTAAATTCATGAAAACTCTTTCACTCAAAATTACACGCGCTACGCCTGCGCACCTGAATATCTCACGAACTCAACTAAGTTTGCAATTCAAGTGAATATCAACAAACAGCTAAAAATAAATTTCTTTAGGTTGCAAACAAACACAGAAAAAACCGGCTTCTTCATTATGTTAAGGTTTGAAACGAACGTGTTGGAAGGTGCAAAATGTGTTTTGTCTTCAAAATGCCGGTGAAGAGAAAGAAATTAAAATGTCATCATTTAGATGAAATGTAAATATGTACAAGAAATGTGACACTATCTTGATTGATCTCATTGCATTAAGGAAACATCCCTTAAAGTCTTGTAAGTAGAAATTACCTAAAATTTCATGAATTCACTCCCATAAGTAGTTTGGTTGGAGTTAAATTACAATCACTACAAACCACTTAAATGAAATCTGTATAAGCAAAACAGGCACATTTCCTTTTTGCCGATAAAAATATCAATGTTGAGAGGAATTTTATGAAACAAAAACAATGAACAGGAAGAGAGAGTATTAGTATCTACAATTATTTGAAAATTTAAATTGGGATGCAAAATCAAATTTCTATGTAAATCGGTTTTTTTAATTTGCGTAAGACTGGCATGCCAAACTCATTTCAGTGTGAGGGCCAAATTCTTCGAAAATTATAGTCAAAATCCAGCATTTAATTTTTTATTAAAAACTCAAATTTTGAGTGGAAATTGAATATAAATAACATTAAACCACAATGGTTTCCTCCTTAAGAAATTAATAAGCAATTCGGATAGGTATTAGCTACTAAGCTTCAGAAAAAATATTTAAAAAATTCCATCACGTCAGAATTTTTTTTATGAGCCTACCTAAAGTAGCACACACATTGGCGAACTTGAGTGACAGTCAAAAGTTCATAATTTTTGAAGGATACTTTTGACTGTCTAGACTATCGATCATGTTCGACACTCAAACCGTCATTCAAGAAAAATATTTGACACACAAACATAGAAAATAGTAAAATTGGATGCGCTTTATTGATAAAAAAAAATTTTTTATAATGAATTTTTTTAATTCAATTATTTAATTTCTTATTATTTAACAACTCCTCGTACGATTTTGTCTTAATATCTCACATAGCAACCTTGCATTTCATAAGGATATATGAATTATTTAAAAATATAATATCCGCGTCCAAGCTAAAAAGTTTATGCTACAAAAAATAACTCTTGACCGACACTTCTTGGTTCACACTATCAGTCAAAAAACAAAATGGCCGCTGACTATCACTCAACCGCAAAAACTTTTGTGGTTGACTGTTTACTGACGAAATTTATGTTCACACTATCGATCAATCCAAAATTTCAGCAAAACTGTAGCTCATGTTCGCCAATGTGTTATATACTTAATCTTTTCACGAGGTATACCAGTAAATTCACCATAACATGAAAGCAGTATTTCCAATGTCGATCAATAAAACACCATCGGGTAACTAACAAAATTTGCTTCAAATCATCTTGATATGGTAAGCTTAACAAAAACCAATGGTTTCTTAGTTATTCGTAGAAAACAATTTTAAAACTCTTTTTTTTTGTAAAAATAAAAAAAATTTAATTTTTACAAAAACAAATAATTGTTCAATTTTATTTTTACGGATTTTAGCTTACTGTACTAACATGATTTGAAGCAAATTTTTTTACTTTTATAGTTAGTGTTTTATTGGTCGACGTCGGACATACTACCTTCGAGTTATGGTGAATTATACTGGTATACCTCGTGAAAATATTAGGTATGCTCATAACAAAACATTGTGACGTGATGGAAAAACAACCAATGATGTAGGTCGTCTTAATATACTTAAGGTACATTTACACTTGGCAAATATTTGCACAGAAAAACGTAGCCACTACTTTTGCGAAGTGTCAGCGTGACTTAACTTGGTTTTTGTACCATAAAATAAAGTTAATTATGCTGTTATATTTCGTGGGATTGTGTAATTCACAAAGAAAACAAACAAAAAATGTATAGAAATTTATTTATTAATAAAAAGAACATAAATAATTTTTTGCTCGATATAATGCACTGCTTGTCATTTTTGAATTCATCAAAGTCTGGAGTAAAATTTAGTTTTTAATATTTATGCTAAATGTTCTTCAGTTAAACTGGTTCGCTGCGCAATTTTATTAATCTTCATTTGTGAAAAAATTTGTGTGCTACCAAACATGGATAATATGCGCATTACAAAATATCGATTTGCTTTAATCCTGCGAGTGTCACTAAAAATATGACAGTAGTAAAAATTCCATATGGCGGCCAACAAACGCCATTTTGTGAAAACGAAAAAATAAAAAGTCGGTAAAATGGGTATCATTGAACAGGTATTCGAAAATAGTCTTTAGGTTTCTTTTATCATTTTTCATTTCGAAAGACCATCTTTAACACTTTAAAGTTAGTCAACAACCAAAAAACCCAATTGCGTAAAAAGTGAATTTTAAACAAAGAATCTAAAACCAAGCTGTGTACGAAAACTAAAAAAAAAATATAAATAAAAAGTTAAATTTAAAATATCAAAAAACCCGACTGCGTAAAAAAACTAAAAGAAAAAAATCCAGTGTGCGGAACATAGCGACTTTTACGGTAGGGAAGCACTAAAAATTGAATCTTCAAATAATCACAATAATGGTTTCCGGCTGTTAAAGTCGCTATGTTCCGCGCACTGGACTTGTTTTCTCTTCTTTTAGTTTTTTTACGCATTTGGATTTTTTCATTTTTTAAATTTAACTTTTTATTCATATTTGTAAAATTTTAAGTATCGATATTTAAGCAAAAGAGTCTTACAACTAGAAAAGTTTGATAAATTTTCTTTACTTATTTTTTACTTTGATATTTTTTTGTTAAGTAATTTATTTTTTAATTGTTTAACGAAAGCAGTATGGAGTTGTGGAAATGTGTTGAGGACCACAAAAAAGCATGCTGAGGGCCGCGAGTTTGACATGGTTGGCGTAAGAGATAATTTTATGGTATTCATGTTTGATTGTGATTTGGGAAATTGGAGGCAACTGTTGGGAATTTGCGAGAAATATATGATTCTCATCTTAAGTGCACATGTTTTGATATTTAGCCGACTTAAAAAATATATGAAGGATATCAAGTCATTTGTATTTTTTCCCTTCAGAAGTTCGCTATTTGTGAAACGATTAAACTAAATTAAATTTGCAAATCAATTCAATGTGTACAAAGTTTTATAAGAATTGCTTAGTAGAAAAATTTTAGTTTACGTGGAACTGCCCACTTTTCTAATCATATTTCATGAAAACACTTTTTTTTTAAGAATTCATAACATTTTTATGTTATTGTGAATTGCCAATTATAGTTTGTCCATAATGTATAGAGAACTAGAAATTTCCCTATTTTGGGTCTTAGAGTGTCACTTTGGACCAGCTAAGGAAATTCTTCCGCAAACCTTAAAATCGAATTGTTGGCCTAGTCTTTTAGAAACTACTGATTTATTTTCTGATGGTGATATGTTTTTCTATCCCACTGTGCAGTGGTGAGATTCTACTGATCTTCAATAAAAAGCGGCTTTGAACTAAATTATAACAGTTAATCCATAAATAAATTGTTAACTTTAACTGACCGCAGCAATTTTCTTATCATCACCTTTGAAAAAAGAACAATTCAAAGGTTTCAGAAGTAGAGTTAAAAAAAGACTGTTAGATGATGAGATTTTTATGTAAATAGATATTTTTAATACCAACGCTATCTGAGACAAAGTTATGTGTCAAGCAGCCGACAAGTTAATGAGTCAAGACAGAGAGAGTTTGCGGTCTGTTTAAATCAATAAAATAAACACTATATCACTGACACTATCGAGTTTTATTAATGAGACCCACCCCAAAGGGTCATAAAATTTGATTATATTATTTTTAATTTTTTTATAAAGAAGCTTGGATGAAAAAGTTTATTAATAAAGTGTGAGAAGAGTGTAATAAAAATATAAACAACAAAAATCAATCAATAAAAGAAACACTTTCACGGATTCCAGTTTCATTAAAACGGTTACCACTCAGAGAAGGTACTTTAGCAAACACCAAATTTAGAAGAAAAAAAAAGTTTTTTATTACATTTTTATCATTTTCAAGCTTTAAAACTAATTATTGTTTGAACATTAACAAAAGAAACACCCAAAACAATATATTAAAAATCTGTAGATGGGAAGTAAACTACTACAAGTAAAATTTTTTCAAAATGCATTTTTTTATACTGTTGGTATCAGCATTTGTTTTCCTCTATCCATAGATGACATCCAGTTAGTCCTATGTTTTAAGGGACAAAAACATCTGCGACGTAAACAACACCATGTGCTTTTTAATAAGTAACGGTAATATTATATGACGTAATATTATTACAGATATGTTAGATTTAAAAAAAAATAGTATTAGAGTTAAATAAAAAATTTGGAATAAATGAAATTGTTAACCAAACAGAGATAGAACCATTTGTGATTTTAAACATGTTTTTGCGGCCTCTTGTGAAATTTTCAAAATTTGACTTGGTGTAGTTTACCTCTCACACTCAGAAATTATTATTCATGAATCAAAAACCAACTGCAAATCGTGAACTTTCACCTTCATCACGTTCAAGTAATTGAAACCAAAAATGTATGAATTAATTGTATTTAAGATTTTGCTTACCTCATTCGATTGATCAGCTTTTTTAGTTTGATCCTTGTTTTTCGTTGCAGCTGTTGTTTGTTTGGAAGATCCTGTATCTTTGGAAGATTCTTCGTTTTGTTTATTTGTCTCATTTGAAGAGCTGCTCTTTGGTTTTTTGTTAATTGGATTTTTTGCATTTAAAGTCGTCGTTTTATTCGTTTGATTAGTATTAAGAGTCGTTGCATTTCTGCTAATATTTTTAGAATTTTGTAAAATTTGTAAATCCTTTTTTAGTTGCCCAATATTACGTTCTTTAGTTTTTATTTCCTCCAGCTGGAAAAATTTTAAATATAATAATAAACTAAATTAATATGAAGAATTTTTAGTTACAACTTTAGTATTCAATTTGTCTTTAAATAGTAACACAAGTTTATAAATACAGCTAAATTTTTCAAATCTGCACTTGGTTTCATCAAAATGGTACTAGTTTTCTAGCTATAACGTTATGTCAAAAATGAAACAGTTGCACGGCAAATACTAAATAAAAAATCCGAAAATCTTCAATAATAGTATCTTGAAGTTTCAGAGATATAGCGGAAATTGTGCAAAAAAATTTATAAAAATTTTCATTTTTAAAAATTCATAAAAAATAAAAAAAACAAAAAAAAATTCGTTCGTTTTACGTAAGCATATAGGTAAGTATGTACCAAACAAAATGTGACATATTTCATTAAAATCAATCCACAACTTCTGATTTTATTCACAGTTAAGTGAAAAAACTCAATTCATAAAAACCCCGATACTGTATAAAAATCGTGATTTTTATCAATTGAGTTCTTCTATTTAATTGCGAATAAAATCTAAAATTGTGGACTGATTTTTATGGAATATGGCTCGTTTTGTTTGGAAAATATTTACCTACATGCTTATAGAAAAATAACGGAATTTTTGGTGTTTTTTTTAACTCAAAACCAAAATTTTTATGAAAAAAAAATTTTTTTTGGCACAAGTTCCCTAATATTTCTTATTGAAAAACAGTTCTCCAGCTATGAACCAATTTGAAGAAGAGCATACGTAACAACAACAACAAAACTTTGTATACTTGTGTAAAAAGTTTGCTGAGTCTGACCATACCTCAGCAAACACATTTTACACGTTCATACACACTGTTTGTCTCTATTGCAGTGGTGGCCATTCTCTCAATTTCCTATACTCGACAGTATAGGCGGTTTTTTTACCATCAACACACGTACACTGTGTGTGAGACACACAGTCTATCTGTTTAGCCGCGAAGCACATACACAAACAAAGAATAAGATAGTGTATGTATGGCCGGCCACCACTGGTATAATAATTATTTTGTTATGGTTTTTTAAATTAAAATTATTATTATCTTTGAAAAGTAAAACATACAAAATACAAAAAACACACATGGTGAAGTATAAAACCACAAAATCGTGGGAAGTTTTTATGCAATTCAGCCTGAAGGCTTAACGCGTGTACAAAGAAACACACTCTCTTTGAAAATCGAATAGATAGACAAACAGACAGACACACCAACTTTTTTTTACCAAAAAACGCACAATTTTGTACGTAAAACATTAAAAGCTATTAAATAACTGAATAATGTGTGTCTTTTCATGTGGTTCCTCGACAAAATAAAACTAAAAAAATATGAAACCAGCTTTAAAAATATCAGCCGCATAAACATTCTCTCCACATGCAGCCAGCCTGTTTCGAATACCGCCGCGCCGCTTATGATTTTATTTGTGAAAGAATAATTTAAAGTCAACAAAATGTTGGTCAACACAACAAAATCGTAAGAAACAAAATGCCAAATTAAAATTTATGGTCAAATTTAATTAACTAAATGACATGTGCTAAAATTATTTAAAACACTTTTAAATACGCACACTTGCAGTTTTAGTATTTGGTAACGCAACTCGTCCAAAATCTTAAAGTATCAGTTCAAATATAACGAATTTTTTTAAAGTTCATTAACCTGTCAAAATGTTCATGCTAAAGTTTAGACAATTTTTTTGTTTAATGTCTGTGTTTTTGCCTGCTTCCTGTTACCTCTTTTCATTTGACAATAAAATTCCCTCTCAGTCTAAAATCAAACCCTTTGGCTGGCTGCATGCCCGTTTTTCAGCCGTCTAATCAGATTTCTATACAACGTCCACAAAAAGAAATACACTAGTGATTACCAAATAACAGCAATCAAACATTTTTGTACTCGGACACTTAAAGAAATTTTATGAGAAAATTAAAAATCATAAACATATGTAAACGCTTTTCAAAATTATATATGTAGATTTGATCAAAGGCTTGTGTCTAACCTGAACTATTGAACGAGTTCGGCACAGATGTAATCTGCAGCACCTATATACAACAGGTTGTGAATTGAACAAATTGTTCAATCTATAAAATTTATTTCATCTGTTAGAAATGACATCACTGTCGAACCATTGAAATATTTGAGCTCAAATTTACACTATAGCCCAATTCAGAATCTTGTGCAAATTTTCTTGCATCGTAGCATAAGCCAAATGGTATGGTATATTTATACTCACCACTAACAATTGTTAAATGGTGAGTATCAATATGCAATACAATTTTGCACATGCTACGATGCAAGATCATTTGCACAAGATTGTAAATCGGGCTTATATATTTCTTAGGACCTCTTAAGTGTTCTCAGGCCCTGGATCCCATTTCTCAAAGCACAACATTTGCCGTCTTCTGCTTTTATTATAAAATTTATAAATATGTACATATGTAGTTAAAAGTAACTTTAACTTTGCATTGAAAACGATTTTTTTTACAAGAGTCATAACCAAACAATTTTCTCGGTGTACGAATTGGCCTGAGGCTGTCAATAAATATTAATTTTCATTTACTGTTTATGACTTTAAATCCTGCAAAGAACATGAATGACTGAGAAATCCAGTTTGAAAGAATTTTTTGGCGCAACAACACTTATGAAGAAATTTTATGAATGAGTCACAATGAATTTAAAGGATTCGATGGCAAATATTTTCTCACGCATTTGGATGTTTACGAGAATTATTGCCTCACAAAATATTTGCAATATTTATTTTCAATTTTTTAAAGACTCCAAAAGTATAGAAACTCATATACCTAAAATTTGCACATGTGTATGTTGTTAGACATTGAGCATATTTACACGGGAATAATTATGCTGGAATAACATGGCAGCTTGTGGGAAAATTCGGGGAAGAGAATGGTTATTGGTTGGAATAATTTTTCAACCAGGTACAACCCCGCATTAGCAGCACAAAACTAATACATGCACACTTTGCAAAAACATAAAGCTGTGTATACGTATACATTTTATTCCAGATGAATTAGTCTCGTGTGTTTTGGAAAGAACCGAAATTGTGCGGCTTAAAAAGTATGCCCGTTTGAATTGGCTCATTTGCTTAAGCCAGAAATGCAAAAGTTGGTACAATTGTACTTTTTTAGCACTATTTGAAACTCAAAAGTACAATAGCACCCCAATGACTAATCTAGAACTATTTTAAAAATTTTTAGAGTTTAGGTTTGTTTGAATTTGGGACGATTTTACGTCATCCCACGTCAAATTTGGTTAATAAACAGATTGGTTTCAGTTATATGCCATCTTCAGAATTTCAAGAATTGCTAGAGGACTATTATCCATTTCACATTCATATAAAAATATAATGAAAACCAAAGAGAGCTACACTGTTTGCTTCGACTGTCTCCAATCTAATTCAAACAAAGGATTTCCTGAAGTCATCTAATTTGTTGCTGTTACATTTTAGAAATGACAAAGAGTTTTTTAGCAACAAGTATATCCTAAATAGCACTTTTATATTCAGATCTCAACAACTTATAATAGTCTTTTGTGTCCCATTTTAAATTGAACATTAATATTGTTAAGTTTGTCTACATATGTGATTATCCTAATGAAAAGAGGCCTTATCTTCCCAGCAAGAGCTTTCAGCAGAGCCAAAATAGCTGTTCCCTCTACTTTACAAGTAGATTGACCACCGAAATGGCTTAAAAAGAGACTTTTTCCCAAACTCTACATTTAGAGAGAAATTAACCTTAACTTCCCTCATATGAAATGCATGAGGGAAGTTAGGATCTCTTTTCCGAAATGCTATTTTTATACACAAGATTTTATGCTTTACTTAAGTTTTTCACTCGTAAAAATTACGAAAAACTGCATTCATTTCAAAATTGTATATACTTTTAGGAAATTTGGCTAACTCAATTTCGTACTCAGGAACATAAGATCCCATTTCATCAGGTATAAAAGTTACTTTTTATAACAGGTACTTTTTATAAAAGGTCCTTTTTATAAAAGATACTTTTTATAAAAGGTACTTTTTATAAAAGGTACTTTTTATAAAAGGTATTTTTTATAAAAAGTACTTTTTATAAAAGGTACTTATTATAAAAGGTACTTTTTATTAAAGGTACTTTTTATTAAAGGTACTTTTTATAAAAGGTACTTTTTATAAAAGTTACTTTTTATAAAAGGTACTTTTTATAAAAGGTACTTTTTATAAAAGGTACTTTTTATAAAAGGTACTTTTTATAAAAGGTACTTTTTATAAAAGGTACTTTTTATAAAAGGTACTTTTTATAAAAGGTACTTTTTATAAAAGGTACTTTTTATAAAAGGTACTTTTTATAAAAGGTACTTTTTATAAAAGGTACTTTTTATAAAAGGTACTTTTTATAAAAGGTACTTTTTATAAAAGGTACTTTTTATAAAAGGTACTTTTTATAAAAGGTACTTTTTATAGAAGGTACTTTTTATAAAAGGTACTTTTTATAAAAGGTACTTTTTATAAAAGGTACTTTTTATAAAAGGTACTTTTTATAAAAGGTACTTTTTATAAAAGGTACTTTTTATAAAAGGTACTTTTTATAAAAGGTACTTTTTATAAAAGGTACTTTTTATAGAAGGTACTTTTTATAAAAGGTACTTTTTATAAAAGGTACTTTTTATAAAAGGTACTTTTTATAAAAGGTACTTTTTATAAAAGGTACTTTTTATAAAAGGTACTTTTTATAAAAGGTACTTTTTATAAAAGGTACTTTTTATAAAAGGTACTTTTTATAAAAGGTACTTTTTATAAAAGGTACTTTTTATAAAAGGTACTTTTTATAAAAGGTACTTTTTATAAAAGGTACTTTTTATAAAAGGTACTTTTTATGAAGGTACATTTTATTAAAGATAATTTTCATAAAAGGT
Organism: Panzeria rudis; assembly: GCA_956483635.1. Classification (NCBI taxonomy): domain Eukaryota; kingdom Metazoa; phylum Arthropoda; class Insecta; order Diptera; family Tachinidae; genus Panzeria; species Panzeria rudis. Next base: position 4,958,014 of record OY101447.1, read on the forward strand.
TCTTTTAGGGAATTGTTTTAGTTTTCGAGATATACCGTTATGTCAAATAGGAAACAGTCGCATTACATATATTAACATAAGTGGAGAACGGGTTGTCCTATTCAATCAAATTAAAAAATCCGAAACTCGACGACAATATTTTCTTTAAGCTGTGCCAACATTGTTTTTTAATCTGCTCAGTAGTTTCAGAGATATTGTGTAAAAGTTTTTTATAAACATGTTTGGTTTTAGCAAATTCATAAAAAATTCAATAAACAAAAAGATTGTGATCTTTCCATATTTCGTTCGATCGATCGATTCATAGATTTAGATTTTATTCACATTTAAGTGAGGAAACTTAATCGATAAAAATCACGATTTTCATTCAACAGCAACATTTTAATTTGTATGTGTGTTGTAGGGAAATCACAATTTTTGTCAACTGGGCTCCTTCTCTTAATTGTGAATGAAATCAAAAGTTTGGAGCGATTTTAATGAAATATGGCTCGTTTTGTTTGGAACATATTTACCTATACGTTAAGGGAAAAGATCGGAATTTTTGTTGTTTTTTTTAATGTTTTATGAATTTGTTAAAAACAAAAAAATTTAAAAAAAAAATTTTATCCAAAGAAATTTAATTATTTTTGGCTTGAGTACGGTTTTAATTTAATTTTTCAATTAAGATATATATATTTATTTAGAGATAAATATGAAGCATGTACGGAAAGAAAATATAAAAAGAAAAAGAAAAGAATATATAAAAATATAATTTAATTGAAAAATTAAACTAAAACCGAACTCAAGTCAAAAATAATTAAATTTTTTTGGACATAAGCCCGTACAGTTCGACTAAACTCATTACTTTTTGCCAAAATGTCCACGATATATTTGAAACTGCTAGTAGATCAAAATTCAATGTTTGCACGGCTTAGAAATCATATTTTGGTCGAATTTTTGATTTTTTATTTAACTGAAGAGGACAACACGCTCTCCAGTTATGTTAACGATATATCGCGAGAACTAGAATAAATTTTAAGAAACTTTCTTTTGCTTCAGTCCAAAACCTTGTATAATTGTGCTGTTTTATAATTGTACTTGCTAGTACATGTTGCCTGCGGCATTGTTTTAAGACGTCTTGTGCAGACCTCTAATACAAATTCACAGTTTTGTATTATTACATCTCAGCTGTCATCAGTCATTCTGTCTGCATATCAATTTATTTCTTTATTTTTTTCATTACAAACCCATATCTTGAAAGTATTTATGCATTTCCATCTAAAAATAATTAAAACTAAAGAAAAACTTACCAATCGTGATATTTCATTTTTGGCAGATTTTTGTATTTGAGTCAATCGGATTTCATAAGAATCTTTTAATTCGCGTATATCAGCTGCTTTACGTCTATCAGCGTCGCAATTAATCTGTAAAAAGTCATTACAACGCAAATTGATTTCGATTGATTGACTTGAAAATAATTCCAAAATTTTACAATTTTAAGCGGGAGGAACACAAAACAAACACTTGTTAAGTTTCAAATGAAGAAGCAGGAGTACATACATGCAGAATTAGTTCAAAGCAATTGGAAACAGGTATTTAAATTATTAGTATTAAGGATATTTGTTTTATTTTTAGGGAAAAATAACTTGAGCTGCTTTATTTTTATAACAAAAAAAAAAAAGAAGAGACAACAAGCGCCCTTCACAAACGAAAGCAACATTTGCTGAAAAGTGAGTGAAATATAAAATGGACAGAAACAAACAAACAAATTTGTTAAAAAAAGGGGGAGAAACAAAAGTAAATTCATTAATAAAATTAATGATTGGCAACCTGTGATAACCAGCCAATGATGGTTTATGCACTTTGAATGATAGCCAGGCCATTAGCTTGTTGGCTGGCTTGGCTGGCTTGGCTGCCTGGCCTGTCATCCCTTTTATTGTTCAAAATACCATCTTTATATGCCTTTTAATAATTTTTTTTTACTTTAAGTATAAAATAAAGTGGATTATTTGCCATGTCATTAGTTGTAGCGGTTTAATTATAGTGAAAATGTGGCGGTTTTGTTTGCTCGCTCTTATCATCTGCTGTGACACTTTTTCTTCGTGTGTTGCGGAAGATAATACTGCTGGCAGTTTACTGATGTTCTCTCATTTGCCACAAAAACTTGAGTTAATTGACTACACAAGTCGTATATTTTGCAATTCGCAAGTGAAAGTAGTGAATGTTTATTTTGAAAATGAAACGTCATTAAGTTATCCTGGACAAATATTAAAAATGCTTAATGATTGTGGCATATCACACATTTCCTTTAGGTAAGTAAATTAATTTTAGACATTCTGATGCTTTTAGGGGACATTTTCACGGCATAAAAATAATAAAATCTTGTGAAAAAATTGCTTATAATGTATTAAGAGAACAAAAATGCTTTTAAAATTATTAAAAATGCTTTATTGCGATAGCAACATTGCTTAGATACATGTTGCGTGTAAAAATACGTACTTGATCAGTGGATAAGCAATATTAAATACACGTTTAGAGCATTCGTGTTGTTTTCAAATATAATATATTGGATATAATGGAATCGGATAATTGTCTCAATAGCTATTAAAAATGACTTTTAGACTAAAATAATAAATAATAAAAAAGGCGTTAAACTGGAGAAAATTGGTTATTTGTTGAATAATTTTTTTATTTTCGATCAACGGTCAATGTGGGCAGCATTTCCAAAAACCCATAAAATTTTCTGCACAGTACTACTTATCAACACCTTTTCTTTCAGAAAAAATCAAAAACTTCATGAACTTTTTAACAGAGCTCGAATGTATAGTACAAAGAAGTAGGATGCTTTTTGTACAATATATAAAATTTTTCTTAGATTTTTTTTAATCTTATATACAAAACTTCTCTTTTGCTAAAGTTTTTGTGTCAGCGAAAAACCTTTATTGTCTGTTGTTTCATATAGATTAAAACTGTTTTTGAAAACATTTCTGTTAGATATTTAAACAAAATTATGGGTCGAAATTCAAAAATTCTGGTCAAGAAAATTTTTGTTTTTAAAGGTCAAATTACTTCAAAAGTGTTAAGGATACTTTATGAAAGTTGTGTCTTTAATCGTAGACTAACTACTGTACACTAAAAATCATTGAAAACGTTTCACATTTACACAAGTTACAAGTATCGCAACATTTTTTACACATAAGCTTACAAACCTAGACACTTTCTATATCTACCCTCTTCCAAGACAGGGTGTCTTTAAATCCAATAATAGAAAAGCTTAACATTTCTTCTATCAATCACAACTTGCTTCGCGAAAATCGGCCAGGCAATTTAGAAATTAGAGATTTATTCGCATTTTATGCCACTGTGCGCAGTCTTTGCATAACCCTCCAAAGCTCGTTTTAAAGTAACACTGTACAACACAAAAAAATTACATGATTCTGATAACTGACTCCGGCAGAAGGCAAAAAAAATGTATACGTGTATCGGCGTTTTGAAAGTTTGCATCTGGGATTCATTTTGGGTGGAGTTAAAGTTCTCATCTTGTTTTGTACATGGCTATAGTGACTCGGAGTAGAAAATATTGTAAGCCTTACGTTGAGGTATAAGATGTACTGAACACTTTTATGTAAAACACCACGGGAAACATTTTTTTGGAACATCTTAGCCCCCTAACTTTTGGCTGTATGGGTCTTTTTATCTCTTTCTTAAAGAAAGGACAAAAATCTCTCCTTCAGCGGCGATATAGCGGGCTAAAATGTTCTATAAAAATATTTGCCATGAAATTCTAATATAGCTCCAGACTCAACTTGAACGCCAGAAATCATTTGAAACTTAAAACGTGTTTAATTAGGACTCGGCATAGGATATTTTCTAAGCCTTACGCTTAAAGTCAAAGATTTGTTCAACACTTTTGCGTAAAACACCACAAGAAAAATTTTTGTGGAATATTTTAACCCTTTAACTCTTCGTTGTATGGGTCATTTTGTCATTTTCTTAACTCGTGGTACTCGGTATAGGAAATTTTGTAAGCCTTACGTTCCACCACGAGAAAAATTTTTGTAGAACATTTCATCCCGCAATATCGCCGCTAAGGAGGAGCTTTTTGCCGTTTTTTAAGATAGGGACAATAAGACCCCTACAACAAATAGCCAGAGGGTTATAACATTTCAAACGAAAATTTTCTCGTGCTGTTTTACATAAAAATCCTAAACAAATATTATACCTCAAACGTAAGGATCACAAGATTTCCTGTGTCAATTAACTCTGTGTAACAGTGGGAGAACTTCAGCTTTCCTCAAAATTAGTCCCGTGCGTAAGCTTTCAAAACGCTGTTACAAGTATATTTTCTTGTATGCCGTCTACCAGAATCATTCATTAGAAACGTGTTATATTTTCTTGTGTTTTAAGTATTATATAGCGAAAGAACCCACTGTGCAATTTAAAGACTTATAAGGAATCTTTGAAAAACATTTTCCTTTCCCTTTCATTTACATCCTGTACTGTGAAATGCAGTCAAACAGTAAAGTATTTAACAAAACTTTTAAATCTTTTTCAACGTTCTTAAATTTCAGAAACAAATTCAAAACTGAACCTTTGGAAATATTAAAGGACGATGGAATTGATATGTATCTAATAATGGTTTTACATGACATCTCCCAAAGTGTTACACTGAATTTCCTAAGAAAAAAGTCAGCAGCAAAGCATTTAACATTCATTATCTTGATGATAGAAAATTCTACATCTGTGACAGAGTTGTGGTTGCACAGTGTCTTTGAAAACTTTTGGAATAGATGGATTTTAAAAGTTGTCATTATATATTTTCAGTCAGGAAAATTGCATATCTATCGTTATGATCCCTTCTTGCAACAACTGTTTCCGGAAATAATAGCTGGCGGTCGTCATGAACTAACAATGCAGGATATATTTCCGGAAAAAATTTTGAATATGAGAGGAAAACCTTTACGCATATGCATGTATGATGATGGCATACGTTCCATTTTTAGCAACGAGGAAAGATTATTGGGCACAGATGGTCTAATGTCTAACTATTTGGCGAAAAGATTAAATGCCACACGTGTAGTCAACTGGGTGAAAGCCTACGGTAATACCTCGATTACTAGTGATATTTGTTTTAGAGAAATTGTTGAGGAAATTGATGATGTTGCCTTAAATATACGTTTCTTGTCGCTGGAGACTTTTTACAAAAGAGTTGAACACACTGTTGTGCACAGTCGCGATGATTTGTGTGTGTTGGTGCCCAAAGCCAAGATTGCCTCTACGTTTTGGAATCTGTTTCGCTCCTTCAATACCGGAGTATGGTTGTCTATTTTAGCAACTTTATTATTTGCCACTGTATTTTGTTTATTTAATTATCGTGAGATTTGTTCAAATAGTCAAATTGTTATGCAGTTGTATGCCTGTATTATATCCATGCCATTTTTGAAATTATATAGACCAACATCTTTGCGTTTATTTTTCTGTGTTTGGTTGATATATGGCATGTTAATCTCGGCAGCTTTCAAAGGAAATCTCACCGGAAATTTGGTGGATCGTAAATTTTTACCCGATATTGATACTATCAAGGACCTGGCAGAATCGCCTTATCCTTTGGCCACTTTGCCACGCCATCTTAAACACTTGCACCGCTACATAGATTCCAAAAATGTTTATGGCGCCATGTTGCAAGCCAAAGTGGTAGAGACACCCGATTTGCAGTTGAAATATTTGATAGAATCTAACAATTTATCGTATGCGTATTTGCAAAAGTATCATGTTTCTATATTTAAAACCAACTCAAGAAAACATACCCGAAATGGACGGCCTCTTTTCCATGCCATGAGGCAGTGTATTGTGCCTTTTCATGCTGTTTACATTGTTCCTTATGGTTCACCATATTTGGGTTTTATAAACACTCTTGTGCGAAATGCACAAGAATTTGGTTTCATTAACTACTGGAATCGTTTAATGAATGCAGCTTTTCGCAGTTCGAGAAGAAACGTCAAACGAAAAAGACGCAACGAAGATGATGAGCCAGTAGTACTCAAGTTGCAGCATTATGAGGCCGCATTTTGTTTTTTGTTTATCGGTCTGGCGGTCTCAAGTGTATGTTTCCTCTTGGAATTGTTAAGTACGCAAGAGTTTAGAGAGAAGTGCAAAAATTTAAAAACATTTTTCAATTTTGAGGTTTAAGTTGGGAGAACTTCTAAAATCAGCTCAAAGAGGACTTGAATTTTTAACCCTTTGCCTACTAATTTCTCAAAAATGTATTTTCAAAGTTCTTTTAAATTTTTCAGATATTATCTTATGGTGCGCTTTCTTCAAGCTAATAATTTGAGATTGTCTCAAATTGATTCTCAATATATTTGGAAAATTACATTTTTGAAAGCGATAGATTTCAATAAAACACATTAACTTTTATTTCGTCGCTTAGGATAATTTAACGGTAAGGGATCATTATGGAGCACAAACCTTTAAAATAAGGAATATCAAATAAATAAACAACACAAATCTTATATGCTGATTCCATCATTCCTTAATAGGAGAGAAAATTATTATCATGCATTATTTTCAGGGCTTTGAGCTGGGTAATCCAAGGCTTAAGCAGTCTTTTTTGAAGCATGGTAGTATAAAGAATTTCAAAGCCTTAAGCTTGGGAACGCAACATCAATAGAAGTATGATATATTTAAAAAAAGTAAAAGCAGTCTAATTTGCGGCTTCTACAATCCAGACGGTCTAAGCATTCGTCCAGAAAATTCATATAAAAAGCACTCAGTTTTGTATTCATTGCTACTAAATCTATCTAGACGAGTATTGGGGAAACCGCGCTTAAACATCTTAATTTTTTAGTTGAGCTATAGGCTGAAGTAACTTTAAATTGGCTTTCAAAAACCTTCAAAAGATTGATGACTTTCACAAAAGTGTCTATTAAATCATATTTCAACTAACATTTTAACTGTAGTCAATTTGTTTTCCAGGGACCCATACAAGAAAGTAGTTTTTATAGCTTGCAGACAATATTTGAAGCTTTTATTCCTAAATTTAATGTAGCTTAGAAGCTTGAGAGCGCACTCATCTATTATTTTAGCAGTATTAATCGCTTTTGCAGCAATACATTACAAGCTTTTAAATTTAACAGTTGAAAATATATATAAGCATGGGAAATTATTTAGTAGCTTTTCTTCGCAGGTTATAGCTTCAAAGCTTCTCGTTTCATTAAAACAAGAAAAACAAATAATACATAGTTATGTTTCTTTATTTGCCTAAAGTAACACAAACGTACATAAAAGCTTTTCTTTATTCAAATATTAGTCCTGTTTCTTTACTTGCCCGAATTTAACCAAACTTAACCGAAAGCTCTTTGCCATACAAAATTTGTATATAAAGAAGCTTTTGGGTAAATTTGGGTAACTTTGTGCACGTACGGGGACAGGCTGTTTGTATTGAAAAAAACTTTCGGTTAAGTTTGGGTAACTTCGGCCGCGTAAAGAAACAGACCTAATTGAAATGCGTTTAACATTTTCAACACTGATATGAATGTGTAAAACTTGGACTTGGGAAAAAGCTAATTACATATTGTATTTAATTACATATACAATTACCCACCACACGTAATTATAACTATCTCATCTCTATATCGACAAAAAGCACAATCGCAATTAATTGAATTTGTCAGACCCCATCGTAAAATGAATTTTTATTTTTTCACTTTTTAATGTAGTCTGGATTCGAGTTCGAGCCCAGCTAAATACGTCACATAGTTCATATCAGAAAGAAAAAATTATCATCCATCTTTTACGACAATCTAATGTATTGTAATTTAATAACATCAATTCCATTTGTAATTATGTATTATATTTTCAATTACAAGTAACTGCAGTTGATATTGAAGCAATTATTAATTACTTATAATGTAATTGATGCCAAAATATGATTAACACTCCCCAAATCTGGCTGCAATAGCCGAAAAAATTTAAATTTAAATTTTAGTCAGATTTAGAAATAACAGCTTCAACAAACATTTCCCGCAAAACAGCATGCTTTTTTTTGTACAACAATTCAACTTGCAAAAGAAAAACAAACTTACCACTTTCTTTTCCTCCAAAGCTTTATTAGCTTCTTTTAAGTTATTAATCTCATTAGTCAGTCTTTGAATTTCGTAATTGACTAGGCCACCCATGGCAGTCTGTGGCAAGTTTTCATTGTTTGTTGTATCACATTTCTTATTAGCACCAGCTTTCTTTAAAAGCTCTACAGCATTTTGCAATTTTTTAACTTCAGTTTTCCATTTACGTGCTTCAGATTCATTTTGGGCTCTAAAAGGAAGTATAATTAAATAGCTTTTCCTGATATAAAAAAAGAAGAAAAACTCACCTTAAAACTCGAACAGCTCCTTTTTCGGTAGTCAAACTTGATTTAAGTTCATTTATTTCCAAGCGCAATTGCTCTGTAAGAGCATTGAGCTTTTGTATAGTCTGAACATTTTCCTGAAGTTTGCGTTTAAGTCTAGGTGGCGGGTTTAATGCCTGCTTAGATTCTGTATTGTTGTGTTTTGTAGAGGGCGGCAAAGGCGGTTTGCCAACCAATCTGTCTGATCTCGTGGGAACCGGTGTGGAAGGTGGATTTACTGAGCCTGGCGTACTTGCAGAAATGTTTGCTGCGTTAGCGTTATTGCTATTTTCTTTGATATGTAGTCTACCTCTACAATTTAACTGCATTCCTTCTATACGTGTCCTTTTCTCCTGATTTACAGAATCTGTGACTGAAGTTAAGGAAGCTGATAAAGTTTTCTTACGTTTAAGTTTATTTTTAGATGAACAGACTTCTTGCCACTCATCTATGGGAGCTTTCAATATGGGCTTTAACAGCTTTGCATTGTTAGAGCTTTCATTGTGAATTCTTTTTAGATGTTGATGATGATAATGCTGTTGATTTGTTAGATCATTAAGCTTTTGCTGTTTTTGTGTTAGCATTCTATAGCTTTCGGTTATATTTTCAGCAAGCCTAGTCACAATTTGTGCTTCTCCCGTATTGGGCATGTGGGATGAAGTAGATTTTATCATATTTTCTGGTTCTTGTTTTTCTAACGATATGCTAGAGGTCGTTTTGGTCATTTTATCTGCCATTATTTTGTATAATAATTCATACAACTTCTTTTGTATTTGTATGAAGTTCGTTTAATAGTTTCATTAATTTTTCTGTTAAGAAAAGAAGGTCCGACCTTTTTTTTGCTCTCTTAATTTTTCGAAAGTAGTCTCTACTTTTTTTCCTTTTTCTTAAAGCGTGCGTGTGTGTGGGTATGTGTACATATGCGTACGTTTAATGTGCAATAAAACGTAAAAAGCTTTTTTTTATTTATTATGCAGTATTATTTAAAAAGTGTAAGCTTATTTGATAAAATTACTATTCCTAATTTTGTTTCCAATTGTTACTTAAAAGATACTTTTTGGCATATTTTTATTTGTTTTGTTTTAGGTGTAGTTAAGCTCTATTATATTTGTTGCTATTTCTTCTTTAATGTAAAAAAGAATGTATAGCTGCTGTTGTACTTAAATGTGTATTAAAAAGAACAACAAAATAAATGTTGTAAAATATTATTATAATTCTCTGTAGTTTTATTTTGTATTTTCTTTTAACATTTACAATTTCCGGTATGGCACTTCGTTGGATTCATTAATGGCGTTTAACTGAAAAGAAAAGTAAAATCGTGATAAGCTTACATATTCAAATGAAGAGGTAAATAAATATAGATTTACAACTAACGTTTTAAAGAAACACACTGTGCAATATGTATTAAAAAATAATAATTTAAATAAAAAGACTGCATACTTCTTTCTTTTAAGAAGTTCAATGACCAGCCTGAAAGTATACTTCAGTTTACTTATATTATTCGTTGGTGTTTATTGTAAACACTCAGTAAGTTAATTTAACAGAGGAAATAATTTAACGCCCTCCTTAACATGCTACTAAGGCTGTTAGATGCTCTAGCATTTTTCAGACAAAATGTAATTTAATAAAAGAAAAAATATTATTTTAGATTGATAAAGAATATATTATCAGGCAACAAAGTTGTTAATATTACAACAACAAAAAACGAAGCCAAAGAAAGCTCTGCTCTACCCATATTTGTTGTGTCTAATCAAATTCAATGAAAAAGGACCAATGAAAGAATATGTAGAAAACATTGTTTGATTCAAACAATTTCATTTATTAAAAAAATTCTAAATACATACACACATATTTTTAATTGTATCTCAAGCGAAAGAATCAAATAAAATAATTGTGTTTTTAATCGATAACACTATGCAACAACAAAAACAAGGAAGGTAACTGCTAGATATATTTCTTTATGTGATACGGTCCTCTATCTACAAAAACAGTAGCAATTAAAAATTGTGTGGATAAGTGTTATTTAAAAATTATTGATTTTCGAAGAGGCTGGCCGACACTCTTTAAAACGACTTGTCAAATTTTCTTGCAAAATATGCCAAATATGTTGAAATTTAATTATTTATGAATTTTATCGACAAGTTTTGTAAATAGCTTCAAGTATTTTAGACTATGCGTGTAATGTCGACCAGTGCCTCTTTTTAGAAACTATTGCAGGTACGGCAACAGTGCTTTGTCATACGTTTTACCATTTTTTTGAAAAGAAAATTGCACATGTGCTTTCGCGACTGACTGATGTGTGGGATTTTCAGCCTAGTGTTTAAAGTTAGTGTTTTTCCGGCTTAAATCAAATCAAATACACCACGCAAGCGGCTTGTCAAACAATATAGAAATTTACGTTTGGACAAGCCTGCTGAACATTCTACGGCGATTTTTCGTGTTTGACAAGCGGCTTGATGAAAAGTCAAAAAATTTAGATTTTTTACTGCCGTATTAAATTTTTGAGCGCAAGTCACTTACTTGTGTAGTCTGTTGTCACAATTTTTTTTTTTCATTTACAACAAAATTTCCGTAGAGTGAGGTCGTAGTTTAAAATTTAAATTTGACTTTGTTATTCAAATGAAGAAGCTATGATTGTATGATTTAGTTTTATGTAGTGTGAGTGGAAATCAAAAAGTATGTTTGACAAGCCGCTTGCGTAGTCTATTTGGAAAAGCAAAACATTGAACAGAAACATTTAGTTAGTGGAGAAATGAAACAAAAAAGCGATAAGTAAATAACAAGTCGCCAAAGCGGTTAAAAATCGTTAAAATAGGAAAAAAATCTCGAAACAAATCATTCGAAGAAAAAATTAATTCAAAGGAATTTAATTATGTTTGCTTGAGTTCGGTTTTAATTTAATTTTTCAATTAAATTATATTTTTATTTAGAGATAAATGTGAAGCAAATTTTGACTGCGCGGAGGGTTAAACTGACATGTTTCGATAGTTCCCACTATTCTCGTCAGAGTTCCTTACCGCGTAGACCACTCCACAAAATTCGGTGGTTTGCTGTCAAGAGTTGAATATCAAAACCGAACTCAAGCCAATATAATTAAATTTCGTTGGATCTAAACCCATACTGTTCGACAAAAACTCATAACTTAATTGTTAAATTTTAAAGGCACCTAGCAAAAGGATGTACATGTTCAAATGAACTGAACAAAGAAACATTCACTCTAGTATTTGTAATTTTCAATGATAATTTATACTAGAATAGAGAAATAACAAGCAGCTTAATAGAAGACACAAAGGAAAAAGTGAATATCAATAACTATCAAATGAAATACAGCTCTAAGAGTGACAGCATGAATTCATTAAAGGTAAATGATATTCAACTCTTGACTGCAAACTACCGACTTTAATCGAGTGGTATACGCGGTAAATAACTCTGACGAGAATAGCGGGAGCTATCGAAGCATGCCAGTTGGACCCTACACGCAGTCAAACTTTTGATGTGTAAACATCTATACGTTAGGGGGTAAAAATCTTTTTCACAATACAATCACAAATTTTGAGTAAGATTAATCTTACTTGAGCAAGATTAATATTGCAATTGTAATAACGCGGTGTGAGCTGTGTATGAGTGTATTAGTGTAATCATACGGACAACAATAAGTACAGAGAAACTTAACAGCTGCATAGAAATACACTAACACTGGAAAAGGGAGTCTCAAGGTCAAACTCCTGTAGTAAGGTCGTACGTTTGTTGGTTGGTGCTGTGTTGCCGTGTTTTTGAATTGAGTGAGTATTTTGGCGTTGCCGTTTTTTATTTTTGCCAGGAACTTCTGGGATTTAGGGGATTTTGTGTCCAGTTTTTCGGGATTCAGAACCGGTTCGTCTCGGTTTTTGAACCCGGCTTTTTTTTTAAACGGTTTTAAAGTTTTACCGAATTTGTTGCTGAACTTGGTGCGATATTTGGCTGACGGTTTATTGACTGCGTTTGTCTTTGACTGTTGGTTATTTTGTTGTTTAACTGCGGTAATTCCAACTATTTTGTACGGGTATATTATTTTTTTTTTACTTTTTTTATGTTTGTACACGCCTAACTCTGTCGTTTGAGAACCGATTTTTAAAATTCTTTTTTTGTTGGAAAGGGTTTGCCTGCAGTTTGGTCCCATATTTTTTTCGAAAATCGGATGGGGGAAATTTGCTCCCCCCATGCATAACTCTGTCATTTGTTAACCGATTTTCGAAATTTTTGTTTTATTTAAAAGGGTTTGACAAAAAATGGTCCCAAAATTTTTTGTCGTAAATCGGAGGGGGGACTTTTCTCTCCCCCCATGAATGACTCTGTCATTTGTAAACCGATTTTCAAAATTCTTGTTTTGTTGGAAAGGGTTTGACAAAGATTGGTCCCAAAATTTGTTTGTCGAAAACCGGAGGGGGAAATAGCCAAAATGGAAAAAGCGCTTAAACGCAAAACAAATCAACAAATCCCAAAAAAACGCCAAAATGAAACAAATCACCAAAATCAGCAAAATAATTACACCGGGGAGAAAAATAGTCTGCAGATTTGAACAGACCCGCCTACCTGCATGCATTTCGACGCGTTGAATTCGAATCTGAAGTCCGTTTGACTCGTACTCCCTCAAAATTTCCAGTAAATTGCGAAAAACCACAATTTACTTGACACCGTCATTTTTTTTCATACAACTCATTTTATGGGAAAAAAATTTGTGGTAAAGGACTCAAACTTAGCCATTTGCAGAATCGAAAAATAAATTATTTATAAAACTTTAAATGCTTGTACGAAAAAAGATTTCTTCGGTGTACATGCCGACCTATTTTGAACATAAGTATTTATTGCTGGCATTATATGTGGCAATAATGATAATCAGGAAACCCGATAAAACAGATTTTTTTAACACATATTTTTTCAAAATGTACCTCCCCTGGTAAATAAAAATATTAAAAACAAGAACGCAAATAATATTTCGTTTTTGTTTAACTCTGTTACTGTTTAGGAATTCATAAAAATGAAAATAAAAACTATTTTTTAGATAAAAAGAAATTTATGTAGGTACTTGTGTATATTTTTAAAATTTTTAAATTTCATTTTGGAGGCTTAACCAAAATACCGCCGAATGACGTCAATCCTTGGTTTATCTTCAAAGCAAATGTATTTCTTTTGTTTCGTTTCTCTCTTTTTTGGGATTTTCCACTTTTATTATATTTTAACATGCAGCCACGAATAGTTTTTTTTTTTTTTTTTTTTGTTATACAATTATTATATTACTTAGTTCTAACAAATGCAGGGCATTTAAATGTTTATGTCACCAACTTAAATAACTAAAAGCAATGAGCACATAAACATTTAGAGATTTTTGTATTCATATTTACGAACACATATTTAAAAAAAATCGTTCAAACAAAATTTTTCTTTATGAAAATTATGAGAAAGCTTTTTTAAATGCAACTCTTTGCCAGCGATATTAAATGAATACTAAATTTTTAATAATTAAAAGTGTTTATTAATCGTAAAATTTTTCATATATGTTTGCCTTTAAGAACAAAGAAATTCCAGAGCAACTTAAATAAGCAAAAATAAGTTTATTTACCTCTTTAAGAAAACAGAATTCCTTTGCAGAAGTTTCTAATTAGGAAAAATTACCACCTGTGGCGCGCGAACAAAAACTACAACAAGTCAATAAAAAATTACTTCATTTTTTTCCTCTTTTTTATTTTTCCATTTCCCAAAACGCTAAATGCGTTTCGTTTTATTATACATACAAAATCTTTTTATAAATCTTATACTCAAAATAAACTTTTTGAAAAATTCGAAATTTATTTGTGTTAAATTTTCCAAACTCTCCAGCGTATAATGAAAAGTTCTTGACCTCAAAAAAGCGATAAAAATTTATCAATAAAATCGATTTTATAAATTCACAGCCAACAATTTAAATGGAATAAATTTCAAAATTCTCTAAAGAAACAATCTAATTATGGTTTCTTATTTTATTTCAAGAGCAAATTATCTTTAGAATTCAAACAACAAGCGATAGCGTCAAAAGATTTTTGCTGCAAGCACAGATATAAAAATCGCCATTTATTTTTATAGAATTTGTTATTATCATTGATTCATTTATTAAAAACTAGCGACATGGCCAGACAGATCGCCTTAAAAAATAGCAATATCTCTCTCTACAACTGTGTCGCCTATCGTTCTCAGAAATGGTGTATCTGTCAAGTTGCGCCCAACCATGTACATTAGGTGGGTCGATTTTTTTTAAATAAAAATAAAAATCGTTGCGGCGGAAATGATGCAAAGAAGAATTCTAAGCAAACCGCAGATCTATAATGAATTTTAATCTTGTGGAAATTCAAAAATATGTCGTTAGTGATGAAAATTCGTATGACAGTTCAGTCTTGTACAACTAACATTTGACTAAAAAACTAAAGGACTAGCCTCAGTCCAAATTATCACGCTTTTAATATGTTATAAAGTAAATAACTGCACCAAACTGCTTCAACAGTTTGAGGCAGTTTCAAACATTTTTGCTTAATTGACTGAACTGACACACTAATAGTGCATTTACACCAGAGCGAGATCTAGTACTTACGAGATTTTGAGCTAAATCTAGTTGATTTTTACTAGATTTCCCACACAAAACGAAATCTACTACGCCACAAGATTTTGACAAAATCTGCTAAAATCTAATAGTACATACTTTAGGTAAGCAACCGTGGTTTTGCTCATATAGTACTAAAAAAATACTACTCTGCTCGAGAATATATACTTTATAAGGTGTGCGCAGTACCTGTCTTGCATGTGACGGATATTTTTTTCTATGCAATTTGACATTTCAAAATTGAAAAGGTCATGCAACTATTTCTGGTATGGAAACGAATCTTGATAAATTTCAAAAAAGCCTTGTGTAAACGGTATAGATTTCAACATAGACTTTAATTGAAATCTACCAGATTTCGCTCTGGTGTAAATGTTGTATAAGTTTTATTCAGTTCTGGAACATTTTAACCTTTTAACTTCTCAATGTATGAGTCTTTTTTGTCCCATTAGTAAAAAAAGGGCAAAGAACTGTTCTTAAACGGCGCTATAAGGATTTCAAATGTCCAAAAAAATATTTCTCATAAAATAAGTCTACTTTAAGTCTCGAAATACACCAATGCCCAAAATTCAACTCTAATATTAGAAACAAGTTGAAATTTAACAAGTATTTAAGGGTTCATTTCGTGCTTATTCACCACGGCCTCTCAAAATCACCCGATGATATATTACAGTGGAAATAGGTCACCCAAACAAAAATCAATGTCGTATAATGTATTAAATTATTGTATGGCAGACACTCCCAATAGCCATGTCATATATAAAATCGCTTATCGCTTGCACTGTAATCCAGCCATGTGTTTATAAGTGAAATAAAATTTGATGTTTTAATAACAATTGCTTTAAAAAAATTTTATATTTTGCTTGTTTAGAAAAATTCTCTCAACTGAGCTTATGAATGGCAACAAAAGCTCTTAATTTAATTGAAAATAATTTTAAAAAAAGGAAACACCCCAAAACAGTGGATGATGATCTCAGTAAAAAAGATTTATATTCATGCATATGAATGGAGGTGTGTATGGATGTCTGCAAGTATGTAGATATCTAAGTACAAATTCCTGTAAAAGTATTTTCTTTATTCCATAATTTGCGTGACAAAACTTTAGTAACATTTAAGAAAACTTTGAAAATTTAAAATAAGCAAAATATGATGGCGAGAGCTCAAGCATACAAGGTAATCAATCGCAAGCTTATAGTTAATTCATTTTTCCACAATGAAGAATCTACACGTTAGATGTTTCCGTCAAATTGTTTGTTTACATTTCATAAGTACATGCACATAAAGGATATAACTTTTGGCATTTTTTTTGCAAATATCAAAATTTGCCTGGCAAGACGAAAATATGAATAATTGAGCTTTTACTTTTCGCGATCTTTAAAAAAGGTGCCGCACCAAATGCGGTGACGTTTGGAATATGATTTTTTTGATGGCACTATTTAAAATAATTTTTCATATTTTACACTTAACTTAAAATTTATTTCTTGTAACACCTAGTTTGTACTTTTTTTATATTAATGTTGTTATGTTGTTTTAAAATAAAAAATAATAATAAATAGAAATCACATTTGGTGCGGAAAGTTTTTGTTTCAAACTGACTTAAGATATCGGTTTTTATTATCAGTACAATATTCCCCATAGCGTAATGCTTTGGAAATTTTTAGTAAAAAAAAAGTTATACCCCTAATGTACATAAATATTTTTAATATGTGTGTTTGAGTACTTTTCCAGTAATGTTTATCCAGTAACACAATGATAGAGAGGAAAATCAAATTTACGCTCTATTCAAAAAATAGTCAAAAAGTTGTCGCACAACATTTTGTAAGAACTTGCAAGTACAACTATTTAAAAATATTTTCAAAAATTTATATTAAAAAATTTTCACATAAAGACTAGAAAATATATTAAATTCAATATTTTTCATTTTATTTAAATTTCAAAATTATTTATTTATAAACATGTTTTTATGTTGCTGGTTTTTACTGGAAAAAATTTCACCAGTAAAATCCAGCAAGTTCTTAGCAACAAAAATGTTTCCTATGTTCTCTCCTTACAAATGTCAAAACTCCACCATTTATAAGCCGATTTAAGATTTTTAGTTCTCTTTATTTAAAAGGATGTTCTTCCAGATTGGTCCCGTTGAAAAGTGGGCGGGGTTACGCCCATACGAAGTAAATACACATGGCTTTTCATCTACTTCTACTCAACCGATTCCTATTCAACTATGCACACGCATTAAAAGAGTGGGCAGTGCCACGCCCATTCAAAGTATATATTCTTTATCAACAACTTCTACTAATCCGATTCGTATGAAACTGCATACACATTTAGTTATTGTTATAATACAACAATATAGTTAGAAAAGTGGGCAGTGCCACGCCCATGCAAGGTAAATATTCATTTAAACTACTTCTGCTTAACCGATTTTTATGAAACTTCGCACGCAATTATTTCTCGTGGAAGTACATCATTATGATAAAAATTATGAGCAGTGCCACTCCTATTTTGTATTCGCTTTTCTGCAGGAATTATTTTATTTGAATTTCAAATATTACAGTGCACTATTTTAAAAGAAAAAGATTTGTCTTTTTTTCTTATCAAATAATTACGAATTTTAGTTTTTAGTTTAACGAATTTTGTGGTGGGTCCTATTTCCATAAAAGCAAAATTTTAAATTATGAATTCAGTAATAGAAGACGAATTTCAGTTTTTTTCTGTGTTTTATAAAATTTAAAATTTTTGAGTTCTACCCTTTTTGTATTTAGTGTGCGATATGTACATAACACATATAAGTATATTTATGAAACTTTTAAAGGGATCATCGGATGTGCAAAAATTTTTTAATTGTAAAAACTACATTTTCATGACGAAGGCTCTCGTGTAAAGATACTTAAAGGAAAAGCAATGTTTTTATTTTGTATTTAAGAAGGAAAACCAAGGAGCATTTTTAACCCACTTTTATGGTCTAATGGAGTCTGGTGTCATCATATTTTTGTTTTATAAACTTCATATTGTTTGCAAGCATGACATTAAATACATACATTTTACACGTACATAAATAGCTTCATTCATATTGAATATATATTTAATCACACTTACATATTTTGTATATTATGTACAACAATATCTAGCAGA
Organism: Panzeria rudis; assembly: GCA_956483635.1. Taxonomy (NCBI): domain Eukaryota; kingdom Metazoa; phylum Arthropoda; class Insecta; order Diptera; family Tachinidae; genus Panzeria; species Panzeria rudis. The sequence goes on from OY101447.1 coordinate 4,976,115, forward strand.
ACGGTGTTTCTTCTCGATCTAGTAAATGTGTTAAATATTTTGTATTTTCTATTGAAAAATTCATTAATTAATTTTAATTTATCTGTTTCCTAATTTGTTTGCTACTAGAAAGAAATTGTATATTTTTTGTATGAATATGAATTGTATTATTATGTTCTTCATTATGTTATCAATTCCAAATTGAGTGTCATTTCTGATAATGGACAGATAGACTGTGGATTTGTGGTAGATGTTGGTTTTTAATTGAATTAAAATGATCTCGTATCTCTCACAAGTAAAAAATACGTACATGATGTATACAAATGGTACGTTGCAGCAGCTGTGATCTTTTTTGTATGCGTGGGTGGATTTGTTGTGGTAATTACCCTAGAGGGGTAAGAATGGACATAAGAGTAGTCACGCGACTGCTTCCTAAGTAGTAGCAGGGTACGCTTAAGCCAGGTAAACTCATTAGGGCATCTGTTCATGTATACCGCATTTCCTAACTGTCAAACTTAATAAAAGCAACAGAAACTATATTTTTTTATATCTGTGTCGTTGTATCATAACATCTTAAGTGGAGTTCAGTTAAAATCGAGTTAAGGTCATATTCTGGTCCGACTTCTTACATTCAACATTTTTATCCAACTCGTTTTCAAATAATTTGATTTTTGTAAAAGTTATCACGTTCAATTTTTTAACATTCTAGAACACTAACCCAATAGATTTTACATTAAATCGTTAATATCCCCAAATAAGATTTTTAGACTTAAGATGTTATGATAAAACGTCTCAGATATATGGAGTTTGTTTGACAGTTAGAAAATGCAAAGGTTTTTCTTGTAGAAGTAAGGATACCTTGTTTCATCTAGCTTGACTAGTAAGAACTGGTTCTAGTTCCAACACTTGGAGATGACATGTCACTCTTATATGACGATAATGGAGGAAGTAAATTGACATAATTAAATTAGTTTGTGATCTAGATCTGAAACCCAACTTTAACGTGCTATAATTAGAGTGCAGTTTTTTCTTTTCTACTATATTTGCCATAACTACAAGAAATTAAAATTTTTTATTACAAAAATTTTTTCACCAATACTGACTGATAAATTCTACCACGTATAAAAAGTCGTTTAAGCATGTACACATTTACATATGCATCAGTGATGGAAAATTCAGTACTATTGTACTATTTTCAGTACTTTTTATTTTTCAAAATACCCCAACGACATAAAAAGTACTTTGTCCAATGTGTAACGTTAAAAAATACTAACGAAAATTATTGTACAGTCAAACACTTTTGCAAAAACTAAATACGTTCAAATGTCAAGAATGGGTATGATAATTAAGAAGAGCAGAAATTGTATATTTTAAATTCTTGAAAAAAAGTACCATTAAGATGAAAAAAGTACCTTTTAAGTTGAAGCTCAGTACCATTTCAAAATCTGTATTTTCCATCACTGATATGCATTCATATATTGCATCTCTTTATCAACAACCGCATGTCATTGTTGTTGCCATTTTATTTAAATTTAAATTATTTTTATTAAAACTCTGAATATTCAATCGCAAAAAAAAGTTCGTCTACATTATGCCTTGTTTATGACCTCAATGATAGATGATGATGAGAGAGAGAGAGAGACTGATATCAGGTGTTCCTTTAACTAAAGGAGAATTTTTAAAGTTTTCATTTCCAAATTTTTGAAAAGGGAAATCAAATAAACAAGATACCACGAATAATGAGTTCCATTCTGCTTTGTGTCTAATTATATTCCGCACGTTTATTCATAACGTTGACTGTAGAAAATATGTAAATAAAAAATCTAATTTGGCAATAAAATAAATTGATAAGAAATTCCAAAACTATTTATGACGAATTGAAATTTTCAAAATGTTAAGAAATTCTGGCGCATGTGATAAACTACATTAAGACATTAATAAATTCTTGTCGTTAATAAAAAGGGGAAGTTAATTTTAACCCAAAACGAAAGAAAAATAAACAATTTATTTTTTTTTTCTTCTTTTAAAATGTAAATGAAATGTGTAAAATAAATTTACAAACTTTATTGGCCGCTAATAAACATGGAATTGTGGTTTTAGTTCCGCTCTTTTTTAGGAATGTGCTGCTAGTACGTGTAGATAATGTTAAATGATATTTCTGTTTAGAATGAAGCAAATAATAGTTTTCATTTAATTTTGATATAATTTTGGTTTTTGGAAGAAACAAAAATTAAATCTTTTCGTCAAGAAAATTTATCGGTACATTAGCCGCCATATGAAAAAATCTAAATAATACACATTTCTTTTAAGTTAATGAGTTAAAAATATAAATTAAATATTTCATGAAAATATTTTTCCAGATACATAGATATACATATAAACACTAGGGATGTAACGATACGCCGTTTTGCCGATCCGATACCGATACCGATATTTAAAAATATATATCGCCGATACCGATTCCGATACCGATACGAATATTGAAATTGAGTTCAAGTTTAGATCAACAAAACTCAAGTGAAATTTTTTTATTATACAAAATTACATTGTAAGAGAGAATATTTAAAATTGATTTTAACCCAGTATAAAAAATTGGAATTAATTTTTAAGGAGCTACATTTTCTTTGCTTCAAAAATATCTATATTAAAAATATGCAGATAATTAGTAGAAAAGCAAGAAAAAATGTTTAATTCCTTTATAATTTTAAAAAATACTCGCCATGCTTTTTAAAAAATCGATTTTTTTAAGGACATTTATCAACTAATATTCTTATAAATAACTTAATAGCTTAATTATTAAAAGACTTCTAAGTTTATATATATTCACTTACATTTACATGAAAATACGCTTCTGAGTTTAAATTCGCATAAAAAAAATTGTGAAAATGGGTAATTTTTTATCCTTTTTCCTTGAGGAAAAATCATTATAGAATACCGAAAAAGAAATTTGTCCTAGCATCGCTTCCAATTCGGTGATTGGTAATCGAAAAACAGAACTTCTTGCAATGGCAAGGATATGTAAAACTAATTAGAAATTATCCAAATTTGCAATATGTACTTCCCGATCGCGAATTCTACATTTTCATGACTTCTTTGGAGTATCTTTTTTTTGCTGCAATAAGATTTAAAAATCAACGACTTGAATTTGAATTCATGGTAAAATTAACCAAAAATAAATATTTTTTTTACAAAATAACAGCATAATATATTATTAATTTTTAAAATTGGTATTAATAAGATTTACAAAATAACGAAGTGAATTTAATTCATGGTAAAATCGAACAAAAATAAATTATTTGTTAAAAAAAACTCAGAAAAAATGTTTAAAAGTATCGTCGTATCGACAGTAAAATATCGCCGATACCGATATATCGGAAAATCTGAAGTATCGCCGATATATCGGTATCGGTATCGGTATTCGTTACATCCCTAATAAACACATATAGTTTTCCTGAAATGAGACATTACATTAGAGAGCAAATAAATATATAGACAGTATCAATTCTGCTGTTTATATTACGCTCCAATATCAGTGAAGACTTATATTATGAAGTGTCTATACCTGACATAATTTTATCATGATATATGTATGTCCAACTTTATATCAATAAAAATATTATCACTTCATTATTGTTTATGGGGAGCTTTTGTTTCCTGAAAAATACCACTAAAGCGAAGAAGTTAGATGCTCAACAGTAAATCATTCTAGTAGAGTTTTGCATAAAAGTGCTGAACAATAATAAAGGCAAATAATAATTTTTATATTTATTCTGCATAACAAAATGTTTTAACATAGAAATTGAGTGTATGTAGAATTCAGACGTATACTTTTTAGAAAAATTAAATAAATTTACTGTAGATTTTTATGCCTGAAAATATTTCTTGTCACAATTTTTTTGCAAATACTTTTAAAAGCTTTTATTGTATTGAACGTAATCTGAAACAAAATATCTATCTATAAAATTGTTTTAAAAACTTATTATTTTCGACCACTTTAAGATGTAGGGTACATGTCTAAATTTAAAAAAGTTTACCCTATACACATTCTTGGGACATTGACTTGTAGAAAATGTATAAAAGAGGGAGTGTTGCGGAACTAACGTTGTTATGTTCTGTCGTATAGGTTGACATATTAATTAACGTTAATTTGTTCCTTGATACTTTTAATACTGTCTCATCTCCCTTCTTTCTGTCAAAAAATATTACGAATTTTAACCTTGTAATCAGTTTGGATTTACCTTTTTAAATGAAATTCTCCAAAACACCGAAAAGAATGAAAAAATAGAGATTTTCGAGATAAACTTCAAGATTATAACTCCATACATTTTTTATTTAAAAATTATTTTTAAAAAATTAAGAGAAAAGCGAAAAAATACAAGCAAAAAAAACGAAATACTTTAACTTTTTCCACCGTTAATATCTCTGAATCTAATGGAGATACATCAGCGTTGCCAGGAGCTGGAGGAAAAACGAAGTTAAATCGTCCTTTTTAAAAGGCTAGAAAAGGTTAAATCGCACAAAAATAAAAACAAAAAATGGCTAAATATCTTTATTGAAAACTATATGATTTCCTTATTATTAAAGAAGTCAAAATACATACACATATTAAGTGCTTTTAAATAAGAAGGTACTTCATGCAGATAATGGAAAAAGAGCCAAGGGACAGTGGCTCACAGTATATTATATGCAGTGCATACCTTTTTCTTTAAGACTCCATAACAACGGAACTAAAAGGAGTAAGAAACAATTTTGGCATCATTTTAAATAGAAAAGTGTGCAGTTTAACAACATATATTCATTTAGTGCAAAACTTTACCTTAAAAATAAGAGAACTAGAAATCAATTTTTATAATGTGAGTAAAATATTTTCCCGTTTTGCGCCTAAATTAAAAATAAGAGGCTAAAGCTAAAAATAAGCCACGAAGCTAAAACGCAAATTTTGAAGCTAAACGAAAAAATAAAAGGCTAAATCTGCCATCGAAAAGCTAAACTGGCAACGCTGATCTGAACTCAGGAATGGCAAATTCTTTGTAATATTGGAAGAAGTTACAAGTCGCGGAAAGACCCACTGTAGAGCCAGCGTTACCGTTGTGCGACTAAAGTCGCATTTTGCCCCTTTTTTAACCGCCTTGCCACTTTTTGTGGCCCTTTGTTTTAAATCCCATTTTGTAGCATTTTGTATTATTTTGTGCACCTTTTGCCCCTTTTTGAATAAACTCAATTTTTTTTTTGCAATAAATGTACGCAGATGCCCAAGCTTCTATATATGTATCATGAAGCCGAGCTTGAAATATGGGGCGATATTATCAGTCGCGGATACAAGGGGGAGGGGGAGGGGATATTTCCCCCCACCCCCAAATAGAGTTTCTGAAAGAAGTTTGGAAAAATAGTATGTTTTACTTAGAAGTTCCCCAACCCCAAAAGCTCAAGCTGGATCCGCGCCTGGATATTATAGATATTAAGACCATATTATTACTATTTTTTAACCAAAAGCTGTGTAGTGAAATTCTATCTTTAATTAATAGTAGCGAAAAAATACTGGGTATTTAGATCCAGTATTCATCAAATTAACGTTACTAAGAAACGAATTATCAAATAGAGTAAAAGTAGACACTTGTCAGTCCATGCTATCCGCTTAAAATTTGTTCCAAACTGACTTGAAAGATTGGATTCCAAGCAACAAGCTTACTGAAAAAAGTAGATATACAAATTCAAAAAAAAAAATATTAAATTACTATCCAAAACGCCAAAAAGAACAGCATAACTTATTGAATGTTTTTATTTAACCTGCCGAAATCAAAGGTAGGAAGTTACTGATTCGAACATATTGTCGAAAATCGAGTTTTAATCAGATCTCGATATTTTAAGCTCATGGGAATCTATTCGGACTATCTTTACGATTATGTCCGAATGAATGCATGTATATATAAGGGATGCCCTACAGGACTAGGTTTTTCAAAACCCAACATTGGGGATTTTTAATTTAAAAAAACGTGATCCCTGAACCGAATGGGACTTTTCAGGATTTTTATAACATTAAAAAGTATAATAGAAACCGTAAAATTTTATTTTATCTATATATTTGTTTAGATTGGGACCTACCGTTTTAAGAAATTAGTTTTACTAAGACAAGAATTGCGGCTTAAAAGGGTGTTTTTCAAACGCTAGTGTGGATCCAGCTCGCAAAAATAACACTGACCGACAGAGAAATTCGTTTTTGAACAAAACTACATATTTAAGGACTTTCATGTACTAAAAAATACTGTGTCCTAAGTATTTCTACTAGGTACATCAGTATATTTCAACATAACTCGAGAACGGTATAACCGATTTCGATCAATAAAACAGCAAAAAATGCATGACAAAATTACGTTCAAACTGTCTCAATATAGTTTTTTTTAAATTAATTTGCCATGCAAAATTAAAAAAAAATATTTCTTTCTAAAAACTCATAAAAAATTTAGAACTGCAAAAACTTTACCTTTTAACAGTTTTTCGTAAGGTTAAGAAGCCATATATCTTGAAAATCGTTGAACAAATGTTGATTTTATTAGCAATTAAGCAAATACACCCAGGCACTTAACAAGTACTTTCGTTTTTAAGACATTTATTACCCAAAGTACATTTTAAGTGGCAGAGTGTATTCATTAATTGCTAATAAAATCAGCAATTGTTTATCGATTTTCGTTATATATGGCTTATTTTGTTCTTAATATATTTTAAGCATAATCATTAAGCTTAAGTTTTTGCTGTTTAAATTTTTGAGTTTAAAAAAAAATTATTTTTCGTGAAAAAACACTTCCACAGTTTGAAGGTAATTATGTATTGCATCTACCGGTGTTTTGATCGATATCGGGCATGTCGTTTTCGAGTTAGGATGACATATACTGATGTGCCCTATAGATATATTAAACATTCCCATAAAAAAAGTCTATAGGTGATGAAAAAAGGAGACGGTATTTATAGCGCATTAAACTAATTAGAAATTATGTATTTTTGTTAAAAAAAAGGGAAAAAAAGTCTGTGTAATTTGTAATAAATACAAAAATATATTTTGTATTTATTATTTCATCCACTACTGTAGCTCGGAAAAGACATAAAATGTCAAACTACTCATTCCTTGTACGCAAAGAGTTGACCCAAATCGCATAAATTTGAAATTAGTTTCATTTTTATGTCGGCTGTATATTTCTTTATTCGGCGAGATAAACAAAAATTACAAATATTTTAGAGCAGAATATTTTTTTGTGGAAATCTAAATGACAAATTTAAATTATTTTTTAGCTAAATGAGCTATTTCACTTTGTATATCTAAAGTGAGTCACTTGCTATAGGACAACCAAAAATATGGCTGTTTAAATTTAAAAAATATTTAAAATAATAAAATAAAATGTACGAGTATGAACATATTTTAACTTGAAACAAGAAAAAAACGTGTTTCGAAAAAACAAATCTGAAACCCAATAAATTTCTGTTTTTCTCCTACAAGAACTAACAAGCCAGATATGATTGATTTATTGTAACAGACGTTTAACACCAAAGTTCTTTTCATCTCTACCACTGTGCAAAGTTTTTGTTCAAAATTTTCAAACGTGTAGGAGATCATGTTGTAGGAATGAATGTATCTCGTAAACTTATGCACATGTCTATTTACTTTTGTTTGTTTTAAATGTGTATTATTGATTCAACAATAATTATAATAATGACGTTTATTCCATCATCAATCACACTGGTTTTGGCCATGTGTGGAAATATAGAATGTATGAACGAACGTTGTGGTAAAATCAAATCCAAATCGAATGACAAAATGAATGTTAAAAATTAAAATATTTTATTAAAATATTAATTAAATTACTGAAAAATAGATGTAGTAAAAAAAAAACAAAAAACTTCAAACTTAAGTATCTTAATTAATGCCAATTAACCCAAATTGCCTTTAAGTTTTAACATAGTCCGCACAAATTGTCTTTCTTCTCTAGTTTTTGGGCAAAATTGCAAAATAGATGCGCAAACATCAGAAAAAGAAATAATAAATATTTATTAATAAACTAACAACTACTGAATTTTTTTTCTGGTTGCTATTTTATTTGGCTTTTAAATTAATTTGGCAAAACTTATATGGTCGTTTTGAATTTAACCCATTGAGAAAGCAGCACACATGCAAACAAAACTTAACAAACGAATTAAGAAAACATTATAGTTTTTGTACTTTAAACTAGGGATGTAACGAATACCGATACCGATACCGATATATCGGCGATACTTCAGATTTTCCGATACATCGGTATCGGCGATATTTTACTGTCGATACGACGATACTTTGAACAATTTTTTCAGAGTTTTTTTTTTTAACAAATAATTTATTTTTGCTCGATTTTACCATGAATTAAATTCACTTCGTTATTTTTTATATCTTATTAATATCAATTTTAAAAATTAATAATATTTTATGCTGATATTTTGTAAAAAAATTATTTATTTTTTGTTAGTTTTACCATGAATTCAAGTTCAATGGGGAAAATTCCATTAGCAAAAAAAAAAGATACTCCAAAGAAGGCATGAAAATGTAGAATTCGCGATCTGGAAGTATTGCAAATTTGGATAATTTCTAATTAGTTTTACATATCCTTGCCATTGCAAGAAGTTCTGTTTTTCGATTACCAATTCGGTGGAAGCGATGCTAGGATAAATTTCTTTTTCGGTATTCTATAATGATTTTTCCTCAAGGAAAAAGGATACAAAATTACCCATTTTCACAATTTTTTTATGCGAATTTAAGCTCAGAACTGTATTTTCATGTAAATTTAAGTGAATAAATATAAACTTAGAAGTCTTTTAATAATTAACTATTAAGTTATTTAGAAGAATATTAGTTGATAAATGTCCTTTAAAAAAATCGATTTTTTAAAAAGCATGGCGAGTATTTTTTAAAATTATAAAGGAATTAAAAATTTTTTCTTTCTTTTCTACTAATTATCTGCATATTTTTAATATAGATATTTTGGAAGCAAAGAAAATGTAGCTCCTTAAAAATTACTTCCAATGTTTTATCAATTTTAAATATTCTCTCTTATAATGTAATTTTGTATAATAAAAAAAATTGCGCTTGAGTTTTGTTAATCTAAACTTGAACTCAATTTCAATATTCGTATCGGTATCGGAATCGGTATCGGCGATATTTATTTTTAAATATCGGTATCGGTATCGGATCGGCAAAACGGCGTATCGTTACATCCCTACTTTAAACGTTGGGATGCTTTTAATGTGATAATTTTTATGCTAAACACTGCAAACATTTTCTGTTTGTATAACCAACTGTATTAAGTTAATTATGTTTGAATTTTAGATTTCAAAACTATTAGCGACTTACTCTATTGTGTTTCTTTTTTTCATGTACTTATACTGAAGGTCATACTCATCAATACCAAATTATAACAAAACAACTTAAGTTTTACGCCTACACTTTTGAGTGAGAAAAAAAACTGTAAATTTCAAAACAAAACATTTGGCCTTAAATATTGCAATTGTTTATTTTTGTATGTAAAACATTTAAAAAAGAAAACAAAGTTTTTTAGAGCTTGAGTCAGAGTCATATCGCTCATTTGCTGCAACGTCTTCATAACTCAAAATTTGTGATTTTTGAGCTAATAATGCACAATTATTCGTCATATCTTTCTTCATATTGTATCTTAATATAAATATCTTGTATATTCAACTCTTGAGAGAACAATGAAATTTGCTATTTCCATTAAGTTGTGTGTAAATTGAAAACTTTAAACTCGTTTTATGACGACGTCGCAGCAAATGAGCGATATTTTAAACTATTTTTGCCTTTGAAATTTTCAACCAGGAAGTTAATATAACATTTATTTGCATCCTGTATTGCCTCAAATCTAATATAAAGGCAAGAACAGATTTTAATCTGAAGTCTAAGGGATTTTGACAAATCTAGTCCAAAGAGTAGTTAATCGAACATTTTTTTGTCGTATATCTGAAACCATTTTCGAAATTTAAATAACACAGTCCAACAAAAAAAATTTTATCATTCTAATGACCTGACGCTGAAATTCGTAATATGAGCGTTTGTAGAGGAGTTCTTTTCCTTCAAATTTCCATCATTTTCTTCCGACCACGTTCACTCCTTCCCAAAAAAAATGTGGTCATCCCTTAGAGAATCCACATTTCAAAAATTAGGCATAACTCGTCCAAACTCAAACTGTTAAAAATTCGTAATATGAGCATTTGTAGAGGAGTTCCTTGCCTTCAAATCCTCATCATTTTCTTCCGACCACGTTGACTCCTTCCCAAAAAAAATGTGGTCATCCCTTAGAGAATCCACATTTCAAAAATAGGGCATAACTCGTCCAAACTCAAACTGTTAAAAATTCGTAATATGAGCATTTGTAGAGGAGCTCCTTGCCTTCAAATCCTCATCATTTTTTTCGCCCACGTCGACTCCTTCCCAAAAAAATTCAGTTTTAAAAGCATTAACTACGTTTTAATTTTTAACAGAGTAATGTTAACCTGTTAACGGAGCTTTGTTAAATTCTATGGTTTGTGTCTAGGGTTTTATATTTTAAAATTTAACTTAACACACATCGTTTTGGACTCTTTTCAGGGTGTGCTAAAGTTCTCCCACTTCTGCACATTGTTATAGTGAATCGGCTTTAATCGTCTTATTAATAGCACAAAAAAATAACACAAAAAAATAATATAACGGCGTTTTGAATGTTTACATCTGAAATTTATTTTAGGGAAGTCAAATTTTCCCCTCTTTCGCACATAGTTATAGTGACTCGGCATAGGAAATCTTGTAGACCTTACATTTAAGGCATTAGATGGGCACATGAGAAACATTTTGGTGGAACATTTTAAACCTTCTAAATCTTCGTTGTATGTGTCTTTTTACCTCCTTCTTAAAAAAGGGGCGAAAACTCCCATTCAGCGGCAATATAGTGGGCTGAAATGTTCTACAAAAATATTTGCTATAAAATTATACTATCGGAACATATCTTGATTGTTAAACGTAAGGTTTACAAAACTTCTTATTTGGACTCACTAGAAATTTAACTTCCCCAAAAATTAGTCCCAGATGTAAACTTACAAAAAACCGATATTTATACGTACCAGAATCACTCGTTATAACCTTGTTATTTACAATTTTGCTATGCAGTGTAATTTGAACAACTTTCCATAAAGATATTTACAGCTAGATGAGCCTGCCCGCTTAAAGTTCGCTTTATTACTACATATAAGGTGTCCGTAGAATCTAAAAACTGTAAGAGGGGCGTGTCGGTACATGAAATATTTTTTGAAAATTTCAATTGTGGCGTAAACAGTAATCGATGTAGAACTCAAAACACCAACTTGTGGAATTTGTTTCTGTCTGTCTGTCTGTGCGTCTGTCTGTCTGTCTGTCTGTCTGTCTGCATGTCTGCCTGTCTGTCCGAACACGCATCACGCAAAAACTACTGAACGGATTTTCATGAAATTCGTTACGGAGGTACTTTAAAGTCCATGTTCAAACTTAGGGTACCTTTCACCGCGAAAAATACCTCGTTTCGATCTTAAATTAGAAAAAGTCGAAAATACGCAATTTTACTAATATAAATGTTGCCGGAAATTAGAAAGACTTTTTTACGTTCAAAAAAAATATTTCATGTACAGACACGCCCCTTTTACAGTTTTATTATATGTATACTCGTATATTACTAAAGACGTAAAGTTTAAAGCGTTTGAAGTGTAATAAATAATAGAAAAACTATCAAGAGTGTTAAAGTGATTTGTTTTTTCCAATTAAAACAAACAGCATTGAAGTTCACTTTTGAATATTTCAACACTTTTAGCTGCTCTTTTGCTCCTCAGTTTACGATTTCTTTCAACAATTTGTCCCTTTCTCTGCTCCAACTGGAGCATGACCTTAAAAAGTTTTTAAATATGAATGATTTATCGAGCGATATTGTTTAGATGTTTAAAAGCATCTGTTAAAAATAATTGAGGAAATTTATCAATCTTCTACATTTAAATCAAATAACACAAAAGCTACAAGTACAACAACAAAAAAGCACTTAATATAAAATCCCTTTAACAGATTTAAGATGTTTTCCCCCTTCTAGAATATTTTAGTTTTAAGTGCAAATCTAAAGAATATTTTATTTATTTCTTTCTTGTTTATATTGGGGGCATGAGTTTGTACTTTTATTTGTCTAAAATTTTATTTGGATTTTAAGTTTTTCATATAAAATATTTGTTTGTTTATTATTTTTAGTGGCTCTGGTTTTTGTAACACGTCTATTAAAGTTGTTAAAATATTGTGGTGTTAATTTGTGAATAATAAAAATTTACGAAATTTCCACAAAGTTTTGCAATTTTTGCTTTGATTTGTGAAATAAAAACAATTTTAAAATGTCAATAAAAAATTTAGCTCATTGCTATTCCCAATAAAAAACGGAAATTTTATATTTTATAGACTCCCACTTAATTAGTTCGGATAATGTTATATAAATTAAAAATTCCATCAATATTTTCTACATACAAGATATTAAAAGTTTCAGTAACTGAACGCAAAGAAAAAAAAATTATTATAAAAAAAGTCCTTTCAGCGGTGACATAGCGAGCTGAAACGTTCTACAAAAATGTTCCTCGTAGTGTTTTGCATAAAATTAATGAACATATTTTATAACTTATATGTAAGTCTTACAAGATTTGCTATGCCGAGTACTAATTGTGAATAAGAACGCAATTAGCCCTTAAACACATTTTAAGTCTTGAAGGATTTCTGTCGTTTAAGTTGAGTCTGGCGCTTGGGTGTTTTTAAATACTTATAATAAAATATTATAGCAAATATTTTTCTAGAACACATCTGCCCGCTATATCGATGCTGAAGTGGAGTTTTTTGCACCCATTTTAAGAAAAGGACAAAAAGGCCCATACCACGAAGAATTTTTTATAAAGTCTTATGAAAAAGTAAATTATTTTGAGATAGTTTTAGAGTTTCGACATTTCGACATATTGAGCTAAAATTATTGGAAACTAAAACCCTGATTCACTAACACGAACAAGGGCGTATTGTTAAAAATTTATATGAACAGCACTTAATTTTTATATATGTCTGTATGTACTTTTAAAGTAATTTTCATGAAATTTTTTGAGTAAACATTTGATTTGTTTTTACGGAATTAGCTCCTGACACAAAAGTAATAATGACCTAGCAAAAACTTGGTAATGAGTTGTCATTACCGAAAAACATACTTTTCAAAACACTTGGCATAAAATAACACAATGACTGAAAACGGCATGAGTTTAATGCTTAGCAGAGACATTTAATTTTTATTCTGTTTTGTGTATTCAATGCCTTCTTGAAATTTATAATCAAATGTGATAAGTACTTGCCTCCAATGATATCGACATGTTAAAGTAATTGGTTAAAATGCCAAAGTAGAAGTAGTGAAGGGTATGCTTATTAGCATTTTAACTCATTACTTTGCCATCAAAAATTTTCTTGGGAACGTTTTGAAATGCAATGCAGTGCGTACGTAGTTTTGATAAATTCCCAGCAAAAACTTTGATGGCAAAGTAATGAGTTAAAATGCCCTTCACTACTTATTCCCCACAAACTTTTCATTTGGACTTTCAATATTTTTAATTAAAACGCCTTTCATGTTCTCTAATATCAAAAGAAATCTATGCATTTCCGATCTCATGGTAATAATTTTGGTCTGAAAATATTCTTCGTTTTATTACCAACAGCTGCAATTAATGACATCAGGCAGCCAGTCTTTCTACCAAATGATTCAAATGTCACTAAATCATCATTGAGAGCGCCCCTTCATCAGCCGGCAAGAGAGCAATATGCTGCTTTTTAATAATTTTATATAAAGAAAGAAAAATAAACAAATTATATGTCCCCAACTAATAATACTCGCATGTAGTTTGTGTATGAATAATTTTTTATTAGTGGGATGACTAATTAATAGAGATGATAAAGTGAATATAATTTTAAAAGCTGAAAATGTATGAAAAGCATGTTTTACAGACATTTGATTTAGAGAAGAGTGATTTGAAATATTTTTATTCAAAATTTACTTGATTGTAGTTTGTCGAACTTTTTAATCAAGCTGGTCATCAAAAATGAATTTTTTTTGCTGCACAATTTTTTGGACGCAATTTCGATACATGTGATACTGAAGTTCACACCCTGGAATTGACCTGAGTTCTCGAAATGAACCGTTGTTCTCGAGATAAACCATTACATTAAAAATTATGAAGGTTACACGATCCATATTATCATCGACCAAATTAAAATATTCCCCAATTTGTACAAACATAAATTCCTAACCAGATCAATCGTTTCAGAGCTATTCAAGAAGTTGCATTGTGAGCTCATCTTTTTAATACCTTTAAAATTATTTGTTCAATTGTTGGAGCTGTATGTCAACAGATTTTAAAATAGATTTCAATTTTTTTTGGTAATTTCTATGAAAAATATTAGCCTGCTTCACTAAAACGAATAAAGGTATCTTTGCGATAACTTAATCATGTGTGGAAAGTTAAATTTTAAAATATCAAACCCTAGACACAATGTGAGTCAATGTGAGCGAGGAAAAATGAAGGGGATTTGAGGGGAAAGTAGTAGTCCCGGTTTTTGAAATCCGCTTTACTGCAGTGCCGCTAGATTCTCTTAATATTTTCTCCTCCACGTTGACGCCCACGTTAACTCCTTCCTAAAAAAATCCTTTTTAAATCCTTAACTACGTTTTAGTATGTTTACAGACCCATGTTAATATATTAACTCGATTTAATGGTGCACATTGATGGTATACTTTAAGAATTTAAAACCAGTATTGCCATACAAAATACTGGTTTTAAACTCCTAAAGTATACTTTTTTTACTATGATTATGCGCCATTGTGTCAAGAGTTTTATACATATTTTAAAATTTAACTTTGCTCACATAAAGTAATCTGCAATTATAATTTGTAAAACTTAAGAAATAATTTATTTAGTAAAATGAATTTCGTTAAACATTTAAATTTGTTTAAGAATTTTTCAATTTCTTAATCTTTTTCTTCACCAAATATTTTCTTAATATTGCGTGACTGATGCAATCGACATTTTACGAGCTGCTAAAAGGTGATGACGTATTTCACAGCCCAGCCATTAATTTCTTGTTGAGAAATCAATAGACATTTGGTCATTTACAAAATATTTTTTTGGCGTTTTCTTAACAATCATAAATTAATAATTACTCAATTTACAAATGAAAATATCCAAGATGAACATATTTTAGATTTTATGTTGTTACAAATACTTTTCTTTTCTTTTTTTTTGCAATAAAGTTCTTTAGTGCATAATTTTATCTTTTCGGTTTTCTATTTCACAGTACATACATACATAGTTAATTGGAATTCTGCCAATACGATTTTTTGTTCACGTGCACGTTTGTTTGACAAGAATTAATTTTAAACTCAAATCTTGCAAATACGGACACAATGTCCAAAAATAGTGCGGTAAAACTTACAAAGCGTTCACTAAATAGGCCTTTTTACAAGCCTTCCAAGACCTGAATTTATGATTCAAAACTAATTACTTTCTGCCTTCTAAAGATAGGCCTTCTAGAAGGCCTCTACACTGGTTTCTTTTGGAAGGAGTATTCTATTTTTAGATTTTTCGCTTTGTTTAATAAAATATGTTCTTTAGAAATAACAAACATTCTCGTATTCTTTTATTGCAAATAATTTGTATATAAGACTGAAATTTACGTACAAGAGGCATCATACATGTTGCTATTAAGTCGTTTATGTTGCAGCTACTACATCATGTTCAATTCGTTCCTAATAAATACACGAAATTTAGCCTCCCTCAGATGTATAAAAAACTACTTTGGATGAAAAGAAAAGGAGTTCGAAATAAAAAAATCACGATAATCCAAAATATAGAAGCCGCTATAAAAAAAACATACCCAGATAAAAAAATGTACCTCCATTTGATTTTTAACGGATATCGCGTGTAAAAAAGATATGAATATGCAATGGGAGTGGAAGTACTATAGACTGCTAAATAAGGCCTTGTAGAAGGCCTATTTACTCTTTCCACTTACCACTAGACAGTGGTGGCCAAACATACACTACCTTATTCTTTGTTTCTGTATGTGCTTCGCGGATAAAAAGATAATCTGTGAGTCTCACGCACAGTGTACGTGTTTTGGTGGTAAAAAAACAGCCTATGCTCGCGAGCATAGGAAATTGAGAGAATGGCCGCCTCTGCTAAAGAAAAGCCGAAAAAATAACCCAGGCATAGCTAGAAAAAAAATTGTTTGTTACTTCTTAGTAGATATTACTGAGACATAACTTTGATTATTATTTTAACAACTTTTTAATTTACTTAAAAGATTTTTAAATAGTTTTGATAGAAACTAAGAGCTAATAAATCAATGCAAGATAAACTCTGTTTTTAGCTTAAAATATGTTTAAATTGACAAATCTATAAGAAAGTAAAAATATAAACCATTTTTAAACGCACAAAATTGGTAGTTCAAACTACCAATACAGATTGCATATATAATTTATCGTTAGAGATAGTTTCTAAGCTAATTTGGAGTAGCTGCATATATTCGAGATATTCGCGAAGAAAGGGAAAATCTGGAGAACTGTTCATCTGGATTATACATATGTACATATTTTGCACTATGGGATAGATATGACTTTCCTCTATCAGCCAATATGTAAACTGTGTTGATCGAATCAAAATTTATTAAGTTACAGGACTTAAGATTAGAAAAATTTTAATTTTCTTACATTTTTACAAAATTCACAATTTTACGCCGATCCATTTGGCTCAACAAAATGTTTTTAATTTTTTCTGAAAGCTAACTTTTTTCCAAACGTATTAAGTGTAAAATTGTTATCATTGTACAAAAAAATGAGAAAGTTAGAGCATATGGGTAAATCCTGTGTTGCTGACGGTACATTCGTACGCATATATTTTTGGTAATGTTAATCAGTTGGCGTTCTGAATTAGACATTTATTTTGATATAACCTTTAGAAAAAACAATTCCTTAGGAATACTTTGAAATGACATTTAATTATTTATTGGACCATTTTTGAGGAAAAAATGCGGACGTTACAAAAAAACGGAAGTCGGTTTGTAGAGTTTTTAGCAAATTTCGCATAGTTAACAACTAAAAATCCAAATACGTAAAGTGGCACTTATAAAGATTTTAATGCGCTAAATTCAAATCCGATTTTAGTTTTTTTTTCTCTATCACGTATAGATTTTTTTCTTAGCATGACTAATATAACACCCGAAATAGGGAGATCATGCTAATATATTATTTCTGTGGCAATAAGAAATAAGTTCTTAAGTCGAATTAAGCAAAATTTGTTTTAACACAGTTTTATTCCTTAAATATTGTCGCACTCAGTTGAAGGTTGCAGTGGTTATAATCACACCTAAGCCAGTAAGGGTCAACCAAAAAATAAATCATATAGCATTATAAAGCTCTTAGCAGTAGCCTAAAAGCTTTCGGAAAAACTACTTTGCTATGCGGCTTAGGCACTTATTCCTTTTTTCAACAGATTTCATCATAACTCGAGAACAAAATGTCCGATTTAGATAAATAAAACATCTTTAAGTTAAAAACATCTTTCATTCAGCACTTAGGGAGCGAAAAAAAATTTGCTCTCCCCCCTCCTTGTATGTTTAATATTTATTTCAGATTTTCTTTTATTCCATTTCTCATTATTAATAACTGCAAGGAATATACTTTTTTGCTTTTTATTGAATATTCGGCTAAAGTATTCTGCTGTCTATAATAGAATGAATAGCAAATAATTTAATGTCTTATTATGTTCTTATGAGTTTATCTTTATGTTCTTTATATTAATTAAATCAATCAAAAGTTTTATTTCTTCGAATTTTTTAAATTTTCGTACTAGGTCACACCCGTCGGTCACACCTGTCTCATTTTAAAAATAGTTTTTGTACAAGAAATATAATTTTTGTCAAACAGTAAATGCATAATACAATTAAAAACACTTTGAACGGGTATCTATACGAAAACTATTGTGTATCTTATAGTCAAGATTGTACAGAATTTATACTGAAAGTCATAATTCTTTAAAACTAAGATTTGTAAGGTCACACCCGTCGCAGCTTTCTGACAACCATTCTGAGCAGAAATCGTGTTCTATCAGTGTCGACCCATTATTCAACGACTTTAAGCTTAATGTCCTTGCGAGCCGCAACGTTTTTATAAGTTAAACATTTTATATTCTTGATTTATAACAAAAAATCTGTGTAAAATGGTCACACTCTGCTAAATGGAATTACTCTTATGTGAAATCGTAGAATTTGAAATCGATCGATTTCCATCACATAGAAGTTTGATTATCTTGTAAACATACATACCAAAACTTTTTGAATCCTTTGGATAATAGTCCTTTACTTTTTAGCTTTTTATATCATCTTCTTGTTAATAAATAAGCATGACACTCTTGTCAGTTTTATTTTGGTACACACTGTTGTTTCCACTAATTTTCTTTTACTCAGTAAGACGTTTCAACGTTTTCTTTCCTTTTTTTATTATCATATAAAAATGTTTCTTTATCTTATAAATTGTATTTATTTTTTGAAAATTATGTGCATTAATAATAAATAAATAATTCGTGGTGCTTTAAAAACGGGAAATGACGTCACTTTTAAATTAATACTAAATTCATACAGTAAGTATGTATGTGTTTCTTTCTACTTCAGTTTTTCTAACTGTGTATTTAAAAAAGGATTCTACTTTTCTCAAATATTTATTTATGAAATACAGGGTAGTTTTTCTATACATATATTTCGAAGCTCTTTTATTGAGAATTTAATGTTATTTACATGCATATGGTATGTACATGCATGTGCACGTAAGTCTACATGTGTTTGTTGCCTTACTTTGATTATAAAAATCCTTTGGGTTCGTTTGGCATTTACCGTCATTCCAGCAAAAAAAATTTTCGTTTTACTTTATTTAGTTAATTTGCGTTTATTGTTATGTTAATTGCTGTATTGTTGTATTGATTTTGGGGTTCGTTTTAATTCGTTATGAAAATTCACTGAATCTATTAAATATATTCTTCTTAAATTCTAATTTTAATCAACTGTGATTGTTTATATTTATTTATTATTTGCAAAATTCAATTAAATACAATTTTACTTTTTTTCTTTTACAATAAAAAAGCGAGATCTTTCGTTTCGGTCGGACACCGATTGACTAATTTGACCAGCAGAGCTTTAGCTGGCTTTCGGCACAAATAATAAACTTTTTTTAAATTACAAACGTACGTACATACAAACATACATACCGACACCGATAGTATTTATTTTGTTTGTACAAAAAAGAATAACAAAAACGACCGCATAATCAATCGTCGTTTTATTTTTTTTTTTTTTGTAACAACAAAACGCATTAGCTAGACAAGTGTGTGTGCCATTTTTAGTTGCAAAATTTTGTGAGTAAAATCTAAATATTAGAAAAATACCCGCTAATTTAAAGAAAGCTTTTTCATATTTGCAACTAGTGTCAGTGGGGGTTGTTTGCCAAAAAAGCTTTCGCATAAAGGAAAAAGAAAAACTTCTTAATATGTATCTACAACTGGCAGATATTTTCTTTTTCTAAATACAAACATACATATGAATGTATGTACATACAGTTGCAGTCAAAATAATAGCACCAAAAAAAAATTACATATCTATCTATCTTTTTCCATGAGTTCATCTGATTTCAGTTAGCACACTTGAAGAATATTATTTAATATACGTATGAAGTTTATTACAAAGAAAACATTTTTTCTTTCTGAATGATCGAAACGAGTACATTGGGGCATGCGGTAATATTACCTCTTCAAAGGTTTTAATGTACGGTTGCATCCACAGTTGTTTTATCTTCATATTGAAAATAGCACCAAAGCATTGTATTGTAGTATCCGTATAAGGGCTATTAGACACGCATACTTGTCTGGATTTGGCTATTACACTGTCGAACGCAGACAGCATACTTCAGTACACAGAAATTTTTGAAGCGAAAGCATGGCAATGAAGCGGAAAGTTGTAGCGGCTATGGTTATCAACGAAATATTATTACATTTGCATTTTTGCAATTTCACTTAATTTTTCTTTTAATTTATTATATCCATTAATTTTCAATTGTTTGTTGTGGTACAGATCTGATTTTATTTGCAACAATTGTAGCAAGCTTTTATATTCCTCAATGAACCCTTCCCAGAAAATAACATTAGCAAAAGACATTTTTCACAAATTTCCGATACGCACACAGCAGCGTCAACAAGCGAACTGAATTTTTATATGAAGTATGGCGGACACGCTATTAGACGAGTATGATGGTGTACGACAGACATCAGAAAATCAAAAATTTTTGAAAACCAACATACATGTCTGACGTAGTCACATACATGCTATTAGAGAGTGAGTTTTGGTATGCCATCGTACATGTCTGCAGACATGTATGCGTGTCTAATAGCCCTTTTAGAGCTAATTATTAAAATTGCACCACGTTATAGTTTTTAGGTGGCACCTATGACATAAAAGGAACCTTTCGTAATGGCTGAAATAAGCGATTCAAAAAAAAGTGACATAAGTCCCTTCCAGCGACATGATTCTGCCTTTGTCCTATATTTAAAGGTATTTAAAATATTTTGGATGATTCAATGGATACAGCCAATAAGTTTTCTTACTTCATAATACGTCAATAATTGAAACATAAGTTTTTTTTAAATAAAAACAGGTGTCTGTATCCCATAGCTTTAAAATTTAATGAAAATAGTACTTAATTTTATAAAGCGTAAACATAAGTTACAATTCCTTTAATTTTTTAAATCTTTGTTGTCAAAATATGTAACATTAATTAAAGAAATCCATTTGGTGCTATTATTTTGACTGCGATTATTTCGACTTTTTGACAAAATATGATCATAACTAACAGAACGTATTAAATTTTTACAATCGATAACAATTCTCCGAAAGTACGCAAAATATATCGTATATGAATAAAAAAAATAATAAATGTTTAAGTCCAATTTTTACCGATGGAATAGAATATATGCGATCGATGCTATTATTTTAAACGGCACTGTATGTATGATTGCCAAATTGAGTTGATTCCCAGTAAAAATAACAAAAAACCCAAAATAACTTTACGTTCTGAAAGTTATTTCGATACATATAATACGCTGTTCTTTATAATCAATAAATTGTATTGTCAAGTTCGGATAAGTAGGTAGAAATAAGTAGTTGAAAAATAATATTTACTGTGAATGGGCGTAAGGCTCTGAAACTTTTCTAATCACTAAATTGTATTTTCGGAAAAAAATCAACGTTTGCACAAAGTTTCTTAAAAATTAAATATGTAAGAAGAACTATTTGGAAAAGAATATATATAATTTGACTGGGCGCCGCTTGGCCCATTTTTTATAATCACTGAAATGTATTGTTAGCGGAACTTAATCTTTGCACAAAGTTTCATAAGAATCTGTTGAGTACGAGTAGCTAAGAACGAATATTTAATTATTATGGGCGAGGTTCTGCCCACATTTCTAGTCATACAATTGTGTACCCACCAGAACTAATGAGTGTAAAAGGCTTCTAACTGAGCGAACATCTTGAAGTGGTTGAAAATTATGTTTCAAGATTATTTTCATCTCAAGTTAAGTTTCTGGGCGTATTTACTTAATTGCTCATAAAATCAACATTTGCTAATCGATTTTCATGACATATGGCTTATTTTGTTCGTAATACATCTACCTTTAAATATAATAGTTAAGTGGTAAAGTTCCTGTTGTTGGAAATTTGTGGAACTTTTAGAAAGAAAAATATTATTAATTTTGCATAATTATTAATTTTACATAATTATTAATTTTGCATATACTAATTTGTGAATAACTAATAAGCTATTGATCAAATAAAAAACATTTTAAGAAAGTTTGAAGGTGACTTTGTGGTGAATCTTTCAGTGTTTAGTTGATCGAAATCGGGCACACTGCTCTCGAGTTATGGTGAAATATCATGATGTACCCAGTGGAAATATTAGTCATTCTCATAAATAATACTGTAAGTGATAGGAAAAAACTTAGAGCACAGTATTTTTAAGCGCATCAAATCGAATATAAAGATCAGAAAATTTGTTCAAAAAGGAATTTCATTTTCGGTCTGTGCAATTATTTTGTCTGTTTTGGCGATTTTTTTCGTTTTCGCAATTTATTTCCGATTTGGTGACTATTTTCAGTTTAGCGACTTTTTCGTTTTTGGATATTTTTCCGTTTAAGCATTCTTTCCGTTCTTCCAGGTTTTTTCAGTTACGCCAAATTATTGTTTGCTTTAGCGACGGTATATGGTATATGGAACTGGGACAAAACAAGTCACGTGACCGGTCCCCGGGTGGTCGGAACCAGTCCGAGTTCCAACACTTCCTATGAAGCGGACCAGTCACTTTTACATGGCGATGTCTTAAGAAGGGGTTAATTGGTACTTTTTATATACATTGTGCTTTGTCACTGAACTTACTTATGGAGACCTAATCGGTGTAGTATAATATGGATTATATATATATATATATATATGTAAATAAATATTATTCCGACATTGAGCTGTAATTATTGAATAATAATTCAAAGTTTATTTATTTTTTATTGTTACAAATGCAATAAGAAATTGTATTTTATTTTTAAGAGGAGTCTTTGATGGGACTCGTACTGAAAACCTCCGGTATGACAGTCTTGCACACTTCCTACCCGACCACAGGGGCACTTATATTTGAAAATTATAAATATCAGTTAAGCTGGAGTTAATTAGATATTAGCCCCCGCTTAACTTAATAAAGTTACGGAACTGCTTCCTGTGTGATATGGTGATCTCATTGGAGGAAGACAATTAGCATTATTTCTATACTATACAATCATCGAATTTGCTCAGTGCCGTTTACTAGAATACTAGTGCTAGTCCAGTAATGCCAACCCAAAATTTGGCTTAGAGATAGATAGGATGTGAAAAATAGGTAGTTTCAAACAAATCTTACTTTGAAAAGAAGTAGATCTACCATTTTTATTTTTAGGGTATTTTAAACACCTTAGAAAAATATTTTTTACTCTTGATTAGTTTTTCGTTTCGATAAGGAATATTTTATAAAGAACCTTAGACAACTGTTAATTACGGATCGTTAATATTCAAAATTTGAATATTTAAAAAATTTAAGAATTTATTTGAAAAATTTTGTGAGGATACACATTAATATGTATGTAGAAGAAACACATACATATATAGCATATATTTTTATTATTCTCATATTTAAAGATATATATACCCTGCAGGAA
The DNA here is from genome assembly GCA_956483635.1 of Panzeria rudis. NCBI lineage: Eukaryota > Metazoa > Arthropoda > Insecta > Diptera > Tachinidae > Panzeria > Panzeria rudis. The sequence continues at coordinate 4,999,458 of OY101447.1, forward strand.
ATGTCGATAGTAAAATTGTACTTATTCACTATTGACATTGTCACCAGTACTACTGACTAATTGTACCCAGGCAATGTTCTGTGCTATAGACATTTAACATGTGCTTGTCATTGAGATTCCAATGTTGACATCGGACCTGTTGACTTACTATAGACCAGGTGGTTCTTATGCGACCATATGGAGGCAATGGTACCAGAGATTCACTAGTGCATTTTAATTATTCTAGTCAACACATATGAAACTTTTTACCAGCTAAGACAAATAAAATAGATTTTTTATGAAAATTTTTAGTTTTCCGTTCAGCCGCATATATTTTCAACACATCAAAATGAGACCATAAAAAATCGTTTTCTAGCTGTTAAAAACTCATCTTCTCATTAAAGCTAAAATAAAAAGTGTAGACGATTCGTTGACAACGTTACCAAAAAGTCATCAAACTTGCCGACAAAAGTGGTGACTTGGAGACACTTGGCCCCTGGCTTTCTTCAGGGTATTTTCATGCAATAAATTGTCATGCTCCTCTGCAGGTGTACGTTGCCCAGCGCTTGCTCTGATAATGCTATCAGAATAGTTTGATTCTACAAAAAGCTTTTCACAACTTGTTAAAAATATATTTCAGTTAAACTTCTAGCTTGGATTAGTTAAAAAAATGCGGGTAACTATAATTTAGCATTAATGTTGAAAAACGAAAAAAGTGGTAGATTTCCCTCGAAAAGTGGTAGAGTTGAGTTAGATACCAAAGAGAGGTAGATCTACCACAAAAGTGGTAGAGTTGGCACCGCTGCCCTAATCCAAACTAAATTGACTGAAACTGGTTAATATGTAACCATTTAGAGGATATGTCTTCTTTTTACCAGAGACCCAAAATAACTATTAAAATAATTTTTGCATTGAACAAATTTCAATAAATCAACGAATGTGTTCATTTCATTGCTGATAATAATTGAGGGACTTAAAAGCAAAGGGATACAAGTGCAAAAAACAAAATTCTAATTAATTAAGCTTAAAAGTTTTTTGTTCCTATGCATTGCATGCCTTATATTTTTGGTTTCTAATACATAGCGTTTTTTGAGGTGATCCTACAGGTCTGAATTTTTTTATAGTGATAGATACTAGTATTATGTGTTGATTTTCGGATGTAGCTCAATTTCCCCAATTTTGGTACTTGTACCCCTTTTCTTTTAACCCCCTTAATTATTTATAAAATTTATATTTTCAATTTATATTTTTTACGTTGTGTGATAACCATGTATACAAATTTCAAAAATCTTTTTCGTTCGCTAGAAATGGAAGTTGTTTCTTCAGTTTTTTGGAACGTTTAACGCGAATCTGCCCACCATTTCTCTGCATCAGCTCTAGTTTTCGGGATATAGCGTTAGTAAAAAATTAAGGCACTTTCACCACATATAGTAGCATAACTTTAGAAGGGATTTTTCTATTCAGTAAAAAACAAAAACCGAAACTCGACAACAAAATAATCTTGAGGCTCTGCAAATATTGTTTCTAAATTTGCTAAGTACTTTTAGAGATATCATAAAACTTTTACCCAAAAAAAATAAAAATTTTACAAAAAATGTTGATATTTTGGTTTTTAAGAATGCATAAAAAATAAAAATACCACAACGAGCTTATTTTTGATTACGAAAATTTTCAAAAAGTTGCTTACATTGGAAAAATGGCAAAGTGTGATATTGATTAAGAATCGGTAAATCTGTAAAACATGCCAAAAACTGACCAAAATTACTTACACCGCGAAAATTTGCAAAATTTTAAAGATTCCCTTAAACTGTGTCAAGTTAAAAATATCAGAAAAATCATTATTTTAGTGGATGTGACTTATGCGACACAGAAAATTTCATCAATTTTACGCATGGGCATTCCAAGACGAACTTCAGAATCTATACCATACGCTTTTGCTTTCACTAAAAATTAGACTAGCAACCTTCGTAGGAATATCAAGAAAAATATCTGAAATTGTGACTTGTGCTCTAGGGCCCGTTTCTCAAAACTGCAAGTTACTAATCTACAAGTAAAATACACACAAAGCAACAACACTTTTACAAATTTTATTGTAGTTTTTGAGAAACGGGCCCGTAGTCACAATTTCAGATATTTTTCCACTATAGTGGGACAAGACATTGTAACTAACTCGTAGGACAAATCCGTCATATAAAGAAAAGCTTGGATGGGGGTAAATTCAAAAAGAAACCTATGGCAGCACTTTTGAAATGCAAAAAGAACACAAGCCCACAGACACATCTATACAATGAAAAAAACAACCTCTATTTTCTTAATACAAATTGTGCAACAGTCGTTGAAACAGGCGTTCATATTAATTGTTTTTTTTTCGTGTTTTTTATATTTCTTGTTGTGAAAATTTTCATACATATATTTTTATTTCAAATAGACTTTTTGCAAACGAAAACTGCAGGTTCTTTTGTAAATTTAATTGAGTAAAACTGTTGTTCATTTATTATCAAAATTAATAATTACCAATTGTAAAAGTATCTTAATTATTTATTCATTTCTTGCAGAGCATGTTTTGGCTTAACTTCATAATAATTTCTTTTGTGTCCAAATGACATTTTGCGGTCATTTAGCCCAAAAATAGTTTGGTCGGCCATTCATTAATTCCTTCATGATGATAATTAATTTGAAAGTGTCAACAGATCAGCAATCACACACACACACAGCCAAATACAGTCACACATTCATATTAACAAACTAGATCAATCATGTTCATTCAATCAGTTTCATTTATTATGATGATTTATTTACTTACATGCGTATAATGAATGTTGGTTGGTTGGATGCTTGTTATTCATACGTAAGTAGTAAAAATGTTGTAATAATAGTACGTTAAAATGCAACACTGTTAGACTGTTAACACTTGTAACTGACTTTGTCGTTTAAATTGATATTTTTAAATAAAATATTTAATAATCTTTATTTCCAGTTCGAGCCACATACATAACATAAGTTTACTTGGCTCTTTAGTTTTGCTCTATTCGTAATGTTCATTTATTGTGGACTCGCTTCCAATTGCCTTTGAAGTGATTTTTGCACATCGAAAAATCTCCTAAGGCGTATTTTTATTTATTTTTATAAATTTGTTTTAATCGCATCTATTTTTTCCAATTCCATTTACTTAGAATAAGATTTAGAAACAATTTCACGAATGTCGTTGTTTTTACGTCTAATTATTTTAAAATTAAATAAGAAATTGCTGTTAGTTTTTCACTTTGTGGCTTGCACTTTTTGCTTCAACTTTATTTTTTTTTTCTAAGATTTTAGGTATATTTTTATTTTCGGCATTTAAAAAAATGTTTCGAAGTATTATTATTGTTGCGCATTTGTTAGCGTTACGCATTATAAGATGATACTGAAAACATCTGCCGCAGTGCAGACGTTTGCTTGCTTGTTGATATGCTGCATGTGCCTTGCTGAGCTCTTCGTGTCAGTGAATCGAGCGGAATGCACACATGTTATCTCTGTATGTGAATAGTTTGCATCGTTGGTCTCTCTATAAATAAAGTTTCACGTACGACATCGTTTGGTATGGACATTCATTCCAAAAAAGCATATTGTTGATAAGATGGAGAAGACAAAGCACAGTGGCGTAAAATATAAAAATTAGTTATAAAAATGCTAGGGTATTCAATCGGTTAAACGTTCGATTAATTGAAAATATGCTATTTTCGATTAACGATTATATCGGATGTTTAATTATTTGTTTTATATCATATATGTAAATACGATACGTGTTGTGAAATACTTGTTCAAATACGTTTTGAACGTGGCTATAAAAGAGCTTAATAAAGATTATTTTACTCTAATTTAACTTGAGGAAATTATAAAATTTTTGATTAATAATTTGATGGAACGATTTCGATTTTGATTCCAAACGATTTATTTAAACATATTGATTTAAGTAGAGACGAATTCAAGTTTAAAATACACTTATTTTATGCCTAAAATCGGGAATATATGATTCTAGTAACAGTTTTTTTTAATACAATACAAAAACAGAAACAAATGAATTTGGAAATAAACTCTTTTGTATAAAAGAATTTGGAACGATTTTCCGCCATCCCACATCAAATTTGGTTTGTAAACAGACCGTTTTCGGCTATGTGCCATCTTCAGTGTTCTATTGAATACGGAAAATTGGGATGACGGAAAATCGTTCCAAATTCAAAAAAACCCCGTCGGAAGAAAAACACAACACTCGTATAAAAGAATACTTTAAATGTATACAGAAAACTTACTGAGAAATTACTGAGAAATTGGATCCCTAATATATTTTGCTTTCGATCTACAAAAGTGAATGGATTTTATCTTAGTCAGGTTTTATTAAACTAAAGAAACGATCGAGTCAGCGCTTCTACTAAACAGAATAAATTCAGTAAAATGCAACTTTGGGTCGCACACGAAGGGCTCCGCACAAATACTCATATATGCCTTTTCGTTTTTGCCCTTTTTTTCTCATTTGAAAATTTTTTCGTTTTACTTTTTCGTTTCATTTTAGTTTTTTTATTTTTTAAAATTTTTTTGTTGATTTAGCGACTTTTTTTCTTTGGTTTTGGCGCATTTTTCATTTTAGTGATTTTTTTCGTTTTTTTGCGATTTTTCGTTTTTTGCAATTTTTTTTTTTTTTGTTTTCCCGATTTTTTTAATTTTGGAGATTTTTGGGTTTTTGCGCTTTTTGACGATATTTTTAGTTTTAGCAATTTATTTTAGTCATTTCGCTTCTTTCAGTTTTGGCGCTTTTTTCGGTTTAGTGGATTTTTAGGGTTTTTTTAATTTTTTTTTTAGTTTTAGCGATTTTTCTGTTGTTTGACACTTTTTTCGTTTTGACGATTTTTTCGGGTTTTGGGGAATTTTTTAGTTCTGGCGCTTTTTTTTTTTGTTTTGGTGCTTTTTTTCGTTTTGGTGATTTTTTTAATTTTTGGCGATTTTTTTTTAGGTTTTAGTGCTTTTTTCGTTCTGGCGCCTTTTTCGGTTTTTTGCATTTTTTTATTTTTTATCGATCTTTTTAGTTTTGGTAATTTTTTGCGCTCTAGCGTTTTTTTAATTTTGGTGTTTTCTCCTTCAAGCGCTTTTTTCATTTAGGTAATTTTTCGTTTTGACATTTTTTAATTTTGGAATGTTTTAGTTTCAGCGATTTTTAAAATTTCAAGAGTTTGCCTGTTACGGTTTCCAAGATACAACAAATTGTCGACATTACATAGTCAAAATTACATTAGCTGATAGAACACCCTTTAATTTTTATTGTTTTAAATATAGTAAAATAGTCTATTCTACAGAATACACCAATTAACACCAACTTTGAAAATTTTAAGATTCTCTATAGAACACCCTTTAATTTTTATCTGTCATATACTACTTGTTGCTGTAACGCCAAAAATTTTACATAGCTTTTACGGTTCCCGATAAAACAGACAGACAGACGGACAGCGTAGCGAAAACAATAGGGCTCCTTTACTCTTTTGGTGTACGGAACCTTAAAAAGGGGTAGGTTTATTTACACATTGGCGAACATGAGGACAGTTTTGCTCAAATTTTGGCTTGATCGTTACTGGGGGTCTACACCGCTCATGTCCATGTTTCGTCCATTCTGTGCCATCGATGGCCGAGCATATGGCTGAGCATCAATGTTCGCCATGAGATTCGCTGTCAACAACCATTTTTAATAGAAAGAAAAGAGACAGAAAGAAATTGTTAAATATTCCATTTCTATTGCACTACCACCAAATACATTGATAAGGCAGAACATGGACATCGCACGTATTCACCACAACAAAGAAGTTGATGAATTTTTTGCAGTTGCTCTGCCGGCGTCATGTTCATGTCATGTTCAACTCGATGGCTCGTGGAGACGTAGGTATAGTGTGAACATAAATTTCGTCAGTCAACACTCAACCACAAAAATGTTTGCGGTTGGTGAATGAGATATAACAACTTGTTTTCACACTGTTGAATTTTTATTTAAAGTGGCTGCTAAACACACCAATATTCTGCTTCAATAGATGTGTTTATGTGCGTTTGTTTATAACAAATTGTTACACATATATGGAGCGGAAATATTGAAGAATATCAAAATGCTTTTGATTTTCATTACAAACGCACACAAATACATATATTGAAGCCTAAATATTGACCTGTCTAGCATTATTTTTTTTCCTTTTATTCTGTTTCTACATCTGTCGCCATGCAGATGCAGGATTACTTGGCCAGTTCGTAGAACTATTACGCCACGACCAATTCACACGAAACGTCGTGCTCCTTTGCAGAAGTGTCAACGGGAAAAAAACCAGTCGGTCTGTACCGTCGTACACAAAGCTGGAATCTCCAGAATCCGCTCCTGCTTCAAATTTATGAGCTTTGTTTAGTGCTCCACCATATATCAAAATACGCTTTAAAAAGCTAGGTTATACAATTTATGTATGTGTTGCATGCGGTTAGCAACCAACGCCACGAAACAGCAACTCGGTGCCGTTAACTGACCAGAGCACGAAGCCGGTCGGCTAATAGCCGGCTAATAGCCGCCGCCGGTGATTTTCACAATCACTTAGCCGCCGCCGACTACTGCGGCTAATATCGGCTAGCGGTTAAGCCGAATTTTTATAATAAAAAGTGGGTATTTACTAACATGCGCATTTAAAAATATTTAATTTGGTTTTAAAACATATGAAAAAAATTTCTTAGGAAAATTATTTTTATAAATAAGACAGTAAATCGTCTAGAAAGGCAAGTTTATTTATAATTGGGCCGAGTATACCTGTTGTAAATATGCCTTGTATGTAAGTAAACAAGAAATACTCTGTTAGCCGACCGTTAGCCGATAAATTTGGGTAGCCGCCGACGGCGAAAAATTGTCGGCTCTTAGCCGGCTAATAGCCGCCGCCGACTATATTTGTTCTTAGCCGCCGCCGATCACCATTTTACATCGGCTTCGCCCTCTGTAACTGACTCCAATCAGTAATCACATGCGGGAGTGAGACGCAAAACTCTCGAAGGCCAATAAACGACAGTGGCCTGGTTGCATTTACGAAGTAATTGCCAACGACGCGTGATGTTGACTCGCTGACAGAGCTGCTTTACGAATGCTGTCTAGCATTAGCTTAATATATCAGTTCTTGTCAAGTACTATGACTAAATCTAATATTCTGAAGTAGAGATGGGGGCGTGTCGAAATTTTCCAAAACGACACGGCCCGAACACGAATACTGGGATGTCCAACACGTACGAAATACGCACGCCAAAATTTTTCAAAACACGACACAACACGCACGAAATCAACTCCAAAAACAAACAAAAAACATTTTTTTATATTGAAAGACATATTTTTCTTTTTTTAACCTTTCATGTTCCATTTGTATCTTTATTTACATATTTTTTTGAGAAACAGTATCTTGTCAATATTTTCTCTCATACAATTAAAGAAGAGTAAACAGCTGTGGAATCAAGAGTAACTGGTAAATGAATCTACCTTGAGCAACTCACAATATCTAAATTTACCAGGTACTCAAGAACCAAGATCTTGATTCCACAGCTGTTTACTTTTTTATTTGTGACTCAATTTCAGAGTACATTACATAGCGTCTCGACGAGCAAATTATTTGTTTTAACAATTGTTAGCACAAGAATTTGTCACGTCTGGACCGCTGCTGTTACTGCTTTGTCATTGTTATGACATCGTTGTTGAAACAATTGTTATAACAACCATGTCTTAACAAGCATTGTTTTCAATACGAAAAAAAGAGACAGCAAATAAAAGAAATTTGCTATCTCTGCCGCGCCACCTTAATATAATATGACTAGGCCTAACAAAAACATTGTACGTACTCTCCACAAGAAAGCCCTTAACAAATTTTTGTTAACAGCTCTGCCGACGTTTTGTTCATTGTTATAACCAAATATTTGCTCGTCAAGACGTAGTGTAAGTTATGTTGTGCATGTGTTGTTTTAACAATTTGCCATGTTCAAGGAACTGCGACTACCTGGTAAATTCATCTCCCTTGGTATCTATACGTGTTAAGAGGTTGTCATTATTTTATTGACGGTGCGAGAGCTTGCTATCTATGTTTATCAATGTCTTGTGTATTGTAAATAAATATTTAAATATTAATATATAAATATTATATAATAAATATTATTAAATATATCTCCCTCGATATATATATGTATATATATATATATATATATATATATATATATATATATATATATATATATATATATATATATATATATATATATATATATATATATATATATATATATATATATATATATATATATATATATATATATATATATATATATATATATATATATATATATATATATATATATATATATATATATATATATATATATATATATATATATATATATATATATATATATATATATATATATATATATATATATATATATATATATATATATATATATATATATATATATATATATATATATATATATATATATATATATATATATATATATATATATATATATATATATATATATATATATATATATATATATATATATATATATATATATATATATATATATATATATATATATATATATATATATATATATATATATATATATATATATATATATATATATATATATATATATATATATATATATATATATATATATATATATATATATATATATATATATATATATATATATATATATATATTACGATGGGTCTTTAAACACACCCCGCACTGTAAGTTATTGCAACTCTGTTCAGAATTGACAATTCTCATATTCTCTTCTTCTTATTGTTGTCTTGAGAGAAAAGTGGAGTCACACATTTTTTGTTCAACAAATTCACCGCGTGAAAAGGGTCGCTGTTGCAAATTTAATTAATTATTTATAAATAAGTGCAACAAGAAATTGGATAATAATTTAGAATGGTAAGAAATATGATAAAATATATAACAAACAATTAATTTTCATAAGATTGTGGAAATACGTTGTGTACACGAAAAAATTTCCATCAGCTGGACAACTTTAGCAGCAGTCAAACAAACCACAAAGTAATTCAACAATTGCAACGTTAATGAAATAAATAAAATAGAATAAAGTGTATTAAATATAACTTATTGTTAAAATACATTAAAAATCAATAAAGAAAGCTATTTAAATAGCAAATTCGTCTGGTTATTTTTCGACTTAACCTCAAACAGAAGTTTCTCGTTTTGTGTGTAAAATGACAGCTGCTAGTTACCTGGCCTCGTTGCTTTGCTTCTGTCTTCACTACACCCATGACTCATTTTTGTAGAAAGAAAATTCTTATATTTTTTGTAATAACTCATTATTTTTATATTAGCAACCCCAAATTGTTTTACTTAAAGAGGGTACTGATACATCTCAGGGCAAACCCCAGTTGATATCAAACATCAATGCCTGCCAATCGATCGTGGATGCTGTCCGTACCACTTTGGGTCCCCGTGGTATGGACAAATTGATTGTTGACGCTCAAGGTAAAGCAACAATCTCCAATGATGGTGCCACCATTATGAAACTTTTGGATATTGTACATCCTGCGGCCAAAACTTTGGTCGATATTGCCAAATCTCAGGATGCTGAGGTAACTTTCATTCACATATACATATATATATTAAATATGTAAGTTAATAAATAATTGTATTTCTTTATTCTCCTTTAGGTCGGTGACGGTACAACCTCGGTAGTACTGTTGGCTGGTGAGATTCTCAAGCAGGTCAAACCATTTGTTGAAGAAGGTGTACATCCCCGCATCATTATTAAGGCCGTTCGAAAATCCTTGCAATTATGTATGTATAAAATCAATGAAATGGCTGTACATATTGAAAAACAATCAAAGGAGGAACAAAGGACTTTATTGACGAAGTGTGCTGCCACAGCAATGTCTTCCAAATTGATTCATCAACAAAAAGACTTCTTCTCCAATATGGTAGTGGAAGCTGTTCTTTCCTTGGACGAATTATTGCCTTTAAACATGATTGGTATTAAGAAAATCGCTGGAGGCTCTTTAGAGGAATCTCAATTAATATCTGGCGTGGCCTTCAAAAAGACGTTCTCGTATGCCGGTTTCGAAATGGCCCCTAAGAGTTACAAGGACTGTAAGATCGCTTTGCTCAATATTGAATTAGAATTGAAGGCTGAACGTGATAACGCCGAAGTTCGTGTCGACAATGTGAAAGAATACCAAAAGGTTGTAGATGCCGAATGGCAAATACTTTACAACAAATTAGCCAAAATTCACGAATCTGGTGCCAATGTTGTTCTTTCTAAATTGGCTATTGGTGATGTAGCCACACAGTATTTTGCTGATCGCGATATGTTCTGTGCCGGTCGTGTGCCTGAAGAAGATCTCAAGCGTACTATGAAAGCTTGTGGCGGTGCTGTTATGACTACTGCTAATGATATCAATTCAAATGTTTTGGGAAAATGCGATTATTTCGAAGAACGTCAAATCGGCAGTGAACGCTTCAATGTTTTCCAAGGTTTGCCAAATTGAAAAATAAAATTCAATATGTAATACTAAATAAGAAATTTGTTTAAGGTTGTATTAATGCTAAGACGTGTACTTTGATATTGCGTGGTGGTGCTGAACAATTCTTGGAAGAAACTGAACGTTCCTTACATGATGCTATAATGATTGTTCGTCGTACAATAAAACATGATTCCGTTGTTGCTGGTAAGTTTTTAAATAGTCCTTTTTTCTAATATTAATATACGCATTGCAAACTTTTATCTTTATTTTTAACTGAAAAGCTGGGAAAAAAAACTCTAGCTAATCTGAAAAATAGCCTATAGCTTTTTTAATACGATCTATTTACGAATAAAATATTAGGAATAGGGAAAACAATTTTTATTTATTTTATAAATACAGTAAAACCCAAAGTAGCAGTTACATAATTTTTGAAAAAAACCTCCAAAACGGAAAAAAGGAAAGATATCATATACAAAATAATAAATTAAGAAATGGGACCTAATTGTGAGTATATCCTTTCATGTAAAATAGAAAATTTACAAATCGGTCTATAAATGGCGGAGTTATATAAAAAAAAAATACAAAAGACTTGGTAAAGTTTTTTTTTTAGTCGGTTAAAACTAGGGATGTAACGAATACCGATACCGATATATCGGCGATACTTCAGATTTTCCGATATATCGGTATCGGCGATATTTTACTGTCGATACGACGATACTTTTAAACATTTTTTCAGAGTTTTTTTTAACAAATAATTTATTTTTGTTCGATTTTACCATGAATTAAATTCACTTCGTTATTTTGTAAATCTTATTAATACCAATTTTAAAAATTAATAATATATTATGCTGTTATTTTGTAAAAAAATATTTATTTTTGGTTAATTTTACCATGAATTCAAATTCAAGTCGTTGTTTTTTAAATCTTATTCCAGCGAAAAAAAGATACTCCAAAGAAGTCATGAAATTGTAGAATTCGCGATCTGGAAGTATTGCAAATTTGGATAATTTCTCATTAGTTTTACATATCCTTGCCATTGCAAGAAGTTCTGTTTTTCGATTACCAATCACCGAATTGGAAGCGATGCTAGGACAAATTTCTTTTTCGGTATTCTATAATGATTTTTCCTCAAGGAAAAAGGATAAAAAATTACCCATTTTCACAATTTTTTTATGCGAATTTAAACTCAGAACTGTATTTTCATGTAAATTTAAGTGAATATATATAAACTTAGAAGTCTTTTAATAATTAAGCTATTAATGGCCAGTTTTTGACTCAGCAATTAAATATTTATTTAGTTGATTTTCATATAAATTTAAATTGTAATTAAACACAACTTCTGTTTTTCAGTCGTATTAGTCGTATTTAGTTGTTCTTATTTAATTGTGACAAAAATATGGTAGCACCATCAACTATTATAAATTTCCCATAAATTTCCTAAAAAAGCAGCTGTTCAATATAAACAAAGCAAAATCCAACAAATATATATTTTTCTTCATGCAAAAAATAAGAATAATCAAGAGTTTCTGCAATGTTTTAAAAGAATAAAAACAGCTTACAAAATCACAAAAAGACAAATATACCCAAAGAAAGCCCAAATTTTACGCCAACAAAAGTTGAATTTTCAGCGGCCACAATTTGTTTGTTTGCACAAGAACAACAAGCGGTCAAAATCATATGGTAATTTATAAAACTTAAATCGAATATAAGTGTACAAGATTGGTGTTATAAGTTATATTTAAATGTGATCTATAAAAATGAGTTTTCTATTTAAATAGAAATTAAGTTTAAGAACCATTTAATTATTAAGTCAGAAACTGGAGCTAAGTTATTTAGAAGAATATTAGTTGATAAATGTCCTTTAAAAAAATCGATTTTTTAAAAAGCATGGCGAGTATTTTTTTAAATTATAAAGGAATTAAACATTTTTTCTTGCTTTTCTACTAATTATCTGCATATTTTTAATATAGATTTTTTTGAAGCAAAGAAAATGTAGCTCCTTAAAAATTAAATCCAATTTTTTATACTGGGTTAAAATTAATTTTAAATATTCTCTCTTACAATGTAATTTTGTATAATAAAAAAATTGCACTTGAGTTTTGTTGATCTAAACTTGAACTCAATTTCAATATTCGTATCGGTATCGGAATCGGTATCGGCGATATTTATTTTTAAATATCGGTATCGGTATCGGATCGGCAAAACGGCGTATCGTTACATCCCTAGTTAAAACATTAGCCGAAAGATAAAGAAATGTATGTAAATCGAACATTAAAAATACTGAAAGTCACAAAAGCATAACGTAAATTTTGAGGATAAATTTATCATTAAAATGGCTAAACTAACGTTGTGTGCCACATATTGTTAGGTTATTAAATCTGTTTGTTACCAACATAAAGTGTAGAGAATCAAAGCGGGTATCAACCTCGTTAATATAATTTTGACGAAAATAACATATAAATAAACATTGCCATGTTTCAGCGATTTCACTTTGTTTCACAATACAACATTATGATTAATGAATTGGGGAGTGCCACACCCATTAAAAATAAATATTCTTTTTAAACTACTTCCATTTAACCGATTCTTATGAAACTTTAGACACACATTGAGCTCTTGTCACAATACAACAGACGCCAAGGTGGTTACTGGTGGCATGTGATAATGTCCATAGATATTATGTCACTCCAAAAATCGTTTTTGTAGTAAATTAAATAACGGGTTGTATATTGATTTAATCTATTTTATATTGGTATATCGAGTAATATTTGTGTGGCCCCCGGGCTAAATTATCGGTGTTAAATAAATGAAAATGAAAAACGACATCGGCGTTTACGTCAGCTCCTTACACAATCACAAATGTGTCATAATATTCATAATTTTAGAAATGAAAACAAATTCAAATACACATATTTATACGTATGCTAACATATCTTTATATCATTGAGCGCGGTTACCATGGTGGGAAATCAAGTCAATTGACGTCAACAAAAATTTGGAAAAAGCGTCAACAGTGGTTAAAGTGTGTCGACCCAAAAAATATTTGGAAATAATTGAAAATTTTTAGAAATTTTACTTTTATTACTAAAGATTGTTTGCTTAGCCGGTCTTCGGGCGGGCTTAAGGATTTCTTCCCCTCGGTATATTGAAAAGCGGCTTCGCTGAGCAAAGCTTGTTGCATAGCAGGTCTTCAGCCAGGCTTAAAGAGTTTTCATCTCAATATTTCTAAAATCGGCTTCGCTGAGTAAAAATTATGCGTAGCAGGCCATTCTATATACCAAGAGGGAAAACTCTGAAGGCCGGCTATGCAAATATCTTTACACTCTAAAAACTTTCATAGTCACCCCTATCGTGAATATTTTTTCCCTTTCCCATCTTTTGCGATCATAGATAAAAAATCGAAAAGTTCCCCTTATCATGAATGATTTTTTTTAAGTGGATTTTTTCCCTTTTCCCCTGTTTTTGTTTACTTTATTTTAGCAGGCGAAATGGATAAATACATCATGTAATTGCTATTTTACCTTCCACTTAATTATTATATTTATATTTAGGAAATATTCAGTAAATAGTGTTCATTTATCTTAATACTAACACATTTATCATAACACTCATGCAACACCTTACCGACACACATGAACTAAGTTTCGCGATGATGGAATAACAATTGATTTTTCCGCGTCTGTAGAATATATAAAAACCCAGTTTTACTTACTCTTGAGAAAATTTAATTTAACACCAAAAGACTATTTGATTGAATTAAGCTGCCTGCAATGGCTCGGGTACTCCGAGGCATTGGATGCATCTAGCAATCATGGACGAACAATTCGATTTTGTTTAGATTCCTCATGGAATAAAAAGATAATTCCAATTCTTAGCATTGCATTTTTTTATTTTCTAACAAAATTTTCTTTGATTTTTAATTTATTTTATTAAGCTTCTTCCTTATTTACATTCACTAAGAACTGATAGCGGGAAAAAATGTTCACGGGAACTTCACGATAGCAATTTTCCCTCGAAGGGAAATGAAAATTTAATGGGAACATAAATTTCACTTGTTACTCGCGATAGGGGTGAATGATTTTTCCTCAAGGAAAAAGGATGAAAAGTTACATATTTTCGCAACTTGTTTCTTTTTATGCGAATTTAAACGCTAAACTGTGTTTTTATGTCAATTTAAGTGAATAAATATACACTTTTAGAAGAATTTTGACAATTAAACCTATTAAGTTATTTAGAAGAATATTAGCTGATAAATGTCTTTTAAAAATCATGGCGAGTATTCTTTAAAATTTTAAAGGAATTACAAATTTTTGTATGACTTAAATAAATTTTTACTTGCTTTTCTACTAATTATCTGCATATTTTTAATATAGATTCTTTGAAAGCAATGAAAAAGTAGTTCTTTAGAAATTACTTCCAATTTTTTATACTGGGTTAATATCAATTTGAAATATTAATAATCCCTTACACTGTAATTTTGTATTAAAAAAATTACCCTACTTCAGTTTCGTTAATTTGAACTTCAATCAATTTCAATTTGTTTTATTTCAATTTCAATTTATTTTTCCATAGTAATACAAATAGCCATATGGCCAATAAAAATATATTACAAGTAAATTGTATTATTCTATTTCAATATGTGTATCGGTATCTTATTGTCCACCAATATTGATGAAACATACATACATGGCTTAAAAGGTATTTTTCTCTAGATATGCACAATAATTTTTTTTACCTAAAAACCCGGTTACAAAACCGTTTACGGATCAAATGGTCAATTTTCGACCACTGGGCGGTATCCTAGTTAAAATTAAATGCCTCTGCTGAGCATTGAACTCGTGCCATTTTAAGATATTGGTGTGTTCTCTATGTCAAGTGTTTTACTCACACTCTTCTGCACAATTATTTTGTTACGGGCTAAAACTTGTTTTTACGAACATGCACAGGATTTAAAAAAATTTACTTTCCTTCGCCAGGTCTTGAACTGCTGATGAGCCGTATAAGAGAATAAATAGCTTGTTTATTTACTAGTAGGTATGTAATTGATTTAACTATTGTAAAGTAATGCAGACGGTATGCTGAAAAGTATGTTGTTTGGTAATTGCAACACAGTAGCAAGATATTGCTCGGCTGGTACACTAAGCTATTTTTTAATAAAATATCTTGGAACTCATTTTAAAAAGCAATACATATTAAGGGAAGCATTAACAGCAAATACTTTTTAATTTCGAAAAATATGTAAACTACTGTCCTTTTTTTCTGCTTCAAGTTTGTCTGTTGTCCAAGTTAGAAAAAATTTCACTTTTAACACACAGTCTAATTTATTATTATATTCTTTTATTTGTAATAAATAGAAAAATAACATGAAACATTTCCAAAGTCCTTAACGAATGAATTTATTTATTGGCTGGCATAAATGGAGTTGATGTTGGTGCCACATTAAAGTTTGAATCGTTATTTAAAGTAAATTCCCAAAATACAAAACACAACAGACGTACTAATTTTCAAAACAGCAAAGGCAACAATTTTCTTCTTTATTTTGCTTTATTTTCAACTGGAAAAAGCAGTTTCAGACAACGTTTTTTCTTTTCTTGCAATTCAATGATTTATGTTTATTATTTACTGTCTTGTATTTTATAGATACGACAGGCGAGTAGCGGAGCATTTTGTACTTTTGTATTTATCCTAAATGGGCACAAACTTTGTGTTGGAAAAATTTTGTGCAGTTTTCTCCATGCAATTCAGCTTCAAAAGACACTTAAATAAAACGAAACAAGATTTCCGTTTAACAATTAAAATCTACACAATGGCTTTTCAAAGTTAATTCATTGGGTGGGTGGGGGTCTTTAAGTTGAAATTATTATTTTAGTTTTATATAAAGATTTTTGCTGAAATGAAAACTGTACAAGACTAGAAACAAAACAAGTTAATGCAGTGAAAATAAGGAAAGGTATTGTTCATATCATTTAAATGGATATTTTCAACACACGTGCGTGCATATCGAGCCATAACGGCCAAACAGTTGTAAACAACAAAAACGAAATTTTACAGGAAAACGTTTTTATTAAAAAAAATTATATATGTATATAAAATTTACAAAGAAGATTACTTACTACGTCTTTATTGTTGTTATAAATTTATAACGTTATGAAATTTTTAGATATGTAAATGATCGCAAGTTATCGATTGCCATTAAAAAACGAAAATAGCACTACATGTCGCGTAACCGGTTGTTTTGAAAGTATCATAAGTCGCTCTATGAACAAAATATCAATTCAGCTTTGTGCATTAAACACATTCATCACAGCAGGATACCGACTACAAAATATCAAAAATAGAATACATGTGTTTATACGAAAATGATTATTTTCACGGCTACACGACTACACGTCTACAGGTTGTTGTCCATGCTACTTTTGTCGCGTAGTCAAATTAAACTAATTTCTATTTTTGTTGGCTGCAACACGAAGACAGTGTTGACAATATAACGAAATATCTAAAGCAAATTAGTGCTTAGAAATGTTTTTTATTGTAAAATAAAAAAGAAAATTACAAAATTTAAATGTTACAATATATAAGTATCGAGTTTTTAAATAAATAAATTTATATTTTTATGAAGTCTATTTGACATATTGTCATAATTTTATTTTAAATGAAATTTATTTGCTGATGTTTAAGAATTGTCTATATGCAGCATTTCATTGGTGCTTTACCAAATCGTCAGTAGACTTCAAACACAATTTTGAGAATTCACAAATAAATTAAAACAAATTTTAAAAAATAAGCAAAGTGGCTTTGAAAATTAACAGCTCTCAGTTTGCCATCGGCAAATTGAAATAAAATTCATATAATTTCTCTAGCTTCCAGACGTGGTAGAGAGAGGTCTAAAAGATATGTCGAAAATAATTAAATAATTTTTTTTATACAATTTAGCTAAATGCAACATTCTGTAGGTATTCAAAATCGATTGGATGATTTTTGTTTTACGTCATACACCAACGCTCCATTCATGTGTCAAAAGAGAAATGTCATCAATGTCATGCATAAGTAAATATTTTTGTTATCGTTAGCATCATGGTCGTTAGTGACGCTACTTTACTCATGATCCTATTTCTAGTTTAAAGTAGAGATGGGCACCGCTCACGTCATTCGCCGGATAACCGCGATTGTTTCCCCTGCTGTATGATGTTCCGGTATTTTTAATTTCGCAAGTCTTCTTTACAACAACCTGAAAAGTAAAAAAATGATTTCGGCGGGTATAAAACCACCGAAAATAGCGTTACGTAATATGTGAATAGGCCCTAATGCAAAGTTTGTCGGCTATTTACATTTACACAACACGAACATCAAAATAAAATAACTACAAAAGCACAACAAAGCAGATAAATACAAACACACTTAAACAACATTGTCTCATTTATTTACTTTTCTCTTGGCCGGACACTAGCTTAGACTTCCTTCCCTATCCCTTTCGTGAGACGTTTTCAAAATATCTCAGTATAAATTATTTAATCCGTAACAAATCTAATGAAGTTATACACTATTGAAACATCTTAATTTTTTTTCCTGGCTGTATGTTGTCGTCGTTTTTCAGTTCAATTCCCCAAATCTTCTCTACAAAAATCTGAAAAGGAAATGAAAAGTATGTTAAAATAATGATGCTATGGACTATTTAAACTCCTTTTTTTTGCTCCACCCTGCGCATATTATACAGAAGAAAAAGTTGTGACCAGTCTTTATAAAATCTACCCATTTGTCTTGAGTTAATTATAATACATATCTTTCAAGTCTGTTGCAATAGTTGATAACGAAATATTGATAACAATAAGAAAATAAGCTAGTTAATCATTCGTGCAAATATTATTTACAAACTTTTAGCGTTTATTGCACTTTAAACAAAAGTGACCGGCCTACAATAGCACTTCTACACACACTAAATAAATAATAAATTAGCTTTACAATTATCAGCAAAATGCTCAATAAACTATTCAAATATAAATGTGCATTTAATAGTTTTTCTAATAACATTTTTATTAAAATGTAAGCTCCATTTCTCTCTATACAAATAGAATAGTGGATGGAAATAATCTTAACGCTGATATTTTACAATCTAAAGGGTACCCTATACTCACATACTTCTTTGTATGACATACATGCCATGTTGGACGGATTCCCTGACTGTGTATGATTAAATTTTTTGAATGACATACATGTTGGACGAATACTAAACATTTTTAATAATTTCTTCTTTGCTCACACATTTCATATGGTGTAAGAGTGGCAAGTTGAATGTAAATATCAAAGGCAAACGTACAAAATTTAGATTTTTTTCATATGCAGCGATATATTTTTTTAAATTATTTATATTTTTCAATTCAAATTTGAAATCATAATTGGTTTTGTTGCAATTTTATCTAGTTTAAATATGATTGAAAATTTAAAATTTTTTTTTAGTTTTCTTTTGAAAAAATTTTAAATAAATGTTTGTCAGTTTCCATGTGAGGAGAAAATCTGACAAATACCAATGTTTGTCAGTTTTCATGTATGTCACATTAATTTTAATTTTTAACGTGCTTTTTCCCAAATTAATATTAATAATATTAATATTAATAAGAAGTTATAATATCAAAGTTGAAACATGTGCTCCATAATCAATCATGTTTTTTATTTTCTTTACTTGCGTATGTCATTCATGTATGCTAGTTTATTGGGCCCTTAAAGCAGAGCAATAAAAGAAATAAAGCTCTGGAATTTATGTGTACGTTTTCATTTAATATATATTCACCCGGATTGTATGTGTCGGAAGTCGAATTTGTGACCACGACAAATTGTCATAGAATAAAGAAAACACAAAACTTTTCTCTATTCTATGATAATTTGCCGTAGTCACATATTCCACTTCGACATACATAATCCGGCTGATTATTTTATTCTTCTAATGATTTCTTCTCTACGTTTTCATTCTTTGCATAACAGATTTTGCCTTTCATAAATACATCGATCGAACATTATTTTGCAACATTTAGTATTTTTCCTTTGTTGATAACAACAAAATGAATTGCATTTCAACTTTTTTGTTTTGTATTTTCAAATAGTTTTTTTTATTTTTCTTCAATTTATTATACACATCTAAACAGCCAACCTACTTTCCCCACACCATCAAAACAACAACGAACAAACAAAAAATGCACAAATAAATAAAATAAAGAAACAGCAACACATAATATCAACGTCAACATCTTGCTACATTTGCTGTATAATCGGGGCCACTTTTTTCCAGTATTTACTTGCATCTACGACAGTGGGCTGCAAAATTAAAGATACATCTATGGATACAATAAACTAGAAATAAATGACAAAAGTACTTTGTTGATGCAGTCAGAGACTGTATTCAATTTTATATATAAACGTAACATTATGTTTTTGAATTACAAAATAAGAATGATAATGACCAATTTTTGAATTCATAGTAAAAAACAAAATTAGTTAATTTTAAATTACATTTAAATTGTACTTAAATGCATCATAAATTGTCGAAAAATTATCAAATTTCACATCAACATAGATGTTTTCTTAACGGCCACTAATTTTTCGTTTGCCTTGTTTCGCCAAGAAGAACAAACACTCAAAATCATGTGCAAAAGGTTGATGGTCATTTCCTAGAAAACAAGATATGCACAAAGATAGATGATACTGCAAGCATAGTAGAGTCATTGAGTTTTGATGGGTCATAAGCACTCATTTAAATGACGGGCAGTTTATTTAAATATGAACGCATGCTTTTATGATATGCTATATACAAAATAAAACTTTTTCGAAAACTTTCGACAACGATATCCCTCAAACGAATTATTAGATTTTGATGAAACGTAGTTCGACATAGTTTTTTAAGTTTAAGAACTAATTACCTTTTTGGATTTGAGCGGAACGCTGGCTTAAAATTTATTTAAAAAAACGTATTTTCGAAAATTCTCGATATCTAAGTTTAGCCAAAATCTTGAGAATGGCATACATTTTCTTACCATCTGTGAAGGCGCTCAAAAGTTACGTCTTCCTATGACCTCAAAACTTCGAAATCTGATGAAAACTCGATTTTCGAAATTCTGGTGAAATCAGTAACTTCCCCTTTTTATGATTGCGGGAAGTTAAAAGTTTATTTTAGGAGTAACCTCGATTTCTCTGGACTTTTCAATTGCACTAGTTTGGGGTTCTGATTGGCTTAAGAGAATTTTTGGTACATTTTCGAGTATAAATGTATGTACATATGTATATAGATTTCGAATTTTCGAACTATTTTTTTTTCAGAGTTACTTTGACCTTGTGCGTTTTAGATTTCTTTAGTGACATCATATGCTTCAAGTGGACTTAGAGCAATTTTGATGCATTTTCGAATTAAGAATCTCATAACTAGTAAATTTTTAATCAGTCCTATCGGGAATATGAAGTGGAGTTTACATATGTTCGCATGAAATTTTCATTCCCTTTGATGTGAAAATTAGTATCGGAAAACTTACGTCAAATGTTTGTTCCTTTCCATCGTTGGCTATTCCACGTCGAATTATAAACAGATTTCATATAAAAGTAGAAAATTAGTGCGACACCTAAATTTTTTGTTATGTGCACTTCTTTCCCTGATCTGAAAAGAGACAGACATGTGTGGAAAAAATTACACTTACAAATTTCCTATATTCTTGGAGAAGCCTAATTAATGTATTTGCACTTCGAAAGTGATATAAAAAAATAATCCGATTGTAGCAATTCTTACAGATTTCATTTTATACATGGAATAGGAGAAGCCTTATGGAGATATGAAAAAATAGCATCTTATTCCATATAATCTTGGGCCAGTACAATGTACATACATATACTCAAAATAATATTGTAGGTAAATCTAAATAATTTAAATTATTAACTTACTGTTAGTGCAAATTTCTGTTGCAATTTTTATGAATCACTATTTTTATTGGTTAAAATAACCTTTTAGAGTTGCAAGTCATTTTACTTTGCGCTGTCGATATTTAACAATATGACTTAGCTGAGATGGTAAAGGCGTTGTAAAGGGTTATAAATATGCTAAGAATTGTGAGAACCTAAGTTCAAGACCAAAAAATTGCAAACAAAAAATTGTAAAAATGTTTTTTTTTTAACAAACACACTTAGTGCTTAAGCCTTGGCAGTAATCGAACCTGCGACTTTCTGGTTAATAGTTTATCACACTATCCACTACATTACAATTCCATTGGTTCATTTTACTGTATTCTATGGGTTGGTGCAATTCTAACCAATGAAATTGGTTAGATTTACCAATATTTTATTTTGGGTGTACATACATGCATATTTGCAACACCCACCTCATTTTCATGTTAACTATAAAAACAACTTTCAAGCCTTTAATTTAGGACTTTTTTCCATATTCGTTTTTTAAGTTTCTCTTTTTTATGTGTCTCATTTTTTATGTGCCTCATTTTTGCTTTTTCTTTTTTAAGTGCTTAAATTATGTTTTTTCTATTTGTTCAAACTATTGTTGGTGTTTAAAATGTTAAATTGTATAATTAAGCCATGGAAAAAACAAAACAACTTGCAACATTGTTGCACTGCTACTGTTAATTAAATATTTTTTTCCAGTTCATGGCAGTTTATTTTCGCAAATTGTTTGGTTTCTAGCTGACTTTTGGTGGGTTTGCTAAAAAAATTCTCAAAGCAACCCCCTTCCATACAAAATTGTAGTTGCGTCTAAATAAGATTTATGTTGATGATTTTAATGTAGATAAAAATCTTTGTTTTTTTTACAAACTAACAAACTAACTTTTTTAATATTAAATATTTACATTGTAAATTGTTGTTTAGATTTTTGTGTGAGTTAAAAGTGCATTAGTAATATATGATAATATTTTAATAAAATTTTTAACCTGAAATTTAAACTTATCGTTTTTGGGTTTAAGACGGGAACTTTAAACCACCACACATCGACAAAATCAAATTTATCATCAACAGCGTTAGATTCATCCATTAGCGATGGTAAATTTAAATTTGTCAATAATGCTGGAATTGAGTTTGCGTTACAATAATAAATAACACATGTTTACAAAATTCGATAAACTTTTCTGTTCTCTAGAGATGAAAGTTGTTTCATCAGTTCTTTTGGACGCTGAACGCGAATCTGCGCTCCGATTTTTTTTATCAGCTCTAGTTTTCGCTATATAGCGATATGCCAAAAATAAAGGCACTTGCACGACATATATTAGCATAACTTGAGAAGGTTTCGCCCTATTTAATAAAATAAAAAATTCAAAACTCGACGACATAATTGTCTTTAAGATGTGCAAACATTGTTTCTAAAGCTGCGCATTAGTTTCAGAGATATCGTAAAAGTTTAAGCCAAACAATAAAATTTTATACAAGTTTTTATTAACATATATGTTTTTGAAACTCCATAAACAAGAGCGAGCTCTTTTGCCCAGCAGCATGTAGCTAAATATATTACTAAAGAAATTAGCCCTTTTTTTAATTAAAATTGGTGCACAACTTTTGATTGAAAAAATATGAATTTAGTTCTCTCACTGAATTTTTAATAAAATCATAAGTTGAGTACCTATTCCAATGAAAACGAGCTTAATTAATTTGGAATATATTTTGCTACTGTTACTGAACAAAAAACTGGACCATTGTTGTATTTTTATTTTTTTTATGACGCTCTAAAAACAAAGATATTAAAAATTTTTATAAAATATTTTTTTTTTGCTTAAACATTTGCGATATCTCTGAAGCTGATATGTGTCGTGCAAGTGCCTTCATTTTTGACACAACGGTATATCGCGAAAACTAGAGCTGATAAAAATTCTAATTATGTATTAATAATCTACATAACATATGTAGTCAGTAACGGCTGAAATTTTTCCGGAACGCGATGTACTGTAAACATTTATAATTCTTGTATCCTATTTCCATTCATGACTTGTATAAATATGATTTCAAGCTTTTGCTGGAAATAGTTAAAACTAAAATTTTAGCGCTGATAAATCCGTTCTTGAATCCGCCGTTCTATACTTGGTTTAAGAAAATCTGTACTTCTGTCCAGAGTACTGGCCGACATTTGTATGGCTTGATTTAAACTCAGATGACTAGATTTTCTTTGGAGTATTTATCTACAAATGTATTTATGTACATTTTTCACAAGGCTTCTGATAACTTTCCTCACACTAATTCAGCAAAAACCAATCTGAAGAAACTTCATACTTTTTTGCAACACGTGGCAATTTATGGCAAAACTTTGAAAAAGTCTAATAAAGAGAATTAATAAAGCAAAAGATTTTGTTATACAAGTAATTCAGGGATTTTATTTCTAATTTTGTTGTTTTGCATTGACGTAAATTCAACGTACATATTTCACTTAAATAAATAACAAATTGTATAAATATATATAAAAAGTCACGTTGTCTACAATATGCAATAATAGATAGGAACTGTCTGTAGCAGTTACACTGATTTATTGGTTTTGTAACCAAGGTACATTCAAATAACATAATTGAAAAGGTTTTATAAAATATTCCTTGAGTTCAGTGAAGGAATGCATATGTACGTACATCCATACTAATATCTGTACTATAGCATACGTTTTTCTATGACTGAATTACAATTGTTTTATATTTGCTTTTTTTTTATTATTGCAATCGAAGATTTTACGAAAACTGTGAAGGAAAAAATTATTTTCCTTGTTGTTCAATGTTGAAGTTATGCAAGTAATATTGGTGATGTTTAACTATGTCGGATCTTATGTATATGGCCATAGTTTTTGGAAAGTTTTTTCAAACATTTTTTCATGAAAGTTAGCTTTTCGAATGATATTGAAACTTTCAGAAGTTTTTTATAACCTTCACCAAAAATAGAAAGGGTGTATATAGGTTTGACATTGCGTTTGTAACTTCTACAATATGTATTCATATACGACCCTTAACTGCGGATCCCACTATCGGCGCAATGCACCGATTTTCGTCGGCTCACTGCAATAGAGCCATTTATAATAAAGCCAAAATCGCTTTATTTCTTAACTAATTGAGAAAGAAGGGCGCAATTGCACTACACTGCAGTGGTAATAAAGCCATACGGTCTTATTTCGCAATTAATTGAGAAATAATGCCATTTTGCTGTATTAACGATGGCTTCATTGCAGTGAGCCGACAAAAATCGGTATATTGCGACGATAGTGGGCTTTATAGATAAGGAAGTCGAAATAACAGTCCGATGTTGAAACGCCAATCATGAGAGCCCTAGATAACATACGGTAGAAAATTATGTCTCAATCTGCTGGAATATCGCTGAAGAATTATCCTTATCGAAATCAACAATATCGGGTCATGAATTAATAAGATATACAGCCCAATCATGAATATTCCCTAAGAAATTCTTTCCCACGGAAAACACATTTCTCGAGAATAAATTCCTCCAATCATAAACTTCAGAGTTTTTGTGTCCAAAAATAAATAAAATTTATATTTTAATTAAATTTAAAGTAAAATTAAATAAATAAGTGAATAAAAAATAATAACATAGCTGTACAAGCATTTGTGAAGGATATTGGTGCTGTAGAAGAAAAAAAGAATGCAAGTTACTCTTTGCTGCATTTATGGATCCATTAAAGTTAAAAAATGTAATCTTTGTGCTTTATTTGTGGTATTCGACCTACAAAAACAATAAAATATTTTTTATTGATAGAAATTTAGTTTTATTTAAATATGACATCGATTTTTATGCAAACTCCCTTCTGTTTTGCAAGTGAAAAATTCTGGGGGAAAAACGAAGTTCAAATGGATTGAGAATAGCTACTTTTTTCCCCCATCGAATTTTTTGCGAGGGAATTTTTATTCATAATAGGAGAAAAGGGAAAAGTGAAAAAACTCGCACGGAATTTTTGTTTGTGATTGGGCTGATAGCCACAAAAACCTACTTTTTCTTATGTTTCCTAATTTTTTTGTTGCTTTTTTATTACCTTATAATGTGCTAGACTATTAAGCAGGAGGTCGTAGGATCGATTCCCGCCAAGACCCTGGATGTTTCTGCAGAAGAGCCAAAAAGGCTTTAAGCAGTATATATGTTTGTACCTCTGGAATCAATCGCCAAAGCCGAAAAAAATTTTTCAAAACTTA
Source organism: Panzeria rudis (assembly GCA_956483635.1). NCBI lineage: Eukaryota > Metazoa > Arthropoda > Insecta > Diptera > Tachinidae > Panzeria > Panzeria rudis. Next base: position 5,025,114 of record OY101447.1, read on the forward strand.
AAGAGCAGCCAGAACTGGAAAAATATCGCTAAAACTGAAAAAATCGCCCAAAACGGGGAAGATATAAACAAAACTGAAAAAAGTCGCCTAACGGAAAAAATTGGCAAAATAGAAAAAATCTCCAGAACTGGACAAATATCGCCAGGACGGAAAAATCACCGAAACTCGGGAAAATAATAAACTAAACGGAAGTAGCCAAAAAGAGAACAATTTTCCAAATGGGGAAAATTCGCCTCTAAACGACAGAACGTCAAAAATAGCAGAAACAAAGAAAAATTCTCAAATCGGAAACAACAAACTGAAAAAAATCGCCAAAACGAAAAGATTTCCCAATTTGGATAAAATAGGTAAATAAAAACAAATCGCCAAACGAAAAAAGTAAAAAAATCTCCAAAACTAAATAATCGTAAAAACTCAAAGAAGTCGACAAAACGGAAAAAGCTGGAAAAACGAAAAAAATATAAAACGAAAATAAATCCTTAAAACGGGGGAAAACGCATAACAGGAAAAAATCGTAAAGAAAATGCCAAAAAGGATAATTCGGCTAAATGGACAAAATAATTATAAAAAGGTTTATAAAGCAAATTTACATATAAAATTTATTTTACAAACCTTAGGGTGGGGCAGTATTACCAAATGTGAATATTTATCTTACGATATTTATCTTACAAATAAGCATAGTAGGCTTTGAAAATTATACAAAACCCAGCAAATAAGGTGTAGAAAAATAAATAGATTCATATCGAATACAAATTATTTGCTGGGTTTTGTATAATTTTCAATATCTACTATGCTTATTTTTTAAAATTATTTACATATTTGTATATTCTCAAATGGCTTTTGAAAGTCTGTACATAAGATAATTGTGTTTGAAGTCTACTGACGATTTGGTAAAGCACCAATGAAATGCATATAGACAATGCTAAACTCCAGTAAATAAATTTCATTTAAAATAAAATATTTATTTTTACATCGATCATGGCGTCGACCTCTAAAATGTTTTTTTTTTCCTATTTTCGCTGCTTTGTATATTTGACCTCCTTCAGATGACAACTGCCTTTTTGAAAAAATGCTCGCTGTATTTTTTGGCATACCAAGAACGTATTGGGACAAGTATGCCTTGGTTAACACTATAAAGAGCACTGTGTCAATAAAATTATCCCTCCTTCGGTCTTTTTTTTTTTCAAAGAAATACTTTAGGTCAGCCCTCGGCAATTTAGGATGGGTTAATTTGTTTCTATACGCCTGGCACTGCTTTTGATTGTTTTGTACGCAGGTTTTGAATATGTCGAATTTTGAATTAAGCAGCTGCAGCAACTGTAGCGGCGGTTATGTTTTCTGTCGTATGTATAAAAATTAAACTAGACATTTTGCAATCAATCTAGCCTCAGGTGATTTGTTGCCCATAAGAAATTTTTTATGAGATTTCAGCAGATTCTTACTAATAAGCTTCGTTGAATCTGAGCTAGAAAGAACATTTTTAGGACATATTGTGTCCATATTTTCTAAACGTATTATATACGCAAATGATCGTTCATAGTTTTTCACAAAATTAATTTTTTGAACGTTCTACCTTTTTTTTTTTTTTGATCTGCTCGATTTTTCATTAAAAAATATCAAAATATTTAAATTGCACGAACGTCTAAATCAAGGAAAAGGGGTATTTAACTTCTTCCTTCGCGTTGTGCTTTATTTAAATAAAATAAATTTTAGCTAAAAGAAGATTTTTATTCTGTAATTTGAAGATCTTCGAGAAAAAAAAATTTAGCAACTCTGGGCTGGGGCCAAACGGGCGTTTTTAAAACGAAAATTTCTTCGTTTTTTAGCTATTATTATACATTCTGTTTTAAACTTTATAAACTAGTTTAATTAAAAAACAGAATCATGCGTTTTTAAAACGTCCGTGTGTGGCATGGTAATTTTTAAGGAAAACGTAAGAAACGTTATAGAGCAACGCTTCAAACATCTTTCACACCAAATCTATTTAAATTGATTCAATTAGAAGCCCCTCTGTGAAGTAAGAAGGGCCGTGTCCAAAAATTCCATACGTTAAAGACTTTTTAAAAGTCTAACGTACGGGGGTTAAAATATCAATGGTGTCAGCATCAATACTCTCACTAAACGTTCATTGAGTATTATGCTCCCCATGACAAGGAAGGAAGATTACACACAAACTCAAAATACTTATATCGAAACAAATATTAAGCAAATGAGAGTTTTTATTGTTTAAAAGAAATAAATAAAAACTGCCAACTAAAATAAAAGCAGACACATAAAGGTATTTAAACATGCGTAAGGGATTGTATAAACTAAACAGGTTTAAGAAAAATAAACAAACCTTTTCCTACCTTTTGTTTGTTTGGTTGGATTCAATTGCTGTCTAATTTTTATTTTTATTTATTCTCTTCTTTTTGTTTCTAAGTTGTTGGAAACGTGACGTGTTTGAAAAACACTTTAATAAATCACAATAAATTTGTGCAATTTAATGAATGCGATAAGAAACAAAGGCAAATGCATGTACATGCATATAAAATTTATGCATATAAAATTTATTTTTATATGTATTATAAATACATATATGTATACATGGGTATTAAGAATTAAGTTTATGTGGAATTACATTTGTAAAGTTTATATGCACACACGCATTAATATGTATTAAAACTTGTTTCGGTTTAACATAAAATCATTTTATAATTTAAATTATTTGAACAACTTTTACAAAGTCTATAAAAAAAGATTGTTGGAAACTTACGATCGTATTTATAAAAATAACATTAAGTTGAAAATTTTAAAAACCCCTGAAGCAAATGGATGATAACTTCAAAACGGCTAGACCGATTTTTTTCAAATACAGGTTAAAAGATTTTAGAACAAATCATCTTTCAAACAAAAGAAACTAAACTAAATAAAATGAATTTGAAATGTGTTTTAAGAAATATGGAAATTTTGTCTTAAAACACATTTTAAACCTATTTTATTTGTTTTTTTTATAAATAAGTTATTTACGAAATTTAAAAATTTTTTAAATAAAAATAAAACTAAAATTTTAAAGTTCTTTGAAAAAGTTTTTTTTATAACCAATTGCTTCTAAAGTATAAATAAGTATAAAGCGCCTTTATATCAAAAAAAGCGCTATCAACTATGTTTTTATATGGGATTATGTATATGGCTGTAATTGCTTTATTTCTAATTTTTTCTCATCAAATTTCATTTGTTTTGCCGTCAGAGCCACAACTTTATTTATTTAATTTCAACTCATTATTTTTATAACCAACGACAATGACAATGTTATAAAATGCAAATAAAACTTGTATTCAAATACAAAACAGTAAATATTAAAACACTAAAGGTAATGTTAGACGTAGCAAAAATATAATGTGAATCGAACTCACGACGCTGATAGATAGCTGTGCAAGCCTATTGGTCTAGATATTAACGGTTCGACTCCAGCCAAAGACCGTGGGTCTTCCGCAGAAAAGGAAGTCGTGTCGCGTGTTCAAAAAATAAATAAAAAATCGGCTATTATAATACCTAAAAATCGCACTAACAAACTGAAATTTCTCAGGAAATTGGGCATAAACAAGTACCAATAGGTATAATATAATTTTTATTTTCTATTTCAGATTAATTTTTTATTTCATCAAATATTTAACTCGTCTAACCGTACTTAAACCGCATACATATACAAATGTAAAATAAATTGTATCTGTGTGTCTAACTAAAGGTCTATTTAAATACTGATATGTGTTTGAATTCAGTTTGTTGACTTCTACTATTTCCATGAATATGACATTGAGTCGTCTTGTTATTGTTTTTCATTTTTTATTCTTTAACTAAATAAACACTGTCTCTCATAAAAATACATATACATACAAACAATGCAATTAGTGTTATTTTGTCTTTTATTTTGCTTTTCTATTCATTCTGCTGCCAATACTAACTAAAATATTCAGTCTTTTAAATTTTTGTTGTCTTTTTTATATGCATTTATATATAGTATATACCATAGAAAACATAGAAGCCTGACTGTTGGTAAATACTTGTCAGAAACCTAAGTCGGTTGTCAAAAAAACCTAAGTCTAAGAATGTATTAGTAGAACATTTTGTATTAGTATTGGTTTAAATAAAAATTTCCCCATAACACCAAAACTATACTTAGTACAAAAGTATTTAATTTTTTTTATTTTTTAAACAACTAGTTTTGCATTAATTGATGAAAATATGTATTTAGATTCATTTCTAATACATTTGAGCTCAAAAAGTTTTGGTTTGCTAAACATTTTTTTGCAATTTTTCTATTGCTAAACATATTTTGCAATTTTTCTGTTAGATACTAAAAATTTTTATACCAAATAGAAACAAAAATGCAATACTGCTGAATGAAAAAAAATGGTTCAAAACATCGTTAAATTTCAACATATAATTGTCAAAAACATTAAATAAATATTTTAAAAATACAATTAAAAGAACAACAAAATTTGTTTAAAACAGTGCAAAAAATTAAGTGCAAATTAAAGGATATTCAAGTGCAAAATTTATGCTCTTGTAAGTATGTTGAAATGAGAAAAATATTCTCGCCCACGTAAGTTGAATTCAGAGTACTCGTATGCGTTAAGCGAGTTGTCATTATTTTATTGACACTACGAGACCTTGCTATCTGTGTTATCAATGGTATATACCATAGGTTCGTAGATAGTCAACTAAAACTTCAAAAACCAAAGTCTAAGAATGTGTTAGTAGAACATTTGGTGTTAGTATTGGTTTAAAATAAAAAATTCCTCACAGCACCAAAACCATACTTAGTTGTACAAAAAGTATTTTCAGTGATTCCACGTAAAACGGCCCTATGCAAGGAAGAAATAATATTCTTATTTTTAATAAAAATCTCTCAACTGATGTTTTTTTATAGAATGACAATTATAGAAAAAATATAAAAATACACTATTTCATATTTTTTAATCAATTTGAGGCACTTTTAAATGATCATGCAAGAAACATTTTGCTCTCCCTCTTTCTATGTGTAATATTTATTTCAGATTCTCTTTTGCTCCCTTTCTCATTATTAATAAAAACCGTTATCTCTAAAAATAATATACTTTTTTTTTGCTTTTTATTGAATTTAAAAAAAATATTCAGCTAGAGTATTCTGCTGTCTATAATAGAACGGATAGCAAATAATTTAATGTCTTATTATTTTCTTATGAGCTTATATTTATATTATTTATACTAATTAAATCAATGAACAGTTTTATATCTTCGAATTTTTGAATTTTCGTACTAGGTCACACCCGTCGGTCACACCCGTCTCATTTTAAAAATAGTTTTTTTTATAAGAAAAATAATTTTTTGTCTAACAGTAAATACATAATACAATTAAAAACACTTTGAACAGATATCTATACCAAAATTATTGTGTACATGATAGTAAAAATTTTACAGAATTTATACTGAAAGTCATAATTCTTTAAAACTAAGATCTGTAAGGTCACACCCGTCGCAGCTTTCTGGCGACCATTCTGAACAGAAATCGTATTCTATCAGTGTCTACCCGATATTCAACGACTTCAAGCTTAATAATGTCCTTATAAGCCGCAACGTTTTTTTGAGTAAAAATTTTTATATTTTTGATTTATAACAAAAATTGTGTGTAAAATGGTCACACCCGGCTAAATGGAATTACTCTTTTACAAAATTTATATTTTTTGAACATGACTTTAGGTAAGAACTAATTTTGCATTTATTAATTAAAATATGAATTTAGAATCATTTTTATTACATTTGAGCTGAAAAAATGTTGATCTGCTAAAAAATTTTAGCAATTTTTCTATTTGGTACTAAAAAAAAAGTTATCCCAAATAGTAATAAAAATGCAATACTGATTACAAATATCAACAAAATTAAAAAAATATTTTAAAATTACCAAAAGAAGAAACATAAAATTTATTATAAAACAAATAAAAAAATTAAATAAAATAAAATAGTGTGTGTGTGTGTGAAAAAAAATAAATTTTAGTACATTTTCAACTGCAAAAAGTACGCTCTCCGATGTGTGTTGAATGGTCTCTCTCACGTTTGTTGAATAACAAAATACCTATAGGTGTGACGAGTTGTCAATTTTTTTTCAGATGGGCAGTTGACTATCTACGTATTATCTATGGTATATACAAACATACCCAGTGAACATTTTTTGCCAGAAGATCAAGACATTTTGCAAAATAGTCTGCAACTTTCTAATACGTCAATTCTGCACATTATCTGAAATATTTTTCAATTAATATCAGACTAATCTGCACATTATCGAAAGACAATTTAATAGTCTGCACGTTGTCTGCTATCGGTTTTCGTAATATTGTCATTTATCTCGTGAGTTTGTGCATAAATATATGAGTTCTTGAACTTTCAAAATATGAGTAAATATTTTCTGATAAGCTGTCATAAGCGCCAGAAAACTGCATGGCACAAGAAGAATCACAGAAGTCTTACTACTTTTTGATTCTATATGCGAATTTTATACGACATTTCTGATAAATTTCTAATTTTAGCTCCGACTTTTCTCCGGCATTAATAATAAGACCGAACCTAAAAATTATCAGACAAATCTGAAAATTTTCCGATGTTTTGTCAAGTATTTTTCCGACATTGTTCAGATATGACAAAAATTCCTTTAGAATTTCCCCTTGAAATTTCTTCAGAATTCATACAGAATTTTCTCAGATATTTCGGCAAAGTTTTTAGAATTTCCTTAGACAATCAGGTCCGGTTTCTTGTAAACCACTCATTATATGATTTTCGCTATGTTTGCAACAGACTTTCTGACCGAGTTCGGACCAATTCGGCGAAATATGTTCGCTGGTTATACATATATACGTATGCATTTTTTCTTTTTTTTAATGGCACGACTTGCATATAGCCCAGCATGTTATAAAAATAAATTCAGCTTAATATTTTTAGTGCTATAGTAGAAATATTAGTATGTAATATTCTGAATTACCCTTCGATTATCTTCTTCATCACTAGTATGTACATATGTATTTATGTATATATGTTCATATGTATATATATACAAGTACATACTATTCATATAAGGTGATCTCTTAAGTGTTTGGTTTCTAATTTATAATATTAGGGATTGCCTTGAGGGGTATCCCTAGAACTTCCCGCTGATTTAAACCTCAAAGCGCTATAAAATTCATAGATTTTTGGAGTATAAAACAAAGGTTTTTTTTCTATAATCTCTCGAGCCATTTAAAATCTAATCAGGTCTTGACCTTAAGAAACTACGTAGATTGCTGAAAATTTCATTAAAATCTATTCCGAGATATTTTTGTCGAAAAATTAAAAAACTGTTGTTATTTTATAATTCATACTCTGAAATTGTTGTCAAATTTATTTTTTATATTTAATTCCTTTTTAGGACTTGATCTGAATAAAATTAGTAGTGAAATAAATTTTCAGTACACTTAATTTTCGTTAGAAACAAACTGATTAATTGAAATTTTGCATTTCAAATCACTTTGACTTTTATAACTTTTTTGAAGTAATGGAGGGCACAGAAAAAAGTTTGAACATAAATAGTATGAAAAAAGTTCATAATCTATTGTTCATATATTTTATTAACTTATAAATAAGAAACAGGAATTATTTCGTAATTGAATTTAGTTTTTTATTAAACTAATTTATGAAATCTAAGTTGCCTTGAAAAAAATTTTTAAGTTTATTTTGTAAACAAATTCTAAAAAAGTAAAAATAAAATTCTTATAATAGTCTGTTTGGGAGAAAGGAAAGAGTTGTGCCTAGTACAACAGGCTATACAATTTCAATACTGAATTTTCAAAAATATTTTTTAAAAGAAATTTGAATTAAAAAGTTCTTTTTTTTGGGAATTATTAAATTTAATTTTAACGTGTTTTTTCGCAAATTAATATTTTACTTTTTAAGTAAAATATTAGCTAATACCCCCCTCCATAATCAATTTAAAAAAAAATTAATATTTTACTTAAAAAGTTAAATATTAATTTGGGAAAAAGCACGTTAAAAAATTAAAACTAATGAAATATGAATTAATTTATGTAAAAGTTCCTAGCTGGAAAGAAAATAATTTGGAGAAGTTATCATGATCGATTCATAGCATTTATGAAAAAATTCTTTGGATATAAGTAATATTTTTTTCTATGTACACAAACTTAATGAAAACTTCACTTTCATTTAATTTTATAAATGTCGAGCATGATCTACGTGTCGGCATGCTGCGCGCAAACATTCCAGTAGAATCAAATTGATTCCGTTTTGACAAATGTAGAACATAAACAAAAAGAGAAGACATGTCAAAATATATAAATACAGACTCGTGTATGTATGTAAACATCTCGAAACTTTGAACGGGCGATTATATCGAAACAGGGATGCAAATCATGGTACAATTGTACATTTTGGAACTTGTTGGCACCGTGGTACTACCGCTACTCATTTCGTATAAAATTAAACATTAAAGTTTTTATGGTTGGAAATGAAATAGGTAGCGCATAGATAAATGTCTACTCTTTGGAAACTTTCTTGTCTACATCAGTACACAATATACGGGAAGGCCATACCAGAGCAAAATATTGAAAGATATCTAAGGAATCGCTTTTTAACTTCTTCCAAAGTATTAATAAATGTGTATCTTTGTTTTCTCAGGCACTTATTATTAACCACATATAGATAGCTAATAAAAATGTATTTTTTACTTCTGCCAACGAAGTGACTTTCTGTATGTATTAAATTCGTGCCGTTGCTGTAGCTAACGTGGTAAGCGTGTAGACTTTTAAACGTACCATGACATAAAAATTTTCAGTTTAAGCTCTACTCTCGTCAGTTGACAAAATATCAATCAAATAAATTAAATTATATGAAGAAAAATTATATAGTGAAGATACTTTTCATTTACAATGAATAATAAATATACTCTAAGAAAAATAAAATTTGAAGAAGTTTCAAGAAACCTTTTTTTCTTAATATTGTGAAAAAATCCTTAGAATACGAATATAAAAAAGAGATCTTTTTGGCATGACAAGCCCATATGAAAATTACAAGATAATAATATAAGTGCTTTGGAAACTATGACGGAAATTAATACATAATTTATAATCGAGAAGGTAAAGAAATAGTGAAAAAATAAATTGGACCAAAAAACACCAGGCTTACTCAAAAGTTCTGCAAAAATAATTATGTAGTATTGTGACAGACTTTTATTTATGGTTTAGATGAAGGACTCAAAAATTATCCCACTAGTGCTAAATTTTTAAAATAAATTTTCGAGCGCTTTAAGCTTCAAATTAGAGGGTAGATCTAGGGATGGCCGTTTTCACATGTCAATAATCACAACGATACTGAAACATTTCCACTCCAAAACCAAACAGAAATAAACCCTCTATATTATTGATTTCATTTATCAGTTTTGTTTTCTTTTTTACATAAAAAAAAATAATATTTATGTATTTACTTCTATATTTGTGGCTTTCTGTTTTTTATTTTTATTTCATTTTATCGCCACTTGTTTATGTTCTTCAAATGACTTGAATTGGAAAGCGTTGAGGCAGGGGTATCAAATTGTTTTTACTTGCAGTAGAATTCAACCATGATTAAAAAAAAATAAATAAAAAGTTTTGCAAATAAACTTTACTGCATTTAGAATAAAAGTATAATTTTATTAACAAGCTTAAAGACGAAAATATATTTATAATAGATGTAATCATTAATAAATGATCAATAAAATTTTAAGTTTCCATTATTGAGCAAATGCAATTAGACATACAGGTACATAAAGATTTGCCCAATTCACAAGCACTCATTGCATGCTTTATTTAAATATATGGACCTTTGAAATTATTTTATTGTATCGGCTGTATCTTGTACTGAGAGATTCTCTAAATATGTACGACTTTTTCAAAGCACACACTGAAAATAATCCCTGCAACATTTTATTAAAAAAAATCTTTCTTACTTACTTTTTTCGTAGATTATACGAAACTTCGTACATATTACGAAAAAAACTAGGCAATATATTTTTTTAATTTACGAAAGTATCGAAAACCTTTCATAAACATTTTTCCTTGTTGAAAAATATATTTGAACTAAAAAAGGGCAAGTACTCTACCTACGGAGCCACTTTCTTCTTATTTTATAAGAGCTAAAAGTTTGTTTTACATATTTGCTTACATCTGAAAAATATGTCAATTTATAAAAAATAATTTTAATTTATTTTTTTATTACAAATATATTTTTAACAAGGAAAAATGTTTACAAAAGGTTTTCCATATTTTCTGATTTTTTTCGTAAAATGTTGCATCATGGATTATTTTCATAAAGCTTGCCTACCCGTGCTAACATGTAGTTTAATTTACTTTTCTTGTCTTCATAATAATATTAAAAAGAATTATGTAATTAAAAAAAATGTTTATGCTACGATGGGGTCTGGATTTGAACTAGATCCCAACAAAATATGTTAATTGAATTGATAAAAGTTTCTTTTAAAATTTACACAGAAAAACGTAGTATGAAAAAAAGTTCATAATCTAGAATTTGTGTAAAATGAATGAAAAAAGTTTGAGAAAAAATATAATTTTCGATTCATACCTACCATTTATAAAAAAAAATTCCTTGGATATAGGTAAATCTTTTTCTGTGCATGTTACACAATTTTATCATGAAATAAAAAGCTGTATTTTTACTGTATAAAAATTTAGTTTAAATTTAGTAGTCTAATGTTATTATTGTTGGGCTTCATTTTGATTTTCGTTACTCTAAAACTCTTTTTAATATCATGAGTCAAAATTACCTGTTTGATGTGTTTAAGGCTATTCAAGACTTAGCGCTCAGTGTACATTCTAACAATTCAATTTTTCGATATAAAATAAAATCTGAAACAACTTAGTTTCTCAATATTATTTTTTCTTTAATTGTTTGAATTTTTTTTTTTACCATTTGTGTCAGAAAAAAAAACTAACAGAAAACAAACTTGCATTGCGTCTTAAGTGAGTGTATCCATGACAAGTTTATTGACCCCTTCCCTATTCAACATCAAAAGCACTGCATTATGCGAGTAGTTTGGTAGTGAGTACAAAATACACACACAATCGTCTACTTGCAATGTACGACGGGTAGTACATTAAGTTTTGCTGTTTACAAGCGATCGTTTTATGCAGTCAGAGATTCTTAAACTATAATATTGCTAGTGATCCAAAGAGATTGTTGTTCGTAATATTTTTAGTCAGAAAGAATTGGCGGCCATGAGACAATATTCCAAGTGACAAGCAAAAAATGAATGTTAATTAATTCCATAACATACACGGAAGAACATATAATTCAACTAATTATGTGATAAAGTACGGTAAACATGTCAAATCTCAAGCCAGTAGTTATTTGCTTATTTAATGTAATTATAATTCGAACTAAATTATGCTTTCACGTTTCCGCCATGTTAAATTTGCTATATATCATTAGAATATAATTTTTATGCTCTTTAATATGACACTGATGCTTTGACTTTTGGTCTCTAATCAGTTATATGACTGCCATTTTGAATTTTTGTATGCATATATAGATAATATCAATAAAAGTATATTTTTATGCTCTTTAATGTAATAGCTATCAGGATAGTTATGCTATATTTTTATTTTTGGTCCTTAACTTTATATTGTCCCATGGAAGCAATTTTAAATATGTTGTACGTATATATCTTTACAAAAGTATTTTATGCTCTTTAAAGCTGTTTTACACTATCTCACAAGCCGTTCGACTTCTGTAGAAAATGCAACCCTGATATAATGAGTCTATAGAAAGTTTTAAAAAAGCAATAATAACACATTAGCGGAGTTCAGTATTTGATGCAAATGGTCTTGCGAAAGTGCAAATGCAAAATACCGTAGCTTTTTTTATCAAATTTTGGGTATTTTGTTGTTGGATTTCAGACAAAAGCTACAATATTTTGCATTTGCACTTTCACAAGACCATTTGTATCAAATACTGAACACCGCTATTATATCAGGCCTGCATTTTGTGCAGAATTCGAACAGGTTGTACAATAGTGTAAAACAGCTTTAGCATGATGCCTATCTCGATACGAGTTTGGTTCATGACTTTATGTAATCAGTCCCATGGCCGCTATTATCATTCTGTATACAAGACAGGGCTCAAATGAAACTGCAGTTTGGGTACCTCTTTTAATGCACTTTGCCAAGACTTTATAATAACATTTTATAATTCAGACGGTGTAGATTTTTTTTAAGCAACAACAATATTTGTTTAGATTTTCTTTCATCGTTGTCATATTAAAATCAATTACTTGCAATAGTGATTAATAAAGCTTTTCAAAATTTCACACTATAATTTGCCTTACGGTCTAATCATATGAAACAAATTTCGTTTTAAATCTCTTATCAATTTCTTGTTTTTACAAATTTTAAACCAAAATTGTACAAACATAGATAGAAATTGCTTAAGTCTGTTTGACTTGAAATGACAAGACAACATTTATTATATCTATGCTAGAGAGACTGAAAAAAGTATCTATAGACATCAGCTACAGATATGTTTGTTTTTTTATAAGCGACTAATCATTCTGATGCTGACCTAAAAATAAACTAAGAAAATTAAATTTTATTGCCACAAATGACTCACGAGATACATAACTAACGAATATGGTTTGTTGGTGTAATGATTTCGAGACAATACGAGATACTAAACAAAAACATAAATATTAAATTTTTGTAAATCTTGTAATCGTTGTATTTAATTATTTAAATAAAACTTTTTCTATACAAAATTGAACAAACAGCGTGAACTTTAGGTGCATAATTAAAGGCTGTAACAACTCTACCAAGAAAAAAAATCGGCACTATTCTGTAACTTTATATTTGCCGACGTCACATCAACACGACAATAAAAAATTGACACTTGTCTACTTGTTGTTGTAACAGCTCTGCTGTTTCCGGGAGTTATATGCTGAAAGTATTCGAATTTTAAAAATTAGTATTAACCCTTTCGGTACAATTTTTCCAATTCAGGCATTAAAAATCCAATTTTGTTACTATTCGGGCTTAAATATTTTTAATAAATTTAAATTTTTTTATTTTTTCCAAAAAGTTGACTCCAAAGTGGTTTTTTAGAATGATGCCATATGGATACATTTGTACTCAATGGAGTATAAAAAACACATGGGCGAACAAAAATAAATGGAATTGGAGGATGAGGTGGTCCTATATTTGTATCTATGGTGGGCTTAATTAACGGTCTGAGTTGAAACGAGCCATTTTCCAACTTTCCAAGTTGATCAAAAGAGGAATTCTCTGAGGGATGAGTCCATTATTTTATGGAACGACCCAAGAAGGGGGAAATACGAGGAATTGCATTTTTTAAACAGGGTGATCTCTTACTATTATCTATAGTTATATTTTATTTGGAACTAGTAACCCCAAAATTTTCAAATTGTGGGAAATTTTGCCTCTTTGAAAGATAGTCCATTTTTTAGAAAAGTGAAAACGCACTTAGGGTGAAAATTTTGTAGAACAAATTACTGATTATTGTTTCTAGGGCCAATTGACAGTTTTATTTCCAAATATGAATCGGTAAAGCATGAAAATTAAAATGACTTTGATCTAGTGGTGTATACAGAGTTACAATAAAAACTTTACCACATCATAGGTTTGTATCCATATGGATACATGCATAATTAAAAAAATCGTCGGTGCTTTTTTAATTGTTTAAACAAAAAAATTGTTATGCAGAATATTAAATTAAAGTCTTTTTAACTTATTTCAGTTAATTTTATTCAAAAAAGTCAATATGCTTGTTTTATAAGTAAAATAAAAAAACTCTGTTTTGACCAAAAATAAAATATTTAAAACATGCTTTTTTAAATTCGTATTTTTTTAGGAAAATAAAACCAAAAATTTTTCCAAAAGTGACTTAAATTAAGAAATAAGACCTGGAAATTCTATAATCCGTTTGCAATCCAAAGGTAAAACTAATGCGGTTCTTGTGAGACGCTTATCAATTTACGTGTATCCATATGGATACAATATAGCGAAAGGGTTAAGGGAGTGTGTCATCCGATGTCGGTTGAAGCTGAAGAAAGTTTGCCATCTCTGGAGGTCTTAGCCGTAGGACGATAGGGGAAGAGATGTGGACAATCTTTGCGCCTAGAACTATTGGTTCCTGGTAGCAGTGCATAATAATGATCCGCCTCTTAACTACACCAGGATTGAGTGAGATTGTCTTGGTTTTTGGCACTCACTGTCCGAAATCGCGGGAGGTCGGGTGTTCTCAATACTGTTCACAGTTTCATTCACCGCACATTGATGCAATATTTTCATGGCGTTCGCTACAGACACTGGGTGGAATGACGTTTGTGATGTCCTCACGATGTGGGAGAGGGTGGGATTAATGTTGCCATGAAGGTGGCCAATCTAGCTAATTTTTACACATCCTGGGCCTGTTTGTAGATGAATCACTGCACTACAAATTGAAATTTAGGTGTCCTAAAATGCTTCACTGAAACAAAATGTTCACAAACAAACGTCAATTGCGGAGTACGAAAATGGCTACTGCTATAAAATGTAATCAAAAAACCTGTATTGGCATTGTAAAACCAAGTTTTGCCATATGATGCAGCGCAGTAATGCATTTACGAACAGGCCACATGTTGCGATTCGGAGTGCATTGTTTTGAATCGTTTGCAATGCTTGTCATTTGGTGTTACTAAAGAACGAGGTCCATAGTGGGCAGCGTAATTTAGGAGGGAGCGACCAATCACCTTGTATGTAAGCCGCTACTATTAAACCAGTTGCAATTGGTAATTGCAATTGTTGTCTCTGTTTGGCGGTACCAAAGCAGAGTTTGTGGACTATACGTCTACACCAGCAGATGGAATACAGCGTCCGTAACGACTGTATCAGAATCCGGCTCGAAGGACTATAAACAAGGTTCAAACGGTAATTGCAATTGTTATCTCTGTTTGGCGGTACCAAAGCAGAAGTTGTGGACTATAGGTCTACACCAGCAGAATGGAATACGTTTTTTCTGTGCCGCAAAGCACTTTGTCAATATTCAGGTGTCTTGGGTTTCTATCAAACCTAAACAACTATGACGTAAAGTAAATATTCTTTTTAAACCACTTCTACATAACCGAATCTTATGAAACTTGGCGCACAAATTAAGCTCCGGCTAAAATGCAATATTATGACTAGAAAAGTGGGCAGTTACACGCCCATGCATTAAAACATAACATGAAAAAAATTATCATTTTGGCCAAAGAAAGTATTTAATCATTAAATTAGTTGAATAATTTAAGTCGTTTTGTTATTGCAACAACATAATAAATTAAATATGCTTAAAGATAAAAAAGCCGTTTTAATTCAGAACTAAATATTTATATTTTAAAAGTAGTAAAATGAATGAATGCCTGCCTGCCTGCCTGTAGAGTTTGACCTCGGAATTCAATTACTTTGAATAAATTAATGGAATAAAACCTTATGAATTAATGTTTTTAAACAAAATTGTAAACTGTTTACCTCGAAAGTTTTGTTGCCGTTTATTAATTAATTTATTATCAGCAATTACAACTTTTTTAAATGAATAGCGAATTGCACAACTTTTAGTCAGATTCAGGTTGGTCTCCAATTCTCTATTACGAATTAAAATTATATATCTCGGTGCAGTCACATGATCAGCTTTTCGATTAAATTGTAATCAATATTCATTCTGTTACTCAAAATTCGATTTGAAAATGTGTTAGATAAATTGAGAAGATAAGAAATGTGTTGAGATAATTAAATCTGAAAACTTAAACTTATTTTATTTTCAGGTGGTGGAGCCATCGAAATGGAATTATCCAAAATCCTAAGAGATTATTCACGTACTATTGCCGGCAAAGAACAATTATTGATTGCTGCTATTGCAAAAGGTTTAGAAGTCATTCCCCGTCAACTTTGCGATAATGCCGGTTTTGATGCCACAAACATTTTGAATAAACTCAGACAGAAACATGCTCAAGGTAAGTTTATACTCGTATTTAAAAGGAAATTTTCATATTTGTTCATTTATGTATTTTATTTATTAAGTTAAATATTTTGTTAAAAGAAAAATCTCTGTAGCTTTTGCAAACATGAAAAAAAATTATTTTTGTGATTTGTTAAAGTTTCTTCTTTTTTTTTCTTTTTTTAAGAAAAGCATGTCACGGCACCCACGATATTTGCAACAAAAACGTCATAAATTATCGTTACTTTATTGTTTGTTGATTTCCATACTAACGTTTTTGTTTTTCTTGTTAGATGGAATCCATTTGAACGAACATGCAACTTGCAATGTTGATTGTAGTTTTTTGTGTTGATAAAACTTGTTTATTAAAAATGCACAATTTTTTATAAATTAAAGAAACTGTTATTTATGTTAAATACTTTTGTTCGTAGCCATGTTCCATAAAAGTGGTTTGGCTGTACGTTTTAACTTTATTGCAACTGACATAAAAGTTTCTAAATTTACTGTGGTGTATTTGTTGTTGTTGATTGAAGGAAGACAAAAACAAAGTTTAGAAACCATGCTTATAACTTTTTATAGAAATTTCATTGAAAATAGAAAATTTTGGAATATATTTTTTTCTAAAAACAAATTCTGTTCTTTAACAGCGTATGCCAAGCTTTAAATCCGCCTTTAAACTCAAAACGCCGAAACGCGTATGTTTTTTTTTCTCTACCAGGATCATTCGTTAGGACCTAGCTATTTTATTTTGAAGATCTATATTTGAAGATCTATAAAACGCAAAAAGCCCTAACTTTAATAAATTCCGATGTATGTATTTCACCAACATCTATAACAAATGTAAAAATCAGACTTTACCAGAAAATCTGAAAGGAAAAATACCTGGCCAATTACATTATTAAGCATATTCATTAGAGTCCGACCGAATATTTGGTTTTGGATTCGGCCAAAATTGTGATTTCGGCTGATATTCGGTCGAATACCGAAAGCAAAACTCTTTATTCTGCATAAATAAAGAAGTTAATCGAAATAGTATTTTCCAAATTTAAAATATGTCACCGCCATGAATCCGTTTTTATCCGTCCCATATCTTTGCAAATTGAATGATAATTTTACTTAGCGCATCCAAAAGATATAGTATACTACCTTAAATTATTCAACTATTTGTTTGCCAAAATAAACAGCATAAACTAGGGAATGGTAAACAATTTTCGATTCTAATCGAAAATCCCAATAGAATTTACATCTGCGATTTTGCACTAAAATTTGTTATTTGTGTTTTGAAATAGATTTTTTTTTTAAATAACATCAAAATATGAAGAAAGCTCATTTTCAATCTTCTCATAGCTGCTACACGTCAAACAAACAGCTTATACAGATTACGTTTAATATTACTTGAAAGCAGAGTTGTGAAAAATGCATATTTGAAATAATTGAAAACTCAAAATACAAATGGGTTTTTTAATTATTTTTGTTGTATGGCCAATGTAAATTTGTATTTTGTGTATTTTGAAATGAGCTAATAAGGCCTAAAGATTCATAATGCAAATAAAACAAATTATTTTATTTCATTTTTCCCGACGTTTCGTCAATTATTTGTTGACTTTATCAAGGGATGGGAAATCTATTTATTTGTTAAAAACATTTTATTAATATTGTTATCATTGCACGTTTTTTCAATATAAAACTTACACTATTATTTTAATTTTCATTAATTATTGTTAAAACCCCAATTTAGGTGGATTTTGTTCAATAAATATTTCAAACTAAACATTTTTTTACAAAAAAAAAAGTAAATAAACAAAGAACACAACTTAAAAAACTATATCACAGGTTTACTTTATTGCCACTTTGTAACTTGTGCTGATGTTGTCCGTATCTTCTTTTAAATTCATCGTCTTTTCCCTCTTTTGTTGAATTCGCAAACTTTCTATAGTGTACCTTTTCTTTTCAATGTTTTCTTTATCTAAGATCTTGACTTCTTCAAAATCAGCTGTATGGCCAGTGTCCAGTATGTGTTGCGATAGTGCTGTTGAATGTTTGTTTTTCTCAATATCACTCTTGTGCTCTTTTATTCTCGTTTCTAAACTGCGTTTTGTTGTACCAATATATAGCATATCACAGTTGTTGTTTTGATTACCTTTACATTTTATTTCGTAAACTACATTACTTTGTTGTTGTTTATTTATTGGCGCTTTTACTTTAGAAAATATTCTATTTAGTGTTGTATTAGGCTTGTATGCGAAATTAATGTTTCTGTTTTTTATTGTGTTTCTGATGTTTGTGTTATCTGTCAAGCCAGGGATGTAACGTACACTATAATATTTCTTTTCTTCATTATTAATAGTGGTTTCATTTGTGGTATTGATATTTAGTTTTTTACTTGTTTCTTCAATCATTTTGAGGATTAATTTTGAAGGGAAACTATTTTCCATTAAAGTTTTTTTGATGTATCTAATATTGTTTATGTGAAATTGTGTATCACTGAGATGGAGAGTTCTGTAGATGAAATTTTTCGCGGTATTAATTATCTGATTTTTGGGCTGATTTGAATTAAAATTCATGATTCTGCCCGATGCTGTATCTTTTTTATGCCAGTTCAGTACTAATTTGTTACTTCTCCTGTATATTCTGGTATCTAGGTACGCAATTGAAGAATCTGTTTCTATTTCCATAGTGAATTGTATTTTCGTGTGGAAGTTATTAAAGAATTTCAAAATTGTATCTTTTTCGTCGGTTTTTACTATGGCTAATATGTCATCTACATACTTCGTTATGTATTTCAGTTTAATGTTTTCATTTTGTAGCTTCTTTAGAGTTTCGTCTAATACATTGTCCAGCACTATATCCGCAATAGTAGGTGATAGAGGGTTTCCCATCGGCATCCCGAAAATTTGGTTGAAAATATCATTTTCATATACAAAATAACTGTTGTCATAAAGACAAAATCGAAGGATTTTTAAGAACATCGGCTTGGACATTTTTGTGTAGTTCTGAATTGTGGTCCATTTTTCCATTATTATGTTTATGGCTTTACTTACTGGAATATTAGTAAAAAGGGAAATGACATCCAGTGAAATTAATATTTCTTCATTTTCCAGGGTGATGTTGTTTAGTTGTTCTTTAAGTCTTGTGGAATTCAATATATTGTATTTTGTAGAGATGACGTTTTTAAGAATTTGTCCCACGTATTTTGATAGTTTATAACACGGAACTTGCACCGAAGAAACAATGGGCCTGAGAGGAACATCCGGTTTGTGAATCTTAGGGAGTCCATATATTCGGGGAGCCGTCGCCGCTGAGCAAAGTAACTGCCTTTTCTGCCAATTATCGATGATATTGTTTTTATAGAGCTCTGATATAATATTATTATTTTCTTTCTGGAGTTTTGTAGTTGGATCGATTCTTAGTTTTCGATATGTAGTTTTTTCCGCCAGTAATTCATCCATTTTGAGCTTGTAGTATTCTTTATAAAGTGCTACCGTTTTGTTTCCTTTGTCGGCTTGAATAATAATGATATTTTGATTTTTTCGCAAAAAGTCTTTTGTTTTTATTTTTAATCACCGACTATAAAAAGGGTGTTATAAGTTTGTAGTGCGTGTCTGTGTATCTGTGTGGATGTACGATCCCTCGTACAGACCAAACGGCTAGATCGATTTTAATTTAGTAAATTTTGTTTTAAAGGTGACTTGATTGAGAGTGTTAGCAAATGTTTGAAGAAAATCCGTTCAGCCGTTTAGAATATATCACATCTTCTCTATATGTATTCTGTTGAACCTGAGTGTTTTGACGCCGTAGCTCCCAAACAGCTAAACCGATTTTATATTTCGTTTGAAAGGTGATTTGATCTAATATCTTCTAGTCTATACTTGAAGAAAATCGGTGCAGCTGTTTGGAAGTTATCATGAATTTTTTGGTTAATGAATCGATAATATCATTTCTGAGGTACATATGTTTGAAAAAAAAATCGGTTAAGTCGTTGGAAGTTAAGAGCTTTCTTCTGTCTGTATTAGTGGAACATAGGGTTCTTAAACTTTTGATACAGCGTCAACTGCATCGGGGGTTCTTAAAATTTTTAATTTTTGTTATTCTATTTTAAATTAAAAATACAAAATAGCTTTTAGGCAAGTATTTGAAATAGAAAACACAAAATACATAGTTTTAAAATACCTATTTTTAAAATACATTTTCTTTTATAATTTAAATTTTCATTTGAAATATTTGTTCAACTCAATACAATATACATTCCTTGCGATATCTAATCAATTTTAGTGTTTGATTCCAATTTTGTAATATTTCGCCAATTTTCGTCTTTTTCGCGACAGAAGTGATTTTTCAAAGGTTTTGGCTATATTAAAATTTAAGGGATTTTAAGTCAATTTTACACGTTGAAGTCTTTCCAATTTTAGCAAGATTTCGCGAATTTTTGTCATTTTCTTGATTATGTCCGAATTTTTGGCATTCCTTACAGTTTTAGCGAGTCTTATTTATGGTGTTTTCTTTTCTACAAAAAAAAATATGATGCATGTCCATGTAAAAACTGCTATTTGGTATTCGTTTGTTAAAAATTAAATGAGCAATTTTAACCATCAAAAATACTAATTTTAGTTTTTAAACGTTGTTTTACCTAAGAACTTAGTTTCTCATGTTTATGAACCGGACACCTGTTCCATCTTAGCTAAGTCATCTTGTTAAATAACAATAGCACAAAGTAACCGTTGACATGAAATTAAAAAGTTATTTTAACCAATGAAAATAGTTATTTCTTAAAAATTGCAACAACAATTTACTTTAACACTAGGTTAAGTATTTAAATTGGTTACATTTACCTATAGTTTTACTTTGAGTGTGTGTTTGTTTAAAAAATATTTTAATTTTTCAACTTCCCACAATCAAAGATAGGAAGAATTTGATTTCATTCCGATTTTCGAAAATTGAGTTTTCATCAGATCTCGACGTTTTGAGATTCTGGGAATATATTCTGACTATATATATATTTTTTTTTTAAGAGAAGTAACACAATCAGGCAATTAATGCCTACCAGTTAATTAATTAATGTGTTACCTTCTTTGGGAAGAGATAGAGTAGAAAGAACAGGTGGTGAAGTGGAAGAGAGATAGAAAGCTTAATTCATTTACAACTCTGCTATTGCGGGTTTTTTTGTAGAGCAGTGTTGCAAGCCTCTCTGGTGTCAACTAGAGGCTTCGCGTTGTTTTTAAGCTGTGTAGCCATTTTATTAGTTCTTTTACTTCGCCGACGGTTCTGCTACATACCGACGAAGGAGGGTGCTGTGAAGTGCATTAGGATATGTTAGTTTTAATCGCTGCCGGTACTGCCAAAGTGATCAGTGCTATGCCTTATCACCTTAACAGTTCAACAGCAACCAGCACAATAGCACACCAATGCACATGAGAAAAATGCTGTTGACTTGCCTGAAAGTAGCCTTGAACTCAAGACCTCAGGGTTTGTTGTCAAACGCGCTAATTACTCAGCCTACGATGATGTTCGTGTTAGTGCTCGCAATTTCTGATATTCAATATTTACTCAATACTTTTGAAGCTTACGAAATTTTATACTTTCGTCCTTAATTTTCCATTCAGTCTAGTGATAACAATAGTACCCTGAAAGTATCGAGTGACTACTTTTCAGTATTGAGTATCCTGAAATAACAGAAAATACTCGATTCTCAGTACCCACTACTCAATACATTGTCAGCACTAGTCCGTGTGGATGTATGTTTGTGCGTGTCGTTTCTCAAAAACTACCCAGCGGTAAAACTTACGAGACATTCACTAAACAGGCCTTTTTACAGGCCTTCCAAGACCTGAATTTAAGATCCAAAAGTAATTCTTTTCTGCCTTCTCAGGCAGGCCTCCTAGAGGGCCTCCACACTGGCTTCTTTTGGAAGGAGTATTCTATTTTTAGATTTTTCGTTTTGTTTAATAAAAAATCTTCCTAAGAACTAACAGACATTCTCGTATTCTTTTTTTGCAAATAATTTGTATATAACTGAAATTTACGTACAAGAGGCATCATACATGCTGCTATTATGCCGTTTATGTTGTAGCTACTACATCATGTTCAGTTCGTTCCAAATAAATACATGGAAATTAGCCTCCCTCATATGGTTAAAAAATTACTTTGGATGAAAAGGAGTTCGAAATAAATAAAACATCACGATAATCAAAAATATAGAAGCCGCTATAAAAATAGCCAGATTAAAAAATGTAGCTCCATTTCATTTTTAACAGACCTTACCGGACCCATTACTCAGCAGGCCTTCTATCAGGCCTGCTAAGTAATGAGACGAGGATGGCCTTGGTCCGCAATGACATCGCGTGTAAAAAAAGAAAAGAGTATGTAATGGGAGTGGAAGTACTACAGACTGCTAAATAAGGCCTTATAGAAGGCCTCTTTACTCCTTCTATTTACCGCTGGGTACAAGTTACAAATCTACAAGTACAATACACACAAAACAAAAATAAAATTTGTAAAGTGTTGGTTTGTGTGTATTTTAGTTGTAGATTTGTAACTTGTAGCTTTGAGAAACGGGCCCCTGGTCCTTCTAGGTTCAATTTTTTCTCATCAGCGAAAACCAAAACTTTCCGATCAATAAGGTCGCTTCTTTCCTGTACACTCCACGTCATATATGTGTATGCTCCATCGCAAATTGAAATCGATTTTGTTTGCGTGTCTCATTCTACGGAGGCTTTCTCTTCAGTGCAAGTGCTTGCAACTCTACGTACTGTTGAGATACTTCCTTGTATGCCAGCTTCAGATTTACTTTTTGATTCTGAAAGGATTGAGTTCGACATAATTCTGCGAACTTTTCTCATTTCTGCCGGAGTTAAAGCTCTTACAACTCTTCCTTCATATATCTGAGCACAGTTCTGTGGTTTCTTCAGATTTCGCGGTCGGTGGCACGACAGGAATATTTTAACGACAAATACACATCGATTTTAGATCTTTC
Source organism: Panzeria rudis (assembly GCA_956483635.1). Classification (NCBI taxonomy): domain Eukaryota; kingdom Metazoa; phylum Arthropoda; class Insecta; order Diptera; family Tachinidae; genus Panzeria; species Panzeria rudis. The sequence goes on from OY101447.1 coordinate 5,048,101, forward strand.
CGCTTCACATATTCTAATATTGTTTTTACTCGCAAAAAATATTAAATTTTAATTTAACTCATCAAAAATAGTTAATTTTAAATTCTTCGAATGGTTAACCAAGGGAAAATTAATCGCCTAGACGATTAATCGTTTCAATACCCTAGTATGTATGCATGTATGTGTTCGTAAAAAAAACATACATACATAATTATATTTTTTATCTTAAAGGTCTAAGCAAACAAAAATTTTTGGTCACGTAGACAAACAGTCTTGCTAAAGTTCTTCTCATGCAATTGTTATTGTAGTTTTATTTAATTATCTTTATCTTTAATATTGTTTATACAAAAAATTGTTTACTTCTACATTTTTGTTTTTTCTTTTTACTTTTTAATGTGTTTATTGTTCCATATCAAAAATAAAAAAAATGAAAAATTATTTTGTTTTGCTTTTAATTAAAAAAACTGAACGCGTCATTATATGATATTTTGGCCCATCTTATCAATTTCGAAATATGTATAAATATGTACATATCGTCACCTACAATCCAAAAGCTAAATAATATACTTTTGTTTGATTGTGTGACACTCAAGGCATCGACAAAATGGTTGACGGTTTTGGCAGGTTGGTGCGAGTTTTTGGCATATTCAGGTCTGTTCTGTAGTCCATTCGGAATGAAAATGTTTGGAATTATCAAAGCATTGTTGTTACAAATTAATAATATTTATAGCAACAGTGTTATGACAATTATGAACATTTTCATTCCGAATGGAATACAGAACAGACCTGATTAATATTGGATACCCTATTAATTAATAAATTCATAAGCACATTGTACCTTTAAGAAATTTATTATTTGACATATTGTCATAATTATATTTTAAGTGAAATTTATTTGTTGATGGTTATTAAGCAATTGTCTATATGCATTTCATTGGCGCTTTTACCAAATCGTCAGTAGACTTCAACCACAGCCTTGAACAGTTACAAACCTCTTATTTTATGCACAGACTTTCAAAAACCATTTGAGAATTTACAAATGATAATATTTTTAAAAATCACAAAAGAATAAAATAAGTGTAGTAGGCTTAGAAACTTATATAAAACCCAACAAATATTTTATATTCGATATGAATCTATTTTATTTTTCTACACCTGTATATAATTAGAAATCCATTGGATAACAATAAAAGTATTATAATTCAAAATTAAAAATAAAAACCAAATTAAACCTTTAAGAAATTTATTATTTGACATATTGTCATAATTATATTTTAAATGAAATTTATTTGTTGATGGTTATTAAGCAATTGTCTATATGCATTTCATTGGCTCTTTTACCAAATGTAGCCAACAAATGTTGGGTTTTGTATAAGTTTCTAAGCCTACTGCACTTATTTTATTCTTTTGTGATTTTCAAAAATATTATCGTTTGTAAATTCTCAAATGGTTTTTGAAAGTCTGTGCATAAAATAAGAGGTTTGTAACTGTTCAAGGCTGTGGTTGAAGTCTACTGACGATTTGGTAAAAACGCCAATGAAATGCATATAGACAATTGCTTAATAACCATCAACAAATAAATTTCATTTAAAATATAATCACATTGTACTTTAATATTTTGTAGAGCTGTATTTTTTTGTGTATCTTTGATGATATACATATATACAAACATGTACAAAAAATATTATACAAAGTTTGGTGTTCGGCGCAAATTTGTCTGAACGCCAAACATAGCTTTTCTCCGAAATCCGAACGTTCGTTCCGACAGTAACTACTAAAGGTCGTAAAAACTATTGTTTTATTGCTTTTGAGCCTAAATTTTGGCTATTGAGATTTATATTTTAAGAAACTAAAATGTGTAGTTAGGGACTGTTGGATTTTAGCTGACGATATGTATATTTATTTCTTTTTTATAAACACAATTTCATTGTTTACTGGGAGCAACGCAAAAATTTTTTATGTTAATAAAACATTAAAAAATACTGATTTTAATATAATTTATTATTTAAAATTTTTAGAAAAATTCCTGCGAAAAAATTTACTATTTTATGCCAATTTTACTCCTATTTTGGTAAAAAAAAAACTATACAAAACCAAATAACAATGCTTAGAAAGGTCTCTGCTGAAAGCAGTGTTCTCACTTTTTCCGAATTGAAGAGTTTGCCTTGATGTTTTTCCTTTTTTAATTATATTCTGGTATGTGATGGAAATCGATAGATTTCAAATCACGTCGATTTTTGTGGGTGGTGTAACGTGAAGTTCAAAAATAAAGTCAATTATGCTGCAAAAAGCTGTTTTTATATTATTTTTAATAAATGCGAACCCATGTTTAAAAAACATATTGGAATTAAAGGAATTACAATTTTAGCTTGTCTGTTGGTTACGTCTTTTTCGCCGAATATTTGCCAAGTGTGGTCGTACCTTAAGATTATAGAACGTAAAAACGTATCAAATATTTTTGACATAAATAAAATTTTAAATTTTATAATCAACAAAAGCAAACGTTCATTAGAATTAAACAACAAAAACGTTTAATAGACATGACAATTTCCGCGATGTAAGCAGTTTCTTGCGAATTTTCGTCAATTTCGCGATCTATGTGATTTTCTGTGATTTTATTAATCATTTCAGCTCTGGTGATTTAATCAATACAATTAACAATTTTTCGCGAACTTGCGATTTTCGCGTTCTTTCAGATTTTTTTTTTTTTTTGTATTTTTACAATTTGGCCATTTCTAATCTTTTTTTATGAAATGCAAATATGTAAGCGGACAATCTCGAAAAACTTGGTATTGCACAAAAGAATCCCCTCCCCAAAAAGTAATTAAAATTGTGAAAACTTTGAATAAATTCGGAATAAATTTGTTTAAGAAATTGGGGAGAAGTGTAAAATCGCCAAAGGAAAAATTTGTTAATTTGAAAAAAATTACTGAAAAACTAAAATTTGTTTTCGATTATAAAACAGATTTTGTTGTTTGTATAAATATGCATATTAACATTAAAAAAAGCCAAAATATGCAGAAAAAGAGCCAAATATGCCACAAAAACTAGAAACATGTCCTAAACATGCGGCTAAGTGTGAAATATGCAAAAACATGCTGTAAAGAGTAAAATATACAAAAATATGCACTAAAAAATCAATGCCGAAATTCTTAAAAAGTTCTGAAACGTACAAATATCTTATTTGTGACTAAATAAATCGCACAGGGAAAAACATGCAATTGCATATTTGCGGTTTCCCTGCAGCGATTAACACTAACATATCCTACTGCACTTCACAGCACCCTCTTTCGTCGGTATTGTAGCAGGAGCGTCGGCGAAGTAAAAGAACTAATAAAATGACTTCACAGCTTAAACAACCTCTACTTGACACCAGAGGGACTTGCAACACTGCTCTACAACAACAAAAAAACTAGCAATAGCAGGGTTGTAAACGAATTAAGCTTTCTATCTCTCTTCCACTTCACCACCTGTTCTCTCTACACTATCCCTTTCCCAAAGAAGGTAACACATTAATTAACTGGTCGGCATTAATTGCCACATTGTGTTACTTCTCTTTATTAAAAAAACTCGATCAATTGTTTCGTCCCGTTACAGTTACATTCCGTTCCAGTAGGCTAACTACCTCAACACTGCCACCCCAGCAAGTAGCAACTCGTGAGTCAGTTAATGCAACAATCAGGATAAGTAGATGAGATTTAAGTACAAATGTGGAGAAGAATTCCGAGAAAGCCTTGATATACATACGTTGCCTCGGAGCAACAGCGAGGCCAAGATTCTTTCGCCAGCTATTGACCACAAATCAGTAATCGTAGTTAGGCAATTAAGAGTCGAAGTATTTTGTCAGACTATAGTATTTACTTCTCGTAGTTAGTCGATCAAGAGATGAAGTATCTATCTTCTCTTATTGTAGTATTAACTTATCGTAGTTAGCCGATCAAGACCAGAAGCATTTATTTTGTCGGATCGTTGTATTTCTTTGTCGTTAATAGACGATCGAGAGCTGAAGAAATTATTGACGTATTTCACCGTATCTATACGAAAGAGACGTGTAAAGTACTTATCTCGTCGGATCGAATTATTCGTTTATTATTATTAAGCAGCCGAAGACTATTGTCGTAGCAATATTCCATTGTCTATAAATTGGAGTATAGAACTAAGACAGCACAGTTGTCACTTATTTATAACAAAGCAGGCAGGCAGACCTTTGAAGAAACTGGATGGATGGTCTGCGCATTCCTAACTGGAAAAAAAACTGAGTTGCAGTCAAAAAGTTACAAAACTGTTTGAATTTCGTCGATCTTTTTATTTTAATCAATCTGATTTCTTAAAAAAGTGGATCTTGCTATAATATTCCTTGAAGATTACTTGCATGAGTACATACATATAGAAAACTAAATTTATTTTCTTTTTTTTTTTATTACAGGTGGCATGTGGTACGGTGTAGACATCACTAAAGAAGATATTGCTGATAATTTCCAGGAATGCGTATGGGAACCTTCAATCATTAAAATTAATGCCTTGACTGCTGCTGCTGAAGCTGCATGCATGATACTTTCGGTTGATGAAACCATTAAGAGTCCCAAAGCCGCAGATGCACCAATGGCTGGTGCTCCAATGGGTCGTGGTATGGGTAGACCCATGTAAAACAAAAAGAAAGCAAAAACTTTTTCTTCATCAATTATCATTTTATTAATTTTCGTTATTTTTTATTTAACATTAAAACACAAGTTAAAATATTCATTGAAATCTAATTCTAATTGATATTTAACATCATCATAAAGCGCATTTATTCTTTCATTAAAATAAAATACTGCTATACTTCTTGTATGAGATACTTATAAACAAATAAAAATATTTAAAATAATTCAGTTAACTTGTTTTTATTTTGTTAAGTAAATGTTTAAAGTAGAAACATAACCTCGTATATCGTTTTTCAAATGACTATTGGATAACTCGTAACACAAAAAAATCTCACAAAAATAGGATGGGGATGGGGTTTAGGATTTGTTACGGATCTGAGAATTTATGGAGGAAGGGTTGGGGGTTCAAAACGCCAGCGTTATGTAATCTTTGAACAGCAGCTTTTGCATATTTGTACATACTATTTACTTAAACTAAGATATTTTAAGAAAAAAAAAGATTAGATTAATACCAACAAAAAACATACATATCTATTTAGTTAGTACGTCTAATTTTAGATCTTGCTCGCTAGAAAATCTTATATTCACACTATTGGGTTTTATTTCAGAAAAATTTAGCTTCGCTACCAGTAAATTATTTAGGGTAATATTATTTAGTTTATTTCCTAATGCAAGTCCACTATACGCTCGTTCAACAGAAGCTTGACTGGCTGGAACTGCGAGTGCCACATTTATCACCTTCAAAATATCCGAATCCAAAGGAGTGGAATGGAAATATTCGAGAATATTTGTATCAAGCGAAACCATGTTAGTCTTACACAAATTCATTAGTTTTTCTCTGAAAGTTAGCTTATTACTTCTGGATGTACTGAGTGCGGATTTCATAATGCGCTGTGCTAGTTTGGCATAAGTTCCACTGGAGGTGGTAGGTTTTTCATCCATTTCTTCTGATTCGCTATTTGTTGACATCATTTCGGTTAGCAGCGAATTATCGTTCAAGTTATCCATTTCTTCCACGACATCAAACGTTTTTACCAAATGTTCCTATAAAAAGAATTCAAAATGTTTACGGCCTTATTTATAAAAAATATTTTATGCTTATTAAGAGCTTATTTGAGAACTTTCTATACAATAGCTGTCAAATAAACCTTTAATAAACATAATATTTTTTTTATAAATAAGGCAGTTAGTTTATGAGCGAATTCAAACTGAATACTCCAAATTGATTATTAAGCTAGAGTTAGCCGACTGGAACGGAATGTAACTGTAACGGGAAAGCTAATCTATATCGTTATTTGTAAAACATTTAAAGCAATTATAGTCAACTTAACAGGAATGAAAGAACTTGTTGAAAATAATATTTCCTTACATTTCTACGCAACAAATGTCAAGGTTGGAATAAATCACACCTAACGCAAAAATTTTGCAAAATCGCAGAAAACCGCGATATTGGAAACAAGCCTTAACATTTATTAACACTCGCTAAAACTGTAAGAAATGTCAAGAACTCGGGAAAAATTGCGAAAATTTGCAAGAAGATGCTAAAATTTTAAAGATTATAAAGCGTAATATTGATTTAAAAAAGTCTCGAAAAATCTAAGAAAGCAAAAAATGTTGGAAAAATTTTCAAAACTGTAACATTGCTAAAACTTTAAGGAATGCCAACAATTCGATAAAAATCGCGAAAATTTCGAATATTCGCAAAAACTTGCTAACAGCGACATTATAGTAAAGTCTAATATTATTTAAAAATCGCGAAAAATTACATATGTCAAAAATATATGATAAGTTTCTACGTTCTATAATCGTACGAACGTCTTACGTTCAGTTGACATTACTGCATATTACATTCCATCCACATCGCGTTCCAGTCGTCTAAATCAATTTAATTTTCAACATGCACATCAGAACATAGCAACCTTACTTTCGGAAGCAACCACACTTGCATCATCAGTCGTCATGTGTATTTTTTGCTTATCACCACCCTTAAGGTGTATCGTATATGTATATCGTCACAGAAAATGCTAAGAGCCCTATCGAACATTTTAAAAGTTTTATAGGAGAAGCACACAACTTGTTTAAATGAAAAATATATTGACAATTAGTGTAAAATTTGACGATATATGTAAGTAAAAAGTGTCCAATAATTTTATGTATATGTTTATTGTAAAATTTTTTACTAATTATCAATTAATTTTTCATATAACCAAGTTTTAGGTTCTCCTGTAAAACTTTTAAAATGTTAGATAAGGCTTTTTGCATTTCCTGTGTCGATATACAAACTTTTTGTGAAAATTGCTTACGAGAATTAAATCTAAAACAATCTGATTTAATTCTCGTATGCAATTGTTTCACCACAACAATTCTCAGTGTTACCGTTGGCTTATTTTTCTTCATGCCCATTTTTAATTATCGTATTGTTTAAAATTAAACTTACTAATGCTTGAGATTTTTGATCGTTTGAAAGAATGGTGGAGTGTATGAAATTAAACCTTGGATCCAAATACAATGCTGCAAGGAAAGAGTCATTTTCCAGAAGTACTATCTTTCTATTCTTCATCGCCTCACGTAGTCTTGATGCTGTTGTAGTCTGAATATCTTCTAGTTCTATTTCGCAGTTTAGCCAATCCCTATAGAAATCGCCTAAAACATACTGCTCTTGCTCCAACAGCTTCGAGAAATTGACTAAAGGTGCAAATGATATTAAAAATTCAGAAACAAAATTCCAATTTACACTCTGACTATTCAGGCCTTCTTCAAATTGAGTCTCTATAAAATCCTTTAAGTTTTGTAATAATTTAAGCATTTCAAATGTGGAACTCCAACGTGTAGTATTGCCGAGCACTGGTAATTCATCGTATGAACTATTGGTACGTATTAAGCTGCGCGTTATTTTGAAAGCTTTTCTGCAATCGACTATTGGCTTTTGTAGGGTTCGGATGACGTCGTTTGCAGCTAGTTGGATAGTGTCGGCGGCACATATTAAATTGGATAAAACTGGCGCCAAAGATGTTTGAATGTTATCATCGATCTCATCAATATTGTCTTGTGTAAAATTTTCTTCAACTTTCTCTACTTGACGTTCCTGTAGGATTTCAGCGAATTTGATGACATTTGATCCATTATCTATAGTACTTGAATAAATTTGGTCTAATTCTATGTCGTATGTCTCAAGGAAATTTAAGACTTCTTCTTTCAAGAACATCGCCTTATATTTTCTGCTTAACTGTATCATGCCTATAATAACGAAGAAAAATAGTTAATCGAAAGAGATTATTTATGTAGGCTAAAGTTCGTAACGTTATAGTTTCAGAAAGAATAAGACATGATCAATATTCCAAGGTCCAAGGGAAAAATCAATATTAATTTAATTTTCAACGTACACAGCAGGACAGAAAAACGTTAGGAGACTCTGTTGAATGTGATCACAATTATTATATGTATGTATAATATACATACATTGTATATATAAACTTTTGAAAAATTTGCATACGAGAATTGTGTCACTTTTAAATTGATGTTTGGGTGAATTCGTAAATGCAGTAAATGTGTGCAGCCGGTATGCAAACTACTGCAACACTAATAAAAATGCTGCCGTAGTTGCAGCAATCTGCGGCAGCACTGTCAATTGCTTGCGTAAAGAAACTTTTTACAAAAAAAAGGTATTGTCAAATGATGGTTTTCGAACGCAGGATTATTACGCAATTACGGAATTTACGAATGTACCCTTTATAACAACAAATTCCAGTGTTACCGTTGGCAAAAAAGGTCTAGCAAAAATAAACCAAAAGAGCTTAGGTAAGTTTGGAAAAATTCTCCACACTTGTAAAAAGTTAATGCAAAAATTGGTTATAAATATTAGTCGTTTATCTACTCGACTTCACCAGCCTCACAAGCGCAGTCAGTGTTGTCAGATTGTCAGATTTGTCGCCAAAAGAGGCGATAAATTATTATTTTCGGCAATGAAAATTTTGAAATGGTGATTGGCTATTTACTTGGCGATATTTGAACTCCTTGCCACTATTTTTGGCTATATTTTTTATGTTTTTAATAAGATAGAATAATGTTAAAACTATAGCTATTTTTTATTTTTTTCTACATCATAAACTACTGCGGTAAACGCTGTTTAAACTGGTAAAACAATATTTTCTTGATAAAATCAACTTTCTGGATGCCTTTGGCTGTTTCCACAATGCTTGTGTTGAAAGAATAATTTTCTATTATGAATTTTATCACTTATGCTAACTTCATGCTAATTTTTCATTATACATAAGTAATGCCGATAATAATCAGATTTAATTCGAAACAAATGCTCTATTCAACAATTCGAATGGGTACCTAAATACACGATTAAGTAAGTAAACGCTACATACATATATTTTATCACAAGATTTGAATAGCAATTTTGATCTCGATGTTCAAGTTTAATATGTACATACATATATCCTATTTAAACTGAATTTATTTTTGTATTCGCTATTTTAGAGTATTTTTTATTCGCCAGTATTTGTATATGTATCTTACACTAGACCAATGTACCTTTTATAAACGAACTGTTGTTAATTAATGTAATTTGCTTATTTTCCCAAACAATATAGGTATGTACATAATTTTAATGATTTACGATCAGCATTACTTACTGAATTTTCAATATTACAATATTTGCAAATCAAATTTAATGTTTTTTTCACGCAATTTACATTAGCCTTTCTCGCCTGGCTTTAAAGCAGGCTTTTTTTAGTTTGAAAGAGAGTGAGAGAGAGTGGTGAGAAGCCAGCGGGGTAAGAAAAAGGCACGAATTGAAATTTGAGGGGTTTTTCATATTTCTCTTTGTCATTTTCCTACTCTCCGCATTAAGCATGTGTATAATTGTAAAAAAAGGCATGGAGAAAAAGTCTGTCATATAAATGTGCCTGACTTTTCGTAGGCGTTTTAAAAGAAAATTGTCCAAAAAAGGCAGGCTAAAAAGGCACTTTGTTATATTGGCGATATTTAAGCTAATTTGGCGATATTCGACAAGTCATTTGGCGGGAAGGCTAAATACAAATCTGACAACACTGCGCGCAGTGGTTCGAATTAGAAAAACGGGTAATAAATGTGTATCTTTGAAATTTGCGATCCGATTACAAAACGACGTATGAAAAATCATAGAGGATGTCCAAATTTGTAACACGCTGTTGAAACACACGGTGAGCTACAGAGTGTCAAAGTTAAGACCAAGGTGAATTAATTTTATCAGGTGGTGTTGATTCTAAAACAACTACAACATTACAATAACATTTGACATCACAGCCTCTATGTCAACGTATACAAATTTTGACATACGAGCATCTAATTTGCGGAAAAAAAGTAGAACAGCTGTGCTTATAATATTACCTTTATAAATCCACCTTGGTTAAGACCTTTAAAGCGAATGCCACACAGGTCAATATTCAGCTTCAATATATGTGTTTGTGTGCGTTTGTTTACAAAAAATATGTACACATATACGGAGGGGAAATATTGAAGAATTTAAAATGCTTTTGATTTTCGTAACAAACGCACACAAGCACATATGTATATTGAAGCTAAAATATTGATCCGTCTAGCAGCCACTTAAGATAGCCTTCTTCTTCTATAGCGATGAAGTGGAGACGCGAGAGACGTGAAAACGTCAAAAATGTTATTACGGATTATATGAAATCTGGAAGAATAAAAGTGTGTACATTTTTTAAGAACTTACCCAATGTATTGATGCAAATTTTATAATTATTTACATATTGAGCATTTAGACAAAGTATACTGCGGTCCATTGTTGTTGCAATATCAACTTTCAAAGAGATCATACGATTTTTTAATTTGTTTCTTATAATGTCTCTTATTATGTTAGTGGAATTCTCTACTACCTTTACCATATTTTGGGAATTTAAATTTGTATTGAATGTTTCTTCATATGGAGAAATAAGAGTTTTGAAAAATTCGTGATCATCAAATATTTGAAATGGCATATTTTTCACCGTAACTAAACCCAAACAACATTTTAAGAAATAATTTTTGTCTATATTTATTTTTATGGAAATATTCGGTATTTTGGTCAATGGATCTATTAATTTTTCTATGCTTTTTCGTTTTTTGGTAAATACAATTTCCTCATAATGAACTAGTTTATAATGCCGAATAAGATTATTTTTATTCGATGTACTTAATTTCTTTGAACACTTCAGACACTGTACTTTGTTTTCACTTCTTAAAATTTTATAATAATTCATTTTGACAAACAGCGCAACACTTTCGCTTGTGTTTCCATTCAAACTAAACAAAGCAAACTAAAACAAAAATCTCTCATGAGCAATGAGCAGCATTTTTAGGTTTCATTTCTCATTCGTGAAGAATGCAAATGACCATTAGTGATAGAACGAAAAGATGTATTCTAAAATGATAATTAATAAGTACTTTTTCATACAAAAAGTACCTTAAAAATATAAAAATGGAAAATTATGTAAATATTGTGGCCCAGCCTATATATAGCCGTGATGATTCGAAACGGAAGAGATGTTTCTTTTTTTAAATAGTTAATAACTATTTTTCTTTATTTGCTTTCATACTCATTTTCTATACACGAAAATTTTTCATTTCTTAGCTATGCACACATTTTTCAAGTTTATATATTTTTAGGTTGTTTCAGCAATTTTCAACCACTTTTGCTGTTGAACAAATTCATACACACATCCATACATATACATTCACACATATGTATATATTAGGGCCGACTCATGGCAGAGCTGATTAGTTTTTTATTTGCTTTTTTCATGAAACGAACTGTCAAATCTTGTGTATATGTGAAATAACTACGTTGCACACACAATACCACACTTATGTTTGCTGCTTATGTTCTACAAACACACACATACCCTCTCTATTAATGTTTGACATTTCCTACCACAAATGTACATTTGTATTAGTTATGCGGCTACCTGGTATATTATTCTACCATGGGCCAACTCAAAATGGCAAAAAAAATTGCGTTTTTTTTAATCTCCTGTATTGTTAATCGACTGCACTATAGAAAAGCTTAATTCAGGCCGAATATCAAAGATCTTACTCTTTATTTAGAGGTGGCGCAAAATTATCAAAATTATTTTTGGTTCCGAATTTTTTTCTTATTTCTGATTCTTCATATACTCTGAAATAGGCTCCTAGTATAATGCTAGCCAAATCTAGTCATCCGCACACACAAAGTTGGCTGCTGTCTCAGAGGTGAGGTTTGTATGTCTAAATTTGTATGTGTTGAAATAGGGGATGAACTGTTAGTTGTTCTTGTAGTGTTTAATATTCATCTTAGCCAAATGATATCTGAGGGCAAATTACGGCATTCGATATCGGTCGAATTCGGTTCCCCTTTCGTCTCAGCCTTTGTGCATCCGCATAATGACCAGAGCCACTCCTGACCGAAATTTTGAGATGAACTCCAACAGCCAAGCCGTCAAGATATCGTTGTCCATTTCTATTCTTTAAGTCAATTCCTGATTGAATCTAATAGAATATTAACTTCACTGTCCTAGGCCATACTAGACGTCGTTATATATCTCTCGTTTTTCAGTCAAAAGCTACTCCTACCTCGGTGTATCTTTTGTTTCAGTTTTTCACACGTGTCCATGATCCGCATTGACTCCGAGTTGTCGCTGCAGGATCTATTGAACTATGAATCTACACCTTCCTTCAGGAGTCATGAAGCTAACACCTGAAGCTAGTTCAGATAAAGAGTTCCGTGTTCTTGTCAACCACTTTTATTATTTTCTGTACATTTTATGGTCAACTTCGGATACGAATTCAGCATCTGACTCAATTCGGCAAAAAATTTCGCACATATGAATAAAGCACTTCATCTACCTTTTTAATATTACCCAGTGGTAAAATGTTTGAGGCATTCACTAAACAAGCCTTTTTGAATGCCTTCAAAGACCTGAAATAAGATACAAAACTAATTATTTTCTGCCTTCTGAGAATGGCATTCTAGAAGGCCTCTACACTCGTATCTGAAAGATCCGATACACATTCGTTCGAAGGAGTATTCTATTTTTCGTTTTGTTTAATAAAAAATATACGTTTGAAATAACAAGTATTCTCGCATTCTTTTTTCGCAAGTAATTTGTATAAAAGACTGAAATTTGCGTACAAGAGACATCATACATACGTGCTGCTATTATACCGTTTATGTTGAATAATGTCAAATTCCTTCTTAATAAAGACACGAACTTTAGCATCAATAATGTATAAAAAATTACATACTTTGATTGAAAGGAAATAGTTCGAAATAAAAAATCACACTAACCAAAAATATATAAGCCGCTATAAAAATACCTACATAAAAAAATGTGCCTTCATTTGCTTTTTAACAGATTTTCCTAGAGCAGGGCCCCATATCTCGAAACTACAAGTTACAAACCTTCAGGTAAAATACCCAGCAAAATATTGGTAATGTGTTGTCAATACCAAACAACATAGTTTTCAATCACAAACTACATACTTGTTATTTGTAACCCAATGTGGTTAAATTGCCAAAGTAGAAGTAGTGAAGGGTATGTTTAGTTTTAACTCATTACTTTGTCATAAAAATACTTGCTGGGTACCTACAAAACAACAACACTTTGACAAAATTTATTGTTTTTTTGTGTGTACATATATTACATAGCGTCTTCACGAGACATAATATCAAATATTTTTCTGTTAGCAAGCGTCAAATTCAATCGCAGAGTGAATTATGTTATGTGTAGACTTCAAATTAGATGTTATAATAATTGTTATGAGAGCGTTGTTATAATATATATTATTACAACAATCTTATGATATGACATGTCAAAAATATTAAAATAAATAAATATGTGTGTATGTGTTAAGTGAAATATGTAAAAATAAATGTTTTTTTTTATGAAATTTTTGTGATTTTATGTTTGTAAATTTCTTTAATTGAATTTTTAATTAAAATTGTTAAGAAAAATAAAAAACAAAATAACTAATTGTGGAAAAATAGTGCATGTTAACTCGATGAGCATTCGTATTAAATAAAATCTCATAACAAAATTAAAAATACGTTGTCCTGTTGTATGACATAAAGAGATATTTCGACATTTTAGTTTTCTTGTTCTGCCGACGTTCTCTCTCATGTTATATCAAAGTTAATGTCTCGTGAAGACGCGGTGTTACTTGTAGATTTGCAACTTGTAATTTCGAGAAATCGGACCCAGGCCTTATATCAGGCCTACATTAAGGCCTTATAAAAGACCTCTTTACTCCTTCATTTTACCGCTGTGTAGTTATACTAAGCAAAAAGCACATAAAGAAACATATTTTAATAGTTCACTTAATTTTTCACATAATATTAGTCTAGTTTTATAAAATTTTAATATTTTTGTATGTACATCATAAAGTTGCTCCTCTGGTTCGCCCTGTAACAGCGGTATTTCATAAATCAAAACTTACGTAAAAAGTACTATTGAACTAAAGCTGCCATCACTGATGATTTAGGTAAATACACACAATCCTTCGTTCATATGGAGTGAAGAAAAAAAGAGCGTTCTCATGAACGAAAAATAAAGTAAAGCCGACGAAAAAATCACACACATCCATCCATTCATGTTAGTGTTGCCGACTTCTGTGCAATTATCTAAAAATCGAACAAAATGATTTTTTTTTGGATAATGAATTTAAGTAGAAAATGTAGGAAACTTTGAACCTATCAGGAGAATGTTTGGACAAACATTTTAGAACTCTAAATTCATGACAATGGGCCATAAGCAATCCTTTTGTTATTAAATAGCTCATTTGCTGCAGCAATGTCATAGAGTCCCTTATACGGGTACCTCCGTAGTGTAGTAGATAGCAAGAGGTCGCAGGTTCGATTCCTGCCAAAAACCTGGGTGTTTCTGCACAAAAGACAAAACAGGCTTAAGCAGTATGTGTGTTCCAATCAAAAACTTTTTGCAAAAGTTTAGGCTGTAAGGATTTTGATTGGGTCATTTCGGACACAAAACGTGGATGGGTTGATGTTTTGCTTTCATAAGTATATTTTACAAGGGTTTTAAGAAATATTTTACAAAGAAAAAAGAAATTAAATATAGTTTTCATATATGAAATTTTGGCCCACATGACAACAAAGGGCAAATTTTTAAAACAAAAACATTTACAACCTAACTTATAAAAAAATATTTTATTTATAAAACAAATTTTGTATGAAAATTTATAAAACAAATTTTTTTATAAATAAAGGCATTAGAATATAGTTTAACATATATAAAAGAACACCATTGAAGATTTAAATTAGTGAAAAATTAATGAATTCTTTAATCAACTGTTGGTAAATTGGTCAAATTTGAACTTTGACTTCAAAGGGGCACGTCTGTACTTTCATAAAAATCCAAAGCTTAAAATTTCTAGTCGGGCTATTTCATTATTAGAAAAATTTAGCTGACCTTAAGATGGAATAATAGAGTTAAGTATTGGAATTTGATCTTAATTAAATTATTACGCAACTGAGATCTATACAACTTTAAAACTCTCTAGGTCAATCAAGAGCTGCACGTAACTTAGTTCAGCTATAAATAAATACTTTCAAATCTCTTCAAGAATCGAATTTTTCTGAGTAGGTTAAAAGTGCGAAATTCAAGATTATTCAATATATTTAAGGCGAGGAGCTTGAAAATAAAATATTTTATACAATCTGTGTGAAACAAAACTTTCTTCGCTGTGTGGATAAGCAAATTTTTAGGGTTTCCAGAGGAATGCTTGAAATTTTTCCTAACAGAACGTGAGTGTTAGTGATCAGAAATTTTATATTCGTGAGAGTGCGTGATGAAAAATTTTAAGGACCTTAAGAGGAAGCCTTCTAAGAGCCGAATTCCAAAAATAATTTAAATCGGTCTAGGCATTTTGCTATACATTAATGTTGGACACAAAAAAAGGGGCAAATTTTCTATAGTGCAATGCAGTGCATATTAAGAACAGAAGCCCTTGCGCAACTACTTTCACTAGCCCTTGCAGCGAATCAAGAAATGTTGATAAAAACTCTTTGAGAAGCCATTCAGATTGAAGAAGATAAAATGGAATATAGATGTTTTTGTATGTGAGATTAGTATTGTTTTTCTTTTCAAATTTGGTAGAAAAATTGCAATTTAATAATGTCATCTTGCAATAACTTGAAGTTTTCATTATTGAAAACTAAAATTTATTATAAAAATTTTTTTGCCTGTTTTATTAAGCTTCTTATTTTGGGCGATCTAGCTTTTTCTATCCTTTTTTAAAAGCCAGCTTAGCTTCTTTTTTCTCAAGCTCCTGGCAACACTGATTGCAACGTAGTCATATCTAAAACAAATGAAACTTGGAAAAAAGCGTTTAAAGTTTTAAAATGTTGGCAAGTATACTGAAAAATTGTTTACATATAAAGAAGGTCTCTATGAAGACTTTTTCTTAAGTAACTTGAAAATTTTGGTTTTTCTACCATTTCATGAAAGGACATTCACATAAAAATTATAATACACATATATACAACATATGTATATAAATATATGTATGTATGTACACATAACATATATGCACATACAGTATAATTCGTTTATAAGCCACACCGCTTATAGTAGAATTAGCGATATACATATTCCAAAATGTTAGTTTTTCTGTCATTTATAAGTAAAATACCTGCAAAATATTTTTTATTTAGTGCATTAGTCCTATAGTCCATTTTCGTTTATATGTACGCCACCAAGATTTGGTTTGAAATGTCTTAAATATACATATGCAAGTTATGGAAGATATAATCCAAAATGCAAGAGTCAAAAATAATCATAATTTTATGAAAATATTACTCATATTGAAGTAGAAATTGTTTTTATTTTAGCAATCTTAATTGCAATATTTGTGAATTGAGTAAATAAAGATGTAATTTCTTAACGTTAGTTTTATTTTTCTTTGTTAAAAGAAATAATTATATGAGGATTTGCATATAAGCCACAAATTAGCTTATATAAAAATCAAGATATAGTCCAATTCGCCTTATAGTCCACAAAAAGGGTGCAAATGAGACAGTGGACTATAAGCGAATTTTACTGTATTAGGTATTTTGTGTTTTTATTGAGGTTTTAGATACACACATCCGTAAATACGTCTTTCTGTTTGTTACTTAAAAATTAAAATAACTTTTATTAAATACGCATGTGCAGTACATAAACATTGTGCAAAAAGATAAACGTACATATGTATGTACATACGTACATATGTATGTACATATATGCCTGTAGTTTCATAATATCCGGGTTTTATATGCGTTCCAAAAATGTTATACCGGGAAAAATGCCGAATATATCAACAGGAAAAAAGCTTTCAAACCGTCATAAATTCATACATACATTCATTCACACACACATCCATATTTACATACAAATAAATATTCATATATATATATGTATGTAAATATATGTATGTATGCATACATATGTATGTATATACATTTATAGATTTTTTATTATTGTAGCCAGCAAGAGTAAAATTTTTCCATTGCTTTTGGGCTATTGCAGTTTTCGTTTCCAGCCACACCTTGTCACATTGTATGATGGGAGGAGGGTAAGAGCTTTTGTTTTGATGCGCAAAATATCCCCGGAGTATTTCCCAAAAAACAGAATTTTGTAATAAAAATACACATTTGTATGTATGTATGTATGGATGTATGTATGTTTTATAATATAAAATTTATATACATATGTATGTATGTAAATATTTATTTAGGCGTATGTAAGCTTCAGCGTGAAGCTCCGATCAGTGGCTGGCATTCTCTCAATTTCCTATGCACTCGTGCATAGGCTGTAAAAGGAAGGCGTAAAGAGGCCTTTATAAGGCCTTTTTTTTAGCATACACTGCAACTTCCAGTCCCATTTCATATTCATATATTTTTTACACGCGATATCATTGCGGACCAATGCCTTCCTCGACTCCTTACTCTGCCGGCCTGATTGAAAGAATTCTTCTGCAGGTCTTACGTGGCAGGCCTGATATGAGAATGTCTGTTAAAAAACAAATGGAGGAATGTATATGTTTTTATCTGAGTTTTTTTATAGCTTAGTGTGATTTTTTATTTCGAACTACATATTTCCTTTCATCCAAAGTAATTTTTTATATGCACATATGAGGCTAAAGTTCGTGTATTTAATAAGAAGGAATTGGACATGATTCAAAATAAACATATAACCGCAAAAAAAATTTAACCGCCAAGAAGTAAATTTTCCAGGAGAAGTATTTTTTAATTATCCGTGGTTTAAATCGAAGTAGAGCCTTCATATTGCCTACGCATATTTGTGGAGGTTAAAATATTTTCAGATATTCTTGATGCAATTAAAAATCTGTTATCCTTAAGGTGGTTTTATACCATCTGTGTTTTACATCTGACTAGTGAAATTTCCGACTGCAAAAGTTATACATGTCGTGTGAACCTTTTGAAACATTGCCACCTGAAATTTACAGAACTAAAGTCAGGCGACCAAATTTTCAATTAGAGCGCGTTCTATTTTCATCTGACATCAGCTGTTTTGATTTGAGTTAACAAGTATGTGTTGGCGTCACTTAGAGGTTATGTCAGATGCGATTATACATGTATGTACGTGTGAAAGCAAAAATTAAAAATCGTCTGTAAATGGACAATTTTGACAGACACACAAAGTTACATGTGGTTCTCAAAACTGACAAGTCAGATGTAAAACACAGATAGTCTAAATCCACCTTTAGCAAGATGTTATTTAACTCTTTCATTGATATTATTACAGTTTTTGGCACTAGTTTTGCTCTACTTGAAAAAGAGAATCTTTGCTTATGCGACACTTTGCAGTTACAAAAAAAATGTAAACAAATTAAAAATTTTAAAGGAAAATGCGCTGAAGCTAACATTTCTTTTGCTGTATTTCCGTAACGGTACTTGGCATAACTTTAAAACTTTGAAAAATAGTTCAAATTATTGTAAATAATCGATTTTCGTCAAAAAACGATTTTCAAAAATCATGTCGCTTGAGCTTTTTTGGCGGTTATAGCTCGATATGGTGTCACTTATACGTAAATTTCAGTCTTATATACAAATTACTTGCACAAAGTACATTTTTTATTAAATAAAACGAAAAATGGAGTAGTCCTTCTAAAAGAAGGGCGAACGAATGTATATCGGATCTTTTATATACGAGTGTAGAGGACTTCTAGAAAGCTATCCTCAGAAGGCTGAAAACAATTAGCTTTGGATCTTATATCAGGTTTTTGAATGCATCGTAAATTTTACCGCTGAGTATTTAGCCGCACGTAGCAAACATAGAATAAGATAGTGTGTGTTTGCACACAACTGGTTCAGATACAGATAAATTTGTATTGCGAATGATGTATGTACCTATGTATGTATGTATGTGTATATTATCCATATGTATGTGTTTTACTTCAATTTTGTTAAAAGCTTTGTATTTTAGATGAATATGAGTGTATGTATGTACATACAAATGTATGTGTTTTATCCCGTTTATATCCTGTGCATTGTATGTGTCGTTTATTTTTGTTTTATATTTTATTCACGTACACACTTACATACATAATTCAAGGACATGACCTTGAATACTGCCTTCAAAACTCCTAATCTTTGATATAATTTTGTTTTTGAAATACTATACAAATCAATAGTTATTATTAATACATATTTATATATGTAGCATAATAAGTTTTTTTAACATCTACTGAACTTTAAAGAGTTCATTGCAGTTTCGTTTGCTTACTTTGTTTGAATTGCTAAAGATAGGATCCCACTATCGTCGCAATGCACCGATTTTCGTCGGCTCACTGCAATGTTGCCATATGTAATAAGGTAAAATGCCCTTATTTCTCAATTAATTGCGAAATAAGGCCGTATGGCAGTGTAGGTCAATTACGCCCTTGTTTCTCAATTAGTTAAGAAATAAAGCTATTTGACTTTATTATCTATGGCTCTATTGCAGTGAGTCGATGAAAATCGGTGCATTGCGCCGATAGTGAGATATTGGCTTCAGAATTGATCAAAATTTTTCCTTTTGGGATTACGGCATACAATAATCGAGTAGCTGCTGTTTAAATTCCAGTCGATAGCACTAGAGCGATCGAATACAATATTTTCTTTTATTGTGTTTGTTTTACAAAAAAGCATGGAACATTACCTATAAGCCTTATTACAGTTGGCCAATCAACTTGGTTGTTGTACTAGCTGCTAGAAACACAAAATGTTTCTTTAATGTATTACAAATTTATAGTCGATTCAACAACCGCTATAAAATAAGCTTGGTACACTTTTTAAACATTTCGATTCGATAGGTATCGAATGCGGTAATCCATCCATTCGATACGTGTCGAAATTTTATTCGGTACGATAGTGTACTCGATATCGAAAGCGACGATTAGGCCCCAGGACTATATACTCCATGGTAGGGCACGTACATACATGTTTTGAAGAGTAAAATTTGGGATTTAGCAGTCCTTTGGCGGCTCATATTATATTATTTAAGATTAAGTACTTACTTTTAAATAACAATAAATAACAAATATACACGGATAATATCCACATATGTACATATGTATGTATATGTATATGAGTGTTTAGTCATATGTCCGGTCCGCGGGCCGCATTATGCCCACCGTTCATATGTATACACTATACGTGAGCAGAGTTCTGCCTTTAGTGCAAATAGTATTGACTGATGGCGTTTTCTTTTCTAGATAAAGTGTAAAATTTTTTTTTAATAAAAAAATTGTCACTTAGCATTCTTTTAAAGCAAAAATTTACCTTCGTAAGGGATGATACAATATATTATAAAAAATCAATTCCAAGAAAAATGATTATATTGAAAATTTTCATTAAAAAGTGCAAACAATGCAAAATTTTTTTGTAGAAAAGAAAACACCATAAGTGTAAATGAAAGTTATCTTACCATTTTTCTTTACAATCAAACAAAAATACACAAATTCATATATGCAAAAGATATTAATTTGTATCGATTATTATGATTTTTCGATCGATCGAAAATTATCGAAAAATGCCTTAAACATCAAAAACCGAGATACATCCATGCGGGTATAATCGTTACAATAGTTAGAATAGCTTCTTGGGACCTAAAAACGTCGACATCTGATGAAAACTTGATTTTCGAAAATCGTGGAGAAATCCTTAAATTCCGATCAAAAGAAATTTTACATGGAAAACATTTGGATTTATTCATTTACTGCCTTATAACTTTCTTATTATTGTTCTCCTACCTCATAGAATAAAAAATTAAGATTTTTTAATATCACAAAATTATTCCTATTCCAGATATGTTTCGAAAAAAAATTGCTTGCATGTAATTTAGCAGTATGCAACTTTCTGGAGCTGTTCAAAACCAATTAAAAAACTTTTTCCTCTTCAAAAATCGACGATGCACCCTATTGTACCTTACATGCACGTAAATACAAAATGTAATTGATACATACATATGCACATACATCCATCCCCCTTTTCCAAAAATATGATAAATCGGAAATCGTGCGAAGTTTTTCAGAAACTTCTGGTATGTTCTTAAAATTACTTATTGTACGCATTAGTGCGTTTGATATCATGATGGATTTGTAGTTTTCTTATGCCCACGCAGTTGTTCATATTTTTAAAATGAGGGCCAGCTACCCACACATGTTTATTATAAATATTTATTTAAAATCTTCCCGGTTGGCCAACTCGTCGTAGAGGACATTTTCATCAACAACTGCTTAGGGAAATTTAGACATTTGTCATGCACGATATTTGTCGATTACAGTTTCTTTTAAGACAATCTAACAAGACAATCTAAAGAAAAACTACTCAGTCGGTCATGCCAACTAGCCAAATCAACTTATTGTGGACATTATCGCTAGTCTGTCACCAGTTTGAATCATTTTAATATATAAATATATAAATGTAATGGAGACATTTCTGAGGATGTTGTCATTTACATGGTCATTAATGAAAAAATGGGTGACAGTGTCGCTCTTGTTGTCATGTATGAACCTAGCGGCCATTTGTTCGAAAATGTCCTCACTGATCTGTTTGAGCTGTCACCAACAAGTCATCGACCCTTTAACATTGTCATGCATCGGTCTTGCAAGATGTCAGAAAGACATGGCCAACCGGGCTATAAAATAATTTGACGACTAATCTTGAAATGCATAGTTTTATTCCAACAGTAATCCTCATTTAATACCATTGTATGTCAAAAGTAATAATGTTGATTATAAAAGCTTATATATACATGCGTACATCCATCCATATGTATGTACATATGGATTGTAAGTACATAAGAGCCTATATTAGAAAACCGTTACATAAATATGTATGCACATATGTACATATGTATGTATGTATGTATGTACATATATAAAACGAATAAGAAATCAAAAGAAAGTTAAAAAACCTTTTTGAGCTTCAAGGCTTGACCATTATTGTTCAATTCATATTGGAAACGTTAATCAATCAATAAAAGTAAATACACAATACATATTTACCTAAAACCAAATATGTACATATGTACAAAGTAACTACATACCCACATACTACATATAGTTACTTACTTACATACATACATATGTACACTAAGGGAAAAACGGCAATTGAAAAATAAAAACTCGTTATATTATTTCAATAATTTTCAATTGAAAAGAAAAACTTTATTGAAGTACACTAAATCAATAATTTTCAACTTTGAATAACTATGATTCAATATTGATATAAAAATGTTCAACATGACTGTACTTTCGTTAATGTTTCTTATTGAATCAATATGGTTTTTATTGATTTTTTTCTCTGGGTGTATGTATAATAAGCGTACATAAAAGATTTCTGCTTCATTGCTTCGTAAAATAGTTGAAATAAAAACATAAAATTTTTAAACACAACTCAACTGACATCCATCCAACCAAAACATTAGCAGCAGCTTATGAAATTTTATCTCCCTCTGCTGCAATAAGTATTGATCCCCAAATATACAAATCCAGTTTCATATAGTTTATTGAACTTTTTCAATATTAAACTTTTTAATTTTTTTTTTGTTACATTCAAAATAAAGTGTATTCGCATCAAATTTAATGAAGTCAAGCTTTTTTGGATTATTTTGAGAAAGAAAAAAAAAAACACTTTAAAACCGGCCACATGTTGGTTGAAATGAAATTCAATTTTATTACATGAACATCCTGTTCAATCACTTCAGCTGGTTGGGGATATTCTGGCAGCTGTAGGTAAAAAAAAAATTAAAGGATGTAGAGCTCAATTGATTGTTAATTATAGAAAATATGAAAAAAATTTTAAGATTTTGAGCCTGGAAGGATGTTCTTTGTTCTAAGAAATGATTTAATAAACTATTTAATACAAAGTAAGTTTTTATATTGACGCTAAAAATATCATCCCTAATGCATGAGATAATTTCTAAGGAAGAAGGAAAATTTAATTATGCAATTCCAACTTTCGAAGTAGTGTTAGTTATATGTAAATTTCAAATCACGATTTCAATTACAAAAACTTCACATTCTATTAAATGTATTGTTGCAGTTCCACCTACGATGAAAATTGTATAGTATTCAATAATTAAAATTCTAATTTTCAATTACTCAAATTTTTTGAAAGTTTGTAGCCGTTTCAATTATTCTTTTTTTTTTGTGTCTCTCTATAAAGTCAGACTTGCGACCAGAATATTTTTGGTGTGTGTAAACCTACAGTATGTACCTATATTTCACTTGCGCCGTTTTTCAAGATACTCTATCGGTGATCTTAACCTTTTGAATGTTGATAATGCGGAACATAAATACGAGTCTTATGCACATACATACATATGTACCCAGTGAACATTTTTTGCCGACATGTCTGACGTTAGAAAAAAAAAGGAATGCACGGTGTCATAGGAACAAAGTTCCTGTCGCCTTCGGCCTATCCCTATCGTCTTGGGCCTGTCGTATTCGACTCGCTACTTTCGGTCTTATGCCATCGATAGCCCACCTTCAACCGGCAACCTTAGGTCGGTCACGTTAGACTACCCCTCATCTTTATCGCCTTTTGGCGCACTCCACTTATTCTGCGGATCCAGCGCCATGAACCCCACCAAATATAAAAATTGTAGCTTTTAAAATTTATAATCGGCCTACCCCTGTCGTCTTGGGCCTGTCGTATTCGACTCGCTACTTTCGGTCTTATGCCATCAATAGGCCACGACAGACTACCCCTCATCTTTATCGCCTTTTGGCGCACTCCACTTATTCTGCGGATCCGGCGCCATGACCCCAAATATAAAAATTGTAGCTTTTAAAATTTATAATCGCACTAGTTCCCAAAATTAATATGTTACTTATTCAGTAAAATATTAATTGTTTTATTAAAAGCACATTGAAATTGATCTCTCAAGGGTTATTAGCTAGTTCCTATGCTCATTTCACTAGGGCTAAATGCAGATCGTCAGGGAACCTTTACACAAAAATCTCATAGAAAAACTAAAAGATATTGTAGCAAACTTTTATTTAAATAAATAAGAAGTTTAAACCATATCAAAGTTTTAACACGAGCTCAGTGATCAAATGTATAGAGTAAGAAAAAAAAGATTATTGATCGGTGTCTTGACCGAAATCAGCAAAAAAAAATGTTCGCTAGGTATGTACAAAATTTACCTAAAAAATCTGAAGTTATTGTTTGAAGTAAAATTATGTATTTAGTACTTTTAAATCTTTGTATGAGATATTTTTGATTTGCAAATATGTTTTTGAAACGAATTTGTTTTCTAACTTGTATATTAATTCATTTAAATTGTGATTACCTGAAGGTAAAAAAAAATATATATTTAATAATATTTTTACAAGTCATTTAAAAATGTACAGACGAATAAATATAAAGACACAAATAATTGTCCACAGGTTGTTACTGCAAATACTATTTTCCATTTTGATTTAAATTTCAAAGTAAATGAGAATTCATTTAAAACATCTTTAAATATTGGGGAAGAAGGAGAAGAGGATAAAGTAAATGGCACAGAAGCCACTAGTACTACAGCATCTGAAGAATCGCCTTCCACACTTGGCTCACCCATTTTAATGGATATCTGGTCTAAACAGGCACAAATTAACGCTACTGCCAACGACAAGCTACAAGCAACTCGTGTTGCTGTATCACAGTTGAAAAATGAAATTGTAGTTGTGGCAGGTCACAGTGAATTCATTGCGGTGAAAATTGAACTAATGACGGACTATTTGCGCAACGTAAATGTGGTTACAGCAACTAACAGCGCTGATGCTGATGGTGTTGGTCGTCATGATAGTGCAGCTGCAAATCGTTTTCTAATTTTGCAAGATTATGTGCAGTTGGTTGATGATTTACGTGCGCCGCCTACTAAAGAGGAGGAAGGTGGTGGTCGTGAACGTTCATTGGATTATATGGTTATGAAATTGGGTTTAGAAAAGCATAAATTAATTGAATTGCAAACACAGATCTCTGTGGAAGTACTGCAGGCGATGGAAACGTGGCAAACGTATGTGAAGAAACAACTGGTCGATGTTGCTGCTGTCTAGTTTTAAATGTTAAACGGTGCAACTTTCTTATCTTGTAGTGAAATTTTTCCATGAACAGTAAAGTTAATACCCGTATGAATCATTGTATATTAAATTTATAAGTTTAAAATTATTTTATAGCCGGATTTTATATGCATTTCATTTTTTTGTAATTGACGAACTATCTATTCATTTTCTTAATTTTTTGTTTAACATTTTACACTCAAGCGTTTCTTAATTTGTTTACGGTTATTTTATTTATTGTATTTTTAATAAAATTGAACTAACAATAAGTAATCAAATCTTAGCTCTACAATTATAATTTGTAAATCCAGCCAATGCCAGAAAAAAATATTTTTTTCTGCGGTTGGTTCTTAGTTAGTCTTACGTCTCTCGTATTCGGCTGCGAGCAAGAGAGTCCCTCCTTCTCATCCGAGTGTGGCCTCTAAAGTTAATGATGTTGCGGGCTTATGTATCTTGTCAAATGTTTTGAAAACACAGTCTTAACCATCGGTGCATCTAGATCTTTATGAATTCGCTTGTTCCCAACATACCAGGGAGCTGATGTAATCGTACGGAGTATTTTATTTTGTCACCTTTGAATTTTCTCTACATTTGATGCCGAGGCAGTGTCTCATAGCTGAATACCGTAGGGCCATATTGATTTCAGAATAGAGTTGTACAAAAGAAGTTTACAGTCCATTCTCAGTGCAGAATTCCTCCCAATGAGCCAATTCATTTGAGCCACTTTTAAATTCATTTGGATCACCTTTGCATTTATGTGGGACTTCCATGTTAGACGACGATCAAGATGAACACCGAGATATTTTACTTCAGTATGTTGAGGTATAGTTTGGTTATTGATTTGTATAGACAGGCAGGATCCTCTGCACAATGTTAAAGTAATATGTAGACATTTTTGTTCGTTAATTTTTATCCGCCATTGTTTTGGCCATTTTTTTAACTGAGGTATATACTCTTACAGTTTGCGTGAAGCTTCTTGATGGCTTTTGTGAACACTTAGAAAAGCTGTATCATCAGTGAATGCTGATATGTGTATGTTACTGCTTACCGGCAAGTCAAAGGCATATATCCGATATAATACAGGGCCGAGGATGCTTCTTTTAGGAACTCCGACTTCAATCGTTTGCGGAGGGCTAAGAAAATTATCTTCAACAAAAAATTTTCGCTCCGCTACGTAGCTTTCTAAAAGCTTAAGGCTATTTGCAAGTAGGTTTTACTTTAGTTTATGTATTAAATCTTCGTGGAATACTTTTTCAAATGCCTGAGAAACAGCGATGAAGAGCGCAGAACAATATTTCTTTTCCTCGAAGGGTTTTCTAACCACATTCACGAGTCTATGTGTTTGTTCAATCGTGCTATGTTGTCTCCTAAAACCGAATTGGCGGTCTGGAATGCATCCAGTACGATTCAGTATGGGTGTTAGCTTACTCATAAGTAGTTTTTCAAATAGTTTTGACATGTTAGACAATAGGCTTATAGGCCTATATGATTCCACCTTCGTATGATCTTTGCCTGGCTTAGGTATCATGGTAGTCAGCGAAACCTTCCATTCTGCGGTATAGCATTTGAGGCGCAAAATACTGTATATGGTAGCTCTAAGAGCATTTTAATGCTTTTTTTTATCAGCGCTTGGATATTTTTTTTAATTTATAGCGAGGACTGGTGGCAGCTCAACTATAGTATCAGACGTATTTGGAGTAAATACTTTCTTCAAGTGGTTTACAAACAGAGTACCTTTTACAGTGTCAATTCTTGTCCAGTCTCCATTCGAACCTCGCAACGGAGGCTTATATATCACTGGTGTTTTGAGGCCTCTGGCTGCTCGCCATAGCGAATATTCTGCTTGTGGTGTTGCGTCGAGCTCGCTCAGATATTTTTGCTGAAAATCAGTTTTTTGATATTCTAGTAGTGTTTTAAGCTGTTTAGTAAGTACATTTCTTCAGCCAACATTTTAGCTGAGGGGTTTTGTAGCATTGCCATTCTCTACGAACTCTTCTTTTTTTTCAGATAAAAGCCGTTCTACATCTGCTGAATATATTTTATTATATCTCACCTGAAGATTTGTAGTAGTACCATTTAGAGCAGCTTGCTTAAGGTTTGCCTCGAACATTCTAATAGAGTCCACAAGATCAATGTCAGCAGACATTTTTAATTGAATGTTTTTTGTGCAATGAGCGGTCAAATATTTTTTGTATTTCAAGCAATTAATACGTGTGGTTGTCATCGTTAAATCACAAGTGAGTGATGAACTTGTATGTGAATATAGTGACAATAGTAAGTGAGTGGCTGAGTGCAAATCTGAAGATGCTTCAACTTGGATCATTTCGCTGGGCACACCCTTTACCACTCACTCCAAAATCAATAGCATCAGGTGTTTTTCGGTCCACTTGAAAAAACATTAAAACGCCTTTTAGAAATTGTGTCAAACAAAACGCGACCCTTTGGTGTGATGAGACGAGCTCCCTAGAATATGTGCTTAGCGTTGTAGTCACCGGCGGCCTAAAAGAGTGGGCCTAGTGAATTAAAAAATGTACTATTTTATTAGTATAGCCGAGCCACCACAAGCTTTATCTTGGGGGCCCTTTGTGTCGTATAGAGTATAACCAATGATTTTAAAATGCTTCTAGCCGTGAAATGCGTTTCAGAGATAAGCATAACATTAATTTGTTTATACCTCATGAAGTATTAGAGTTAGTTTTTATGTCGGTGCATGCCGTTTGCATTCCATAAACAGATTTTTAAGTTCATGGTTTGTTTAATGTAGCCTGCAATAATGTGGACTGTATTTTCAACATTTCCTGCATTTCCTATTGCATTTACTATTGAAGCCTCAATGCGTTTCTTAATAGAACCCATTATAATCACATCAATATATATTCGATGCAAGGCACTCGAATTTTTATAAAAAAATACATATTGTCGCCTAAATGACCTGGATTACGCAGATGATATCTGTCTTCTAGCGTAAAACTTCTCAGATCTTTCATCAAATCTGAACAATATGTATATCTGAAGCAGCAGTGGAAGCAAGCGTAAAAATATATACCGCTAAAAGAAAAACCCTCCGAGTCAATACGACAATTCAAGACTTATTCAACATTAATAATATTCGGAGAGATGATGTCAATCAATTTTGCTACCTTGGAAGCATAATACCCAAAAAGGGCGGGTTAAGCGTAGATATTGACAATCCCTTACAAAAAGCTCGACAAACTTTAGGTCGATTAAGACCCATCTGGTGCTCGTCATCTTTTTCATAGCACGTAAAATTAAATATATTAAACGCAAATGCAAAATCCACCCTTCTCTGTGGTTGTGAGACGTGGAACGCTGCACTTAGAGACATGTATAATAATCAAGTCTTCGGAGAATTTTGAGAATCTTCTGGCCAAGGGTTATATGCAAGAGCAGGCTATGGGAGCATTCCAATCAAAAGCCTATAGACATGGAAATAAAAAAGCGTAAATTGGTTGTACCCTTAGAAGGTGGATTGGTCGTACCCTTAGAAGGCCACGTAATGACATCGCAAGGAGTGCCTTAGAATGGAATCCACAGGGAAATCGAAGAAGAGGACGTTCTGCTCATACGAAGAGAAGACGGGTCGACGCAGAGGTAACCACCATGAGGATCGATGGGAATATATTATTAACATATAATAACCAATACTGCAGCCTTAATTTGCCTACCAGCCGGGTGACCTACCGACGGTGACATCCATACACGACTTAAACACTGGCATACGGGAGACTTAGGAGCTAGCCAAATAGCCTTATGCACTTTTATATATGCACATTCAATATATGTGCAATACATCGTGCGACGTGATCGGAAACGCTCTTGATAGAAAAAGAGTTCCGAAAATTATGAAAAATTTACGTTGTTAAGTTAGAACTATGTGGGACATCGAAGATCATAAAGGCAACTAGAGGCTGTCCACGTTAGTCATCGATGAGCTACTTCAAAAACTCAACAACCTGTGCTTCCGAGTACATAGTTACGCCGCATATGTATGGTAGATTGAGAGAATGGAACCATATCGGAAAAGATGCAACAAATCCTAAATTTAGCTGACATATAGTGCAAAGATAGGGGGTTGTCCATCAAATAGAGTTTAATTTCTGAATAGGATCCCTCCTATGCGGAATTCTACATGCCTAACTTCTCTCTACTCTCACTCCCTCCTCAATCTAGCTTTTCTCTTAAACCTAGTCCTTCTCTTATTACAAAGGAGTCATACTCTTGAGCCCAAGTGGCTCCAGCCTGCTAACCTAACCTAACTTATGAACGTTCCATATATCATTACCATGTACCAACGACACTAGTCTGGAACAAGAACTTTGATATTCTAATTACTGAAAGGAGCCAAGGTTGAACCAAAGTCTATAGTATGACGAAGCTGACCAGATTTGGTTCACTGACTGCTGGAAAAAGGAAAATGGGAATACCGTAATATTTTCCAGGCGGAAGTCTATGCCATCCTCATTTGTGCTACAGAATGTTTGAGGATAAAATGTCAGCATGTTCGAAACTATTTGAAGTCAGATAGCCAGGCAGTATTTAAAGCCTTAATCTCATGTGCGATAAGGTCGGGAGCTTTCATGGCCTGTGTTACATCTCTTAATTAGTTTCCGCTCATTATAAACTTACGTTATGTTGGGTGCCTAGCAACGAAGGCCATGCTAAAAATGAATGGGCTGACTTTCTAGCTAACAGAGGAGACCAACGTACGTTTATAGGGGCGGAATGGCTTACTATGTTATCCCAAAACAACTCCCAAAAGTTAATGCTAATGGACAAAAATGACCTCAGACTACTAATGCGGTGGTTTACCGGGCACTGCGGTCTCAGTCGACACCAATTTACTACTGTTAATAAATAATAAATTTAAAATTTTTATAAGAATTGGTTAAGTGGAAAGTTGACAAAATAGATGAGCACACATACATACCCATGTATATAAAACAGTCAATTATTGGATTTACGTCGAAATAAACACATTTTTATGATTAATCTACAATTTCATAAATTTTCGTTTGTCTCCTATACCAATTGGCTGACAACAATTAAATTTTGTATGTTCCCCTATAAAACCGAAAAAAAACAAAAGAAGAGTTGCAAAACGCAGTGAGATATTGAAAAATAGTAACTGCGTCGTTCATTGTTGATAATGGAGCAAAAGAAAGAAAAAAAAAACAGGATGGCTGGCTGGATAAGAGACTGGCAGCAGGCAAGCAAAAGTATGGAAACATCTGCCGTATATAAATAAAGCACGGAGGAAAAGGTATTACGTCTGTACATATATGTATGTACTATGTATAAAAAAAACCAACTGCATACATACATATAGAAAATGGCAAAAAAGAAGGTTCATGATATACGACACTTTAACTCTCAACTGTAACCGACAGATACTTTTCGGTTGTTGTTTTACTTGCTTTGCCTTGTTTTAGCTACTGCCTTTTATTCTTTATTTTTTTATCTCGTATGCCAGACACAACAAGCGATACAAAAAACAACTAACAGATACAGATACATAAATACGTTACTTAATGTATATATAGATCAGAGTTGGAAAATTAATCACGGTTACACTATCTCAATGTAGTTTTTTTAGTAAACAATAAATTTTTCAAATTTGTTTGTAATTGAATCCAAGACAGATTAATAAGGTATCCGCATCGGCGAATTCAACCAAATTCGCAGTACCTCACTGTATTTGACACTGAATGACGCGGCGTATTGGCACCAGGCGCGAATCCAGCTTGAGCTTTTGGGCTAGAGCTTTCAACTGAAACATACTACTTTGAACATTTTAGTTGAGAAACTCAATAGAAATTTTGTATAATTTATTCGTTTTCCCCCCACACCTTGTATCGGCGCCTGATTGGCATGCAAGCTATCAAGGTCTAACTGAAGTTGCAGGTAAAATCATTGATCCATGTTCTTCAATACGTCAACTCAAATTGAAATCTCAGAATATACTTTGAAGACCTTAAGAAACGATTGACCTCGCAGGTCATGTCTGGAACTTCCCGCTTATTTTAAGCTCTAAGTGATTAAAAATGTTTCAGGTAATTAAAAAAATTTTAGTAAGCGATATTTTTCGAAAACTTAGCCCATTTAGATAGTTTTCCAAGTCCTCAAAAGCGGCCAAGTATAGAAAATATTTTTCGCAAGAACTTTTGTAGTAATTAATAGATAACTATTTTTTCGAAAATTTTCGACAACAATATATTGCTTTTTAAGGTTAAGAGTTGGGAAGCAACCATGCTCAAACAAAAGTATCAATGATACTGATACGCTTAGTGAACTCAAATTGAAGGTAAAATAACCAAAACATAGTTATGGCATTTTTTATTTAGGAATATATGGGAAAGTCATGAATCCTTGCACCAGTATCAACCAAATTTTTAATATTTATAAGACTTGTCAATATAAAAAACGTGCATAATCTTATTTCTGTACGATAACTCCTTATATTTTTTGCCGCCAAGTGCATGGACCGACACCACTGTGCGCCATACCATCTAATGCGTTTCCGTCAAACACGATTAGCATCTCTGAACTCGTTCGCATGACAAAGCAGATGCCAATCCACTAGGAATGGACAAGTGAAAAAAATATATCGATATCGATATATTTTTAAATATCGATCGGCATCGATATATATCGAATAAAAAATATCGAAATATCGATTTTTTTTAACAATGATAAATCATACATAGTAACCAAATTTTTTTTAAAATAAAACAAAAAAAATAACTTTCTTATAAATAATTAAGCTGGAAAGAGTTAATTTCCAAGATCCTTACTGTTCCACCAATATTTTATGGAACATACATCAACAAGATTATACTCAAAGAATGATAATTTTTCGAATAGACAAAATATTATGAATAAAACAAAAGATTTTGTTAGTAATATTCTACTTGATGAAGACTGTGCCGATTTTTTTTAACTGCATGAAAAACAAAACCAAAGCTAAAAAAAATATCGAAGTTGATACTGTCGATTTTTTTGGAAAAAAATATTGATATATCGATATATCGAAATTAAAAATATCGACGTTATATATCGATATATTTTTGAGAAAATATCTATATATATCGCTATTTTTTGCCCATCCCTACAATCCACCAGTAAATTTTGAGGCGAAAATGTTGATAGATTGGAGTCACTCACTCTCATATCAGCAAACACAATTGCAAAGGCAGCTCTGACGTATAACCTACAAGGCTCCCGTTGACGAGGACTCCCAAAATTCAGCTGGCGTACATCGACGTTAAACCAAGTGGCATCCTCATAACTTACATGCTACGAAGCTGTACAAATAATCCCCGATAGAAGTCGATGTAAATCTTCAATTAAGGCCGATTGCTCCCAAGCTGGAGAATAGCGAAACATCATCATCACCAAGTGAGTAGCTAATTTTTGCGATTCTAATTTATCTCACTTTCTAATAGTTTTCGAAGACTGTTAATAAATAAAGGAATCGATTAGTAAAAGTTTCTCCGCCACATAACCAGATAGAATTCTTCCAGAATTTCCTGTTTATGGGGGGATATCCCGTTCCATCCCCCACCCTTTTATCCGTGCCTGATAGTTAATTAGAGCCTTAGACACATTAAGTGAATCAAGTTTACTCAAAAATTATAGGGTTTAAGCTGATTTTCTGTGTCATTTTAAAATATTTCTTTTCCATACCTGCTATAAAGTATATAGACTTATGCTCTCCCTGCATAGAAGTGTGCTTGTTTTATATACCAATCAATTTTTCTTTAGTATGTATACTGAGTACGTACTTCAAAACATTTGTTTACATACATATTTATGTATGTACATTCATACAATCAGACATATGAATGTATGCATGTATGTACTGAAAAATTATACGTTTTGGCTGCTTTTTCGAAGAAGGGTCCAGCTTTTAATGATGTATTTTTGTGTAACTATGAATTATATCTATCACCACGTAAGTAACAGACCCATTTCATAAAAAAGTGTTAGAACTCGCGCCGGTCCCTAGCCCACTCACCTGACTAGCTTTGTGTCAGTTCAATTGCTCTGGACCAAAGGTTTTCAAATGGAGATCTGTAAAAAGATTACACAGATAGATAATAGAAAATCTGAAAGGAAGAAAAACTTTCAAAAGAATTATCTTACCTGTAAACCAGGGAAATTGTATCAAAATGTTCAATGACCCCTTTTTAATTAAAATTAATTCAATAACACGACAGGCAACTGAGCACTAGCAGCTTGAGAAAAGTGCGGCAAGATTTGATGCATCTGGGTGGTGGAGATCATGCCGATACTGAGGCAACCTTTCGATTACAAGGAACCTTAGCTGAACTTTGATAGTGATTTCACCCTGCGGGAAATGTTGTACCATTTGTCTTGAACGTACCTCTTCTATGATTGCCGAAAATGGGAATGGTACAAAATGTTGCTGAGTCGTGACTATTGAAAAGAGAAAATATCACAAAATTAATAATTCGTTGCCTAATTGCTTTAAGCTCGATGTCACAAAATTATAACAAAAATGTTAGCAAAATACCCTCCCTGTACAAGCAGATTTGCTAGTCCTTGGGAAGCAGTCACGTGACAGATTCTCTTCCTTATAAGGCAGAGTTTTGCCGCCATCCAGATGAGAATGGAAGGAGGTAATATAGAAAGGGACTACGATTTCAGAGTGATTTTGTAGTACGACACCTTTTCCGACTTTCTGATGGAGAAAGTGTATTTTGGGGTGAAGTTTGGTTATAAGGGAACCGTGCAGGGTTCTGATTGACAGGAAGTCCCATGGAAGATATTTTTGTTGATAGCTAGGCGGCATTTCTGTGTTTAAGGTCGCATACCAATTCTTCCACTCTAGTTAGCCAGTGCAATGATGTGCTATCCAGGTTAGGTAGTCGGACTGGTGTTAGTCATATCTGGACTGCACATACCAACTTTACTAAACAGACGGTCGTGCTGGTCAGGGCTGGCTGTGCTCTGGATGCTTCCATTGGTGAATCGTTTTACATGCCGTTTGGCGCTTGTAGAAATAATATCTATTAACACTATCCCCAGAAAACTGAAGTAAGGTATCTAGGAAGATCTGGGCTTAGTATAACAACAAGCGCTCAGCAGAATTAATAATTAGTGGTGACGAGATGCTGGGCGATCGGCAGACCTTCTAGAAGATTAAGTCTTTCGTACAATGCGGACCGCCAAAGCTGTCGTGAACAAGCTAAGGAAGAGATAGTGTTCCACCTTCTTTGTCAGTGTCCAGCTTTGCATCTTTCAAGACACAAATTGCTGATCAATAACATTCTAGACGACCTATGGTAGTTATCAAGAGATTGGTCTAGACGACCTAATTAGATATTTCAATGCGGCAGAATAGTACCGATTTCCGCATTCGAGAACTTGGACTCGGACATACATAAGTTGACACCGGTGAAAGAAGTGGTCTGTCAAAACGGAATCATTTTGATTCTACTTGCATGCTAGCGGCCACGTAAACGAATTAATCGACTTATTTCCATAGATTTTTTTATGGGAAAAAATTAAATTGTAATAAAATGCGTAAAATAGCGGCTAACTTGTATGTGTTGTATCTATTTTTTCTATGTCTAGATTGATATTTTGCAACTGCTGAAAAAAGATTTTGTACTCTAATACGCACTAAAGTGCTCTTCAGACTATTAGATTTAGTATCAATACTTGTCAAAACCTCAAATCTTAAGTAAAAATCCAACAGTGTGAAAATAAATTGTTCTGATCTGTCAAATAATATATAAAGAAATTTGACAGTATTATGGTATTCGTAATTTTTAGGAAATCTTTTAAACAATCACATTATTCATTTTAGCAGGGTTGTCTTTTGCTCAAACAAATATAGGAATAACAAAAACAGTTGTGTATTTATTTCCTTTATTGCAAATTATTAATGTTACGTTTTATTTGGAATGTGATAGTGTAAAAAGAAAATGTATTGAAAAGATTTTGTTTTTTAAGGGCAATATACACCATCAATATGCTTGACAAGCGTGGTAATAGTATGTGTGAAATTTCGTTAGTATTAGTGACATCGACAACGCTTGATGGAAAATTTACTTGGTTTTGATTTTTCGTCAAGCACACGTACACGAATCTGACATCAAGCTGATTGATGGTGTATTTTGCCCTTTAAGATTTTTTGACAGTCAGACTGATTTTGATTTGATTTTCGTCTTACAAAATCTAATAAAAATCTCAAAGCTTGTATTACTGTTGCAAAAAGCGGCAACATTTGACTACTCAATACTACTCGATACAATTTCAACTGGGTACTCGATACTAACGGCTGGCTTTTTTCAAAATAAAATTGTTTAATGAGTTAAAATTCGTTTTTATTGAAACATGTATGAACAACTTGGCTCTTTAAAAGTAGGTATTTATATACTCGTATTCGATTATATTAATTATTTAGTCAATATCTCTCTAAATGGAAAGGTTTAAAATTATTTAAAAGCGTATTTTTAACAGAGTTGTATATATTTCATATATTCAAAGCAAAAGTTTCGTTTCTATATTAGAAAATACAACTCTGAAAGTATTGAATAGCTACTTTTGGGCATCAAGTACCGAAAAATATGTTCGGTATTGAGTACACGGTACTCAAATACTCAATACTTTTACAACACTAGCTTGTATTACAATGCGAAAGAGCCTTAAGTCGACGTTTAGACGATGTAAGTCTTACTGATCAGCTTCTTATTCAGCTGTGAGAAATACAGGGAAATGAATACACATTTCTCTGTTTTTCTCACAGCTGAATAAGAAGCTGATCAATAAGACTTGCATAGTGTAAACTGTGACTAAGTAGAAAAGTATAATTTACTCATTTCTTCTTTGGACTTTTTCGAACTTTTTTATTATTAAGTAAATAAGTATATTAATATACATCAGCTGCGCTACTTGTAGGCCACCAAAAAAACGAGTCTTGCACTGTCTTCCTGTTGGTCTTCTTTGTAAAAATTTTGAATCCAATACATATTTATAATCTTTTTGTTTTTGTGAATCTGTTTTTTCTTTAAAATTGTTGTTTTGTTTTTTTACTTTCTGTATTCAAACTGAAACTCTACGGACAGGCAGAGGAAATATATAAAAAATAATATGTAAAAGATTTCACACAGTAGATTTGCTTTAACCTCTTTATTGTACACATTTTGTAGGCACCCAAAACAGTAGTGGTTAGCTAATTAGAAATATGTATGTAATATTTTTATAAGATACTTGTTTTATAACTTACACTGTGCAGCTTCAAAAATAAGAAGCTTCTAACAACAGATTCTGATAGAGAGGATCAAAAAACATACAATTGTGCAGGTATCGGCGTTTTGAAATTAGCGGGAAATTAATTTCTTCAAGAAAGAAAAAGTCCTATTAAAAGGGTCATCTTTCCAAATAGAAAGATAATTAAAAAAGTACTTTTCTGCAAAATAATGCTTAAATCTAAAATATATGTACATGCCTCAAAAGGCCCTTAATGGGTCCTCGGTAGTTAGACCAGATCGATTCTATCATTAAATAAAAGACAGATTTATATATTGTGTACTTTTGTTTTTTTTTTTGACATCAGCTGTAAAAATAAACAGAAATTAAAAGACTCCCTGGAGATTCTGAACGAAAATAATTTGAATAATTTGCTGTGTTGTGTGTAAGTTGTTGGGATTTCGTAAGACTTTTTTCTTGTTATTTCTGCGGTTGACTAAATAAGTAAGCAAGTAAGTTGCTGGTTTTCTTTTAGATCAGGTTCACACTAGCCAATTTTTCCTTCGCAATTTTAGTTTTGCTGGAAGAAAGGCAAAGAAAGCAAAACAGTCTGAATTAAAAGTTGCGCAAAAAATGCTCTGTGTGAACCTGGTCTTAGCTTTCAATATGTATGTCGGTTTGTCTGTCTCTCAGCCGTCCTCTTTTCTATATTTATGTATGTACATACATACATACTTACATATGTAATTTTATTTAATGCTCCTTGAAAAACATCAACATCCCAATAAACTCGCTATTAAAACTTCTAGATACGACTCTTTTAACCGACAAAGGATCTTTTAGATACATCCATAAATATGTATATTATTGTTGCAGTAATACTAGAGGATATGTTAAACAAAAGCCAAGAAGCACAATACATACATAAGTATAAAAAAATTAACGTAATTGCCAAGAAGCACATTAAATAAAAATATAAAAAATGCTCGTAATTGCTTTTAGCAAATGTTGTCTGTTGTTGGTCTCTTTTTGTTTAAATTTCCCACATAATTGTGTTTATTGTTTTGCGAATAAAAATACAAAAAAAAAATAATCCTGCAGATCATTCATACTTCTTTTAGCTCTAAATGACTCTGAACATGTGTATGTGGTTTATGTTTCGTATTTTCGACATTAAAAAAATTCAAGTGCATCATTGTTGTCAGTGATTGGAAAGTATTCAATTTCACACTAAGTTGGTGTTTTCATAGAAATATTAAGGTTTGAACATACATATTCCCAAACTGTATGATTTTTTTAGTTCAATAAGTTTCGGTATACATAAGTAAGTAGGTATATTCATTAGGGTTGACAAGAGCACATATATTCATATTTTTTCGATCAACCTTTAGAAATAAATATTCCTATATATTTATATACATATTAATTTGTAGAGCAAATGAAAACATATTAAGGCCGACCGCCAAATAATAAAAGGTACTTTTTTTTGCAAAGTGGCTATTTAAAAAAAGTACATCTTTTACAAAGCTCCCACCTACAAAATTTTCCTTTGTAAAAAACTATCATTCTAAGAAAGAACCTTTTAAAAAAATACTCTATTAAAATTAAGCTTTTTTAAAAATACCCTTTTTAAAAAAGTATATTTTGAAAAAAGTGGCATTTTACAAAAGTACCTTTTTGAAAAAGTACTTTATTAGAGATATATGTACCTTACCCGACGTCTATACCTGATATATTTTTATCATGACAAAAGTCAAACTTTATATTGAAAAATACTTTGTTTTATGTTAGCTGTTTTTCATATATGGAATTTGACATTTGTCATGATAGAAATATATCAGGTATATAGTACGTTTACACCCACGAGTTATTTGCAAATAAAAACGTAGTGCTACCAAGTATGTATTTTTATTGTAAATTAATAACTCACGAAAACAATTACTGATTAACGCGCTATTTGCAAATAAGAAGTTTGGGTTGCCTCCTTTACATATCTTTGTTAATAAAAAATAATTAATAGATAAATATATTCACAAATAGACGAATAATCAATGATTTAATAAGTTAAAATAAAAAAGGACTTGGCAGCATTTTACGTTTTTATTTGCAAATAAGCTCTGCGTATAAACTAGGTAATAGACGTAGGGTTACGTAAAAAATCGTTTTTCAAAAGAAGCATTCCCAAAAATACATTTTGAGAAATGTGACTTTCCAAAAAACATCATCAGCCTGCTCACAGAATCCAATACGGATTAGTTTGGTATAATTTTCTCTACAAAATCATTTGATTGCCATGAAATCCGTTTGTACTTGAATTTGAAAGATTTCCGTTGCGAAATGGAATTAATTGTTCATATAAGTTCAGGCGTTCTTTAGTTTATGCATTTAACAGGTAAAACAAAATTTTCCTAGACTGTAATCACTAAATACACAACTTTCGAAACGACACAACTTTCGAAAATGTACATTTTTCTTCCAAACATACATATGCCGGAAGCAGTGGTGTGAGAATACAAAAAAATTCTATCGGATATATTTTGAGAAAACTTTATGTAAATCTTCTTTGTTGTTTTTCTCCATTCCGACTATTTGGCATAGTGGACACGGTTGTTTCAGATCGTATTTACATCGGTTCGGACACGACACCTCTCCGTTATTTCCACCTGTATTGAAAGTGTGGAAGATCCCGAACATGTGTTCTTTGTTTGTCCCCGATTCAGTTCAGAAAGGAGCAGCTGGTACGAAGTACAATATGTTTACGTAACATAGTTGAGTTGATGTTAGCTTCATTTGACAACTAACTAGGAGTATGTATGTGAGTTTGTTAATGCTGACTTAAGACGACATGTATTTTACATCTGACTTGTCAAATTTCCCACTGCAAAAGTGATACATGCCGTGTGAAACATATAAAACATTGTCAGATAACATTTACAGAAGCAAAGTCAGATGAAAAATTTTCAATTAGAGCGTGTTCTATTTTCATCTGACAAGGCATCTGACATCAGCTGTATTAAATTATCAAAAGTGTGGTTTGGCTGAAAAAACATTAAGAAGCAAAGAGCGCTTTATATATTTACGAAAATTGTGCAAAAACTCAGCTGTTGTGAACACTCAGAGGTTATGTCAGATGTAATTGCACATGTACGTGTGAAAGCAAATATTATAAACCGTCTGTAAATTGACAATTTTGACAAGCATGCGAAGTTACATATGTCTCACACACCTAACAAGCCATATGTAAAAAACATGTCGTCTAAAGTCAGCATAAGGTGGTTTTTTTAGAACTGCGCTGAGAAGAGGAAATTCGTAGAAGAATTTTAAACAATAGCTGAGGTTTATACCTTTCTCCCCCTGCGACGAAATACTTTTTTGGTGGTGCCGCAGGAAATATGGGTTTGAGTTTCGAAGTCGTTTTAGCGTGTCAAAGTCTCGCACTTCTAGCTTATGGGGGCCAAAGTCTTTCGATAATTTTTTCCTCGAACTAAAAAAAAACATACATGTCGCGACCTTATTGCTGCTTTGGCCCACCTCTTTCAGAATCCGAAAACTGTTTCGCGAAATTGTTTCTGGTTTTTGAGATAGCAAGCATTCATTGTGCTCGGTATCATACATTTTTATACATTTTTTTTTTAAATAAAAAATAAATAAAAAACGGAAACCAAGTTTCATCAATATTTATTTTTTATTCCATGTAAATCTTTTCTAATAACATTTATTTATTTTCAATAAACGGTAAGAAATTTCATCTCAATAATAAGTTACTCAATACACAGCAGTTAGTATACACATGCAGCATAAAACGCAATTTTTTTAAATAAAATATAAAAGTGGCTAATGCACCACAAAACAAGATTTTTACTTTCAGTAAAAACATATTAACTTCTAACTGCATTCATGAAAGTTCACAAAAATTTACATTTTTCTTCCAAACATATGCCGAAAGCAGTGATAAAAATACAAAGAAAAAAATCTTTCGGGTATATTTTGTGAAAATTTCATGTAAATCTTTTTTGTCGTTTTTCTCCATTCCGACTTTTTGGCATATGAGCTAAACCAGCAATGAGATCGCGATATGCATACATGTGTTTTTCTTGTATTTTTGTTTAAAATTTCGCAAATCTACGCAAAATGTTTGTAGAGGCTCTAAAAGCCAGCCAAAATAAATAGCAACTGATTTTAAACCGGATTTAAAAAATAAATAAATTTAAGTCTACATTTTATACCGCATTTGTTGTTTTGTAGTTTGTTGTTTGGTTTGGCTGTTACTTTTTAAACTGTTTGCATTGTATCATCAATTATACGCGTGAAATGAGGAAAGAAATAAAAATTAAATTATTTGAAAATAAAAAAAAACTACTGTATGAGTAAAAAATATTATTTATGAAATTCAAACTGTAGGCAGTTACAAATATAAAAATTAAATTAACGTGACTTTATGAACACGCAAACAAAAAACACGATACTACAAGCTCTTGCAATAATAAATGTTGTGATGATAAAAAAAATATATTATTTCTGAAAAAGAAATTAATACGAACAACTAACTTTTCTGAATATGTATTTTAATATTATTTTGGCACAGACTTCAGATTGTTTATAAATAGAATCGAAAGATAATTGCCGGTTTGAAAAAAAAACATTTCGAGCCTTTGCTGCAATAGAGTTACAACTGAAAAAAAATGATTCTTGAGTTAATAATGCAGAAGTACACGTCATATCGTTCTTCATATTGTCTATAACTAGCATACAAGTATTTTATATACTCAACTCTGAAGAGGATAATGACATTTTCTTTCAGTATATATTAAGTTTGGAAGTGAATTTTATGAAAAAAATGCTCCACGAAAAGTGAGTATAGGGTTTGAAAGCATTATATATCTACTCTCTAAAATAAAAAAAAATAAAAATTATCGTAGGAGGAAATTTTGAGTGTTGAGCGAATATTTGTAAAAAATTATTTTATAAGATACGAAATTTTGAGTTTTCTATGGGAACCCTCCTACGATTATTTTTATTTTTTTATTTTACCCTATACTCACTTTTCGTGGAGCATTTTCTTCGCAAAATTCATTCCCAGAGTACACGGGGTTAGCAAATTCAAAACTTTAAACCCGTTTTCTGCAAACCAATTTTTCTGCAAAATTTTTCTTGTTAAAGAAAAATTAACTACCCAGCAAAAATATCCGTCTACCGGAAGCAGGGTTGTAAAGGAGAGATTTCGGTACTCTCCCTTACCAACCTGCCTCCGTATTACATGATTTTTGTATGGGATGTCCCATTTGGTAGGTCTGGAGGCATGAGCTTCTTTTTGCGCATCTTAGATGCATTAACCTCATGTCTTTTTTATATGTATATAATTAAAATAATTTTTGCTCTTTATATCACAATTTCACCTACACTTGGATAAATTTTTTATTTGAAATTATTTTATGCTGTTTTTATATTTATTTATGTATTAAGTGGTACAAACACAATTGGAAACTATATTACACTACAATTTACTTTTATTAAATACTTTTTGCTCGCGTATTGAATCAGGAATCGATCCCACGATCTCCGCATGGTAGGCTAGAACACTAACGACTAAGCTACCGAGCCACATTTATTATCATACACAATTCAATGGAAGAAATAAAAATCAAATTACGAATTAAAAATAACACTCGCATTCATATTTGTATCCACGTAAGCGAGAGAGGATGCACTATAAAAAAGTTTGAGTTGAAAGAAAAAAATTCGGGTTTAAGAAACATGAAAAAACATAAATAGCCGCCCACCTTTCTCGTGTGTGTGTTAAATTTCTTTATTCGCTTACGTTATTGCAACCTCGTAAGGCAGAGGGGATGCACTATGTGCTTTTGCGCATCTCCGAAGCCCTTCTATTTAATCTTAGTGCATCCTTGTACCAAGTTTATTTTTGCTGGGTAACTAATAAAGACTGGTCTCATAAAGTCCGGTTTTGTAGGATATTTAGCACTAATTGTGTACATACGGTTGCCAGATCTTACAATATTGTCAGATCTGCCAATGTGCTGACGATATACTGACGATAAAAAATTGTTAGTTCACACTTTTATATCAAAGTTGTTAGAAAATCTTACAATTTATTGGCAGGAAATTGTCTGACAATAAATTTATCTGACAATATTGTCAGTAAAAAAAATTGGCAGTTCACACAATTGTCAGATCTGTTGTTTGGCGCTGTTAGACTCAGATCATTTAATAGAAATGATCAATTATTTATCATCTGTGCTTGTGTTAACTTTAAAAAGTGAAAATATAAATTAGTACTAAACATAAAGAAGCAATTTTAACTATTTTAGCTGCATAGTTTCTTTTATGTCCCTTTTTCCTTTTGTTTTTTTTAAGGAAGTAACACCATCAGGCAATTAATGCCTACCAGTTAATTAATTAATGTGTTACCTTCTTTGGGAAAGGGATAGAGTAGAGAGAACAGGTGGTGAAGTGGGAGAGAGATAGAAAGCTTAATTCATTTACAACCCTGCTATTGCGCGTTTTTTGTAGAGTTGAGTTGCAAGCCTCTCTGGTGTCAAGTAGAGGCATTGCGTTGTTTTTTTTTAAGCTTTCTAGCCATTTTTTTGGTTCTTTTTACTTCGCCGACGGTTCTGTTACAATAACGACGAAGAAGGGTGCTGTGAAGTGCATTAGGATATGTTAGTATTAATCGCTGCCGGTACCAGCAAAGTGATCAGTGCTATGCCTTCATCACTTTAACAGTTCCACAGCAACCAACACAATAACACGCCAATGCACATGAGAAAAATGCATGATGTTGTTGGCTTGCCTGAAAGTAGTCTTGAACTCAAGACCTCAGGGTTTGTAGTCAAACGTGCTAACTACTCAGCCAACAGCACCCTTAGCAGGTAGTCAACTTTGGGCTACTGTAACTCCTCTCGTGCTTAAACCAGAAGACCACCGAGGCACGTTTTATAAAGCCTAACTGCTCCTCTAAAGATTTTCGAAGTTTCAGAAAAATCCAATCCGCAGTTTAGAATATCCAGATTTATTACCATTTATTTTGCAAAAGTCTCCACTGTGCAGTTTTATTTGATTGCGAAAAATAAAAAAAGTAATAAGTCTAAACTGGATTTTACCAAATTTCTTACTAGTTTACTTCAAATTTAAATCAACTCTTTAAATGCGACAGGCAGTAATTATTTAAGTTTGAAAAAAGTACTTCCATATGAATGGCCCGGCCATTTAACTCTCTTTTCTCGACAATTTTGTAACGGGGTTTTAAATGAAGTTTTTATAGTTAACCCTAAATTAACCCTGTAAAACCGTTACATTTTTGTATAGTAAACATCTGTTTTTTTCCACCAAAAAAATATGTATTAAACCAATTAAAAACATTTCCCTTATGAACTCCCTATTAATTTTATATGAATTAAAAATTTTGTACATTCCGCTTTACTTCCAGCTCATTGGAAAAAATGCTCGTTTATTATTTAATCATGTTGGTTGTATTTAAAATTTAAGAAAATGGAAATTAAAATCAATATTTTCCGCATGTAGCACATATGTAAGTATGTATATAAAACTTACATATGTATGTATTTATATGTACATATGTACAGATAAGTATCTACATACCTTCATGCTTGTAAATGCTTTAA
The DNA here is from genome assembly GCA_956483635.1 of Panzeria rudis. Lineage (NCBI taxonomy): Eukaryota > Metazoa > Arthropoda > Insecta > Diptera > Tachinidae > Panzeria > Panzeria rudis. The sequence continues at coordinate 5,092,172 of OY101447.1, forward strand.
TTCCTCATCTTGCCGAGGGTTGTTTTCCTCAATTTTACAAAAAAAAGTTCTCACAACCATTCATTTGGGAACTGTCTGGGCACATTCTGCCTGCATTGTTCTGGATTTTTATGCTGCAGCACACGATTTTCAACAATAACCTCCCTCTTGATTGTGTCAGTCTATTTATTCTTTAAAGTTTTATTTATTTATTTTCAACAAAAGAACTCTCCTATTATCAGATGAAGGGCTTTATGGAAAATTTTGTACAACATAATAATTGAATATAATAATTTTGTTACATTTGACTGATACTTGAGCTAAAAAGCAGCATGTTACATTTTTCATTTGGAATCAATCAAATACGATGTGAGTTATTTATGGAGAAAACTTTGGTTCATGCTTATTCACGGGGACATATGAATTGTTTTCGCAGAAACAAAAATATAGTGTCCAAAAGTTGCAAGCACGAAATGTTTCAAAAGAAGTACAATAAAGATTTGTTTGTTGAGGGTTAAGCAATGTCTATATTGATTTTATTTGTTCTTTACCACATCATCAGGAGACTTCAACCATACTTTTGAAAAGTTTCAAACCTCTTATCTTATTCACAGACTTTCAAAACCCATTTGAGAACTTTTTTTGAAAATCTGTGCATAAGGTAAGAGGCTTGAAACTTTTCAAAAGTATGTTTGAAGTATACTGATGATTTGGTGAAGCACCAATGAAACGCATATAAACATTTCTTAAACTTCAACAAACAAATCTTTATTTAAAAAAAAAAATTGGAGAATATCTCAAATAATAGGTCTGTTTCTTTCTTTACGTGTCCGAAGTTACACAAACTTAGCCGAAAGCTTTTTTCAATACAAATTTTGTATTGAAAAGAGCTTTCGGTTAAGTTTGTGTAACTTTGCACACGTATGGGATCAGACAGAATAAATTTAATAGAGAACTACACAGTGTTGCCAGTAGATGTTTTTTAAAGTACCATTTGCAGACGGAAAAAAACCTGGGAAGCACTGGTGGCTCAAATGTTTCCTTTTATTCAACATAGAATGTGTATGTATCTTTTCGATTTTCCCTGCGTTCGTATTTCAGTAACAAAATTACCTACATGTAGGGATTTTTCCCTACGTTTTGGCATCACTGGAACTACATACAATAATTTAAAATTAATTTAAAAAAACATTTATTCGAAAGTTCAGCAAATCTACCGTAACAAGTTTAAAAATTCGTATAATATTTTAGAATGTATATTTCCATATTAGATAGATGCACATTTTTCATCAAAATATGCTCGTTTAAAAATATTCTAGTACACAGAAAGAATTTTGCTTCATGAAACCAATGAAACATTTTCATTCGATTTTTTCATTAATCCAATGACAATTTCACAAATCCAATGAAAATTTCATTAATATTGTGAAAGAATGTCATTGATTGAATGACAATTTCATAAATCCAATGAAAAAATTTTATTAAAATTCAACCAACGAAAATTTCATTAAAATTCAACTAACGAAACTCTTTCGCAATATTAATGAAACTTTTCATTGTATTTATGTAATTGTCATCCAACCAATGAAATTATTTAACAATATTGATGAAATTTTCATAGGATTTGTGAAATTGTCCTCGGATTTATGAAAAAATCTAATGAAATTGTTTCATTGGCTTTATAAAGAAAAAGTCTTTCACTGTACTGTACATCATTATAATGCTTTGTTTGCAACAAATTGAAATAAAAAAAAAAAAACTCTAAGCGTCAGAAAGGATCACAAATTACTTATGACACCAAAGAGCATTTTAAAGCAGAATACATTTTTAGCGATTCCTATGAAAAAATTATTATAAAAACCATCATAAATAAACACTATTATTCTCTTAATAAAAATGTTTTTAATCTATTGTTGTTGAAAATTTTTTAAAACTGACTGTAATTCTAAACATTAAATTATACATATGTACATACATACTTCAAATACAATCGACCCCTTTGCGTGAAATAATCGTAAGCGACATTAAAAAAAATTTTATTGATTTAAAAATTTTATGAGCCAACTAGGGACCTAGCCATAGTTTAAAATTATCAGAAGGTCAAAGCTGTTGTTAACTTTTGAAATAAAGGCTTTAAGATTTTATTGTAAGCGACAGTTTGTGAATATAAATCTTGTTTAAATACAATTAAAAAAATCCCTGTCCTGAAAAGTTTAACTTTTGTTGCTTACGAACATTTCGCGCAAAGGGGTCGGTCGATATGTACATATACTTCATTGAAAGAAAGAACTTCGTTACTTGTCGATTAATAAAGTTCTTATCTAATCTTTGATAGAAAAAAGTAAACAAATAAAGAAGAAATATAACTTACACAATTTGAATAGCAACGGTCATGGAACAGCAGCATTATGAAGCAATAATAAAAATATAAAAAAGATACCCACCAAACCAAAGGTTTCGACTTTTTCTGAAGTCGGACTTGTCGCAATGAAGTCGATAAGACATTTCGGTAGTTTGTCTGAAATTGCACTTTTATCGTAACGAATTCGCTAAGACATTTCGGTAGTTTGTCTGAAAAAACTTCTTTCGGATACATTTATTTAATGTGTGTTTGTACAAAATAACTAAAACTTAAGAAAAATAACTAAAACTTAAGAAAAATAACTAAAACTTAAGAAAAATATAAGTAGAAACCAGCGAAGAGTTTTTAGATTATTTTAAAGAAATAAAGCAGCATAACAATGAAAGCGGTACTTCGCTGTAAAAGTGGAAGAAAATTCTAAACAAAGTCCTTAAGATTTCGTACCTACATATATCGTTGCGAACTTTTTCATATCAAAATGGTTACGATTTCGATTCCGAAATCCGAAGACTTTGACGACCAGTCATTACGAATTGTTTACGAAATTGGAACATTTGGTTTGGTGGGTTGATACATACAGTGGTGGAAGAAATAATAGGGACAATTTCTTTTTTCACAATAACGTCTCATAAGCTTTTTTAAGCTACCATTTTATGGAGTGACAATCCCAATTATTACACTCGGATTCCATAGAGCAACTCAGTGGAGCTCTAAAAAATAACAAGACATAAATTTAAAAAATCAAAAAACCCGACTGCGTAAAAAAATAAAAGAAAACAACTTTAAACCGTCACAGATCCTAAATGGTCATTCGAAAGTAAAAATCATAAGAGAAACCTAAAGACGATTTTCAAATACCTGTCGATTGATACCCATTTTGATATAGTTCGCCGACATTTTATTTATTTGTTTTTGTGGAAGCAAAATGGCGTCTGTTGGCCGCCATATTTAATTTTTACTACTGTCATATCTTTAGTGACACTCCCCGAATTAAGACGAATTGATTGACGTAAGAAATCGGCTTATGCGTTCGGTTTATATAGTGCCGCAAAGGAACACACATACATACATACATACATACATACATACATACATACATACATACATACATACATACATACATACATACATACATACATACATACATACATACATACATACATACATACATACATACATACATACATACATACATACATACATACATACATACATACATACATACATACATACATACATACATACATACATACATACATACATACATACATACATACATACATACATACATACATACATACATACATACATACATACATACATACATACATACATACATACATACATACATACATACATACATACATACATACATACATACATAGGCTGATAAACACAATACCCTTCTTTGCGTCGCGCTGTCGTGTAAAAAGTTGGAACGTAAGAACTTACAAATAAACAGGTTGTCGTGAAAATAGCGAAAATTTGTGAAAATTTTAAACAAGCCATAATTTTGATTAAATATCGCTCAAACCGTAAGAAATAAGGACGTATAAACAGTTTGTAATTTAGAAGATTACTTTAACCTAAAGTGAGCAATAAGTTAAAGGCAAGTTCATCCTACCTGGTAGGTTAATGTAAAGTTCTAATAATCAGTCTGTTCCCGTACGTGCACAAGTTTACCCAAACTTAGCCGAAAGCTCTTTTCAATACCAAATTTGTATTAAAAAACGCTTTCGGTTAAGATTGGGTAACTTGGGACACGTAAAGAAAGAGACCTAATGATAAACTGCTTATCCGTCCGGCAAAATTATACCTTCAACTAACGCCAAGTTTTAATAATTGCCCTTAATATTTTTCTGAATAGTAAAATATTAATTTGGGAAAAAGCACTTTACAAATTTAAACAACTTTTATAATTTATTCAATAACTATTTTTCCAAGCTTGAGGTCTTTTTTTAATAAAAATTAATTTAATTTATTGTAATTCAGTATTTCGCTTAACATCAGGAAAATAGGCCTATTCTTTTCTCGAATTGGCGGCTATTTTAATATTCTCGAATAATTTGACTTAAATATGCGGCATGTTCTGAAAACCATTTAGTTTTGAAATTGTCTAATTTCAGGAAAGAATTCAACTAAAAAGCTCACTTATTTCAGATTTTTAATTGGTTTTTTGTGTTTTAGATATTTTAGATATTTCTGATATTTTATCCGAATTTATCTTTGAATGTACTAAATTGTCTGATTAAAAGAACAATAATTTTTTTTTTAATTTTGTGATTGCAAAAGGAAATGGTTTTTAGAACATGCCCGTATTCGATTAAACGAACAAACATTATTCGTATACGGTACATGAAAACCCTAGTTAAAACTCATGGTTTATTGTTCTGGCAGTATAAATTGCATTAAAATTTGAAATGTTCCCTACACTTTTATCTTTAAATGATTTTAATATATTTTATTATTCATTAAAACATTTAAAATTGTGATAACCCTGACCCGCGTTGTTTCTGTTTTATACTTTTATTTCATGCAGAGAAAACAAACAGATTGATGATTTTTATTATATCTTTAAAAGATGACTTTAAAAAGCTAAATAAAAAAATAAATAAATAAATAAATAGTCGACAAATGAAACCAGTATGTACAAGTAAAGTATACAGTAGATATAAAATAAAATAAAAAATAAACTCAACAAAAAAGCTGCAGTTCCAGTTTTTTCTTGGCAATTAATAATTCAAAGCAGGTATGGAAAACTAAGATTTTAAAATGGTGCTGAATTATAAAATGTACCTTTTCAAAATTAAATGTAAACAACGTTTTTAGTACACATATCGTCCCTGCCATGTCGAACAATCGAATGTGAAAAATTCGTTTTTTAGATTCGTTACAATGTCCCTGCATAGAGAATTGAACACTCAATAAGACAAATTTTAAAATTTGTGCTCTTAATGATTAAACAGAACTAAGTCTTCAACTTCAGACGAAAACGCTGTCTAATAAATAGGCCCGAAACGAAATCGACCGCCGGCAGGAGCTTCAAAAGGCTCTCATATTATAGTTTATTTTCTTTTGTTTTTATTTTTCGTATGAAATTTGATTAGAGCATGGCAACATTGTTGAGAGAATAAGTGGCTAAAATTGAGAGCATGAGAAAAAACGTTCTCAAAATAAAATAGATTCTATACCATGACTGCTTTTTACGGCGTATGATTAATGTCAATTTGTATGGAAAAACTCGTCTAGCCCCAGTTCTGAATCATCATTTACGCCCAATTGGTGGGTTTTTGCGCTCTTCAGAAAAGTACATGGTAGTGACGATATACATACGAGTACATATGTAATTACGAAAATATTAATGAAGATATGAGAAACTTTTAAAAACATATTTTCGAATGGAATAATTTAAATATTAAATTAAAACAGTGGTAGCCAAATATACACTATCTTATTCAATGTTTGTGTATGTGATTCGCGGCTAAGCCCCGTAGGTCATGTCTTCCAGACATCATCGATGCATTTTCGATACAAGTATCTATAACCGAGAATGAATTGACGACAATTTCGAACAAAGGGCACATATGTCGTTGACGATAACTTTAGTAGCATGTTACCAACGTTAATAATAAAATAATAATAATTAAAATAATAATAAAATTTAAAAATGTAATAATCGAATCGAACCCACAACCTCCGCTCTGATAGGCTAGCACACTACCTACTAGCCTACCGAGGTATTTAAAAAAACTCTGTAAAAAACACGCTTTGTGGGCAACTTAAACTCTTTAATATACATAAATGGATGCACAACAACTTCGATGCAGTTGTTACTCTTATTGGTCGTCAATAAAACTGTACTGATGACAACTTCGATGCAGTTGTTTCCCATCTTGTCTTCAATAAGGCTTTTTAGCATATATTTTCATAATCTTATCAGAACAAATTCTTTATACATGACAACGTTTACCACTTTGTCCCCAAGACTATTCGAAATGTGTCCCCAAGACAATGAAAATGTTGTCGTCTGCAGGGAATAGATAGGTTGCGAGTCTCACGCACAGTGTACGTAAGTCGATGGTAAAAAACAGCCTATGCTCGAGAGCACCGTTGCCGACTGAGTGCTTTTCGCACCGTTTTTGGTGCTTAGTGTTTTTTTAGTCTAATTTTGGAAAATAAATTTTTCTATCTAAAATTTTTTTTCAGGTGTAAAATTCTTTGTTAATGCAACAATATCCTGAACATGTTTTTTATAGTCTTGCAGAAGAATGAAAAAAGTGTAGAAACGTTTTGTTTTACTTTAGACTAATTTCAAAATCTTTCGACACAAAAACAAGAGTTTATATTTTTAGCCTCAGATTTCAACGAAATTTGACATAATCTATATATGTATGTATATTCTAATCTTACGTGCGCATCACATGGCGGAAGAATCAGTCTGATACTTTTTATGGTTTCTATTGTACAGCCAGGGAATCTAAGCCATTTTTGAGAAAAGTTCGTCATATTCAAGATTGAATAACTTTAAAGCAGGAACCTGCAAAGCATATCACATGGGGTTTTTTACTCTCACACGTATTAGCTAAAAGTAAATAAAATCAATGAGTGTGACATGAACATTCAAACAAGCAGGTTGTGTTCCGGTTCCTGCTTTAAAGCAAAACACATACTAAAACACACATACAAACACATACTAATACATTTTCCTTGTATGGGTTTCATTTTTTAACTCTCGCTCTTACAAAGTTTTTGTTAGTGTATATCAAGAAACAAACGATAAATTGAATAGCTTGTTTGAATGCTCATGCCACACTGATTGATTTTATTTACTTTTAGTTAATACGTGTGATTACATACGTGTGAGAGTAAAAAGCCCCATGTGATATGCTTTGCGAAATGTTTCAGTGTGCTCTTAATAAGTATTGATTAAAGAGTATTGATTAAAATATCTTAAATATTCTGAAAACGGTATTTTAATCGTCTTTATTTCTTTAAAGTATACTTTTGCAAATATGTACAAATGAAAAAGGTTATTGATGCTTATACTTATGTCCTGAAAAGTGGTTTTTGTTTTTGATTATTTTTTACAGCATATAGCTCACTAAAAACATATTATGTAAGAAATTTAAATCGAGATTTTAGGAAACAATACACATTTGTCAAAGAAACTATCGGATTATCATAAAGAAACAACTATAACTTTTGAATCTATTTTAATTCCAACTTAAAAATAAAATTTATATAATAAAATTTATATAATATATTTCAGGATATATAAGGATAAAGGTTACTTTATCAATTTAGAGACACTAGCAGGAAGCTATATAAAGAGGAGACCGAATACTTTCGAATGATACAAAAATTATTAATACCGAACTTTCTCAAAAATGGCAGAGATCCCCAACTTTAGACGTCAATCAAATGGGAATCATAAGAGGTATCGGACTAATTATTGCGCCATGTTATGCGCACGTAAGAATAGACAGAGTAAAAATCCACACCTCTTCGAAATTTTTGAAATTAATCTATAAGAAAGTCTTTGAATAAAACGAAAAATTCAAATTTAGTGCTAATTTTCAAACATTACGAGAATTTTCTTGTTTCAGTGCTTTTTGAAATCTAAAAGTTGACAACGCAGGTTGAGAGCATAGGAAATTGAGAGAATGGCCGTCACTGAACTAAAAATTAGCTTCCATATTTTAAAACCAAATTTCTCATTTTTTTTTTAAATATATATGAAAGCAGTAGAAGAAGTACTAGAAATTTTATTCTACTGTATTAAATTTGATGGAGAAAAGTACTTTTTAATATCATGATATAAAATGTTTTTATATTATAAATAGTATGTACTGCAATTTTTGATAAACAAAACCTATTGAATGAAAACTTACAATAGTAATGAATTTTCCATGCCTGGCATACACTATATACATGCATACCATACTGGTGGCACATAAAAGTTGAAAATCGACTTTAAAATATTGAACATAAAAACCGGTAAAAGGTTTTTCATTATAAACGGCAAGCACTTTTTGTAAACACCCTTCAACAGTTTGTACCTGGTATTGTACCCAATGGAAACGTGTGAAAATATTATTTCATTAATTAATAATTATGTGTATATGTGACCTTCTCCGAGAAAAGGGACCTAGTTTGTGAAAATAAAGTTTTGAGAAAACTCATTTCATCTTATCCCTGCGGAAAATTTGGTGACAAATGATCCAAAATACTCCTCCTATGACTAGAGAAAATGAGACTGGTGCCAAAATTAAGGAGTAGTGAATGGTGAAAAAAGAGATATTGTGTATATAGTCACAGATTAACCATTTTCAGTCAATTTAGTTGGTACTCCGGCTAGTATTGTAGTAAACGGCACTGAACAAATTCGATGCATCTGGATCTAAGGGCTATCACATAGTATCTATATAATATTAATTGTCTCCTTTCAATGAGAGCTTAACTGGTATTTATAACATTGAAATATAAGTTCCCCTGTGGGGGAGTGGGTAGTGTACTAGCCTGCCATGCCGGAGGTTGTCGGTTCGAATCCTATCAAAGACATCGCTTAAAATAAAATACAATTTCTACTGGAATTTGTAACAATAAAAAAATAAATTAATCGATAATTACAGCTGAATTTTGGAAAAATATTTATATATAATCTATATTATTCTACACCGATTGGGACTCTACAAGATAGTTCAGAGACAAGTTGCAAGGTGCATACAAAGTGTCAGTTAACCCCATCCTAGGCCATCCCCATGTAAAAGTGGCTGGTCCGCTTCATAGGAAGTGTTAGAACTCGGACTGGTCCCTACCACCTGGGGACCGGTCACGTCACTTGTTTTGTGTCAGTTCCATTTACAGTAGGGATTCTACACTCTTTTAGGTACCAGAATCCACTCTTAAGTACAAACCCGTTTTTTGACACACTAGGTCCCTTTTCTAGGAAAAGATCACATATTTGTTTTTATTCAAAAGTTAAAATATTAGAAACAATTTTGTGTATTTGAAATGGTTTCTTAATTTCCGATAAGAAAAAAACGTTGATTATTTTATATCGAAAATATTTATAAGCTTCCGCTAGTTTTTTTACGAATTATAGCGCTTTTTGATTTATCGATTATCGCGATTCCACTGTTTAGAAAAGTTGTGTAAAAGCAAAGCGTAGCAATATTTTTTGTTCTCCTATTGTTGGTTTGATATTACTCCGTCCCCCCAAAAATAGCAATATTTTAATTTAACGCTAATTAGGCTATGGTAAATTTGAATTTGTCGATAATGGTAGATCTGAGCTAGAATAATTTATAGTTCTCGTATTCTATTTGCAGTAATGATTTGCGCAAATAAAATTTAAATTCATATGTATACATACATACATACATACAACTGAAATACATACTTGAACAATGCCGAAAGGAACTACACATGAATATTAGCGAGTGAGTGTTGCGTCTTCCGAAAACAATGTTGTTATGTCCTGCCTCGTAGTTTGTGGAAATAGTTAACGCTAATTTATGCGTTGATACTTTGAATATGGTCTCATGTCCAATTCCTTCTTTCTGACGAAAAATATCAAGAACTTTAAACTAATAATAAGCCTTTTGGATTAAGTTTGGAAAGTAGTCACATTAAATTTTAGAATAAATTTTTTGCAGCAAAAACTAAGAAGGTTAAAAGACTTATTTTAGCATAACGAAAGCCTTTCGTAAACATTTTTACTTGTTAAAAAAATACATATGGAATAAAAAAATAATTTAAAATAACACTAAAAAAATGCATTTAACACAAAACGGTTATATGGGCTAAGATTATTAAGATTATAATCAGAAAGAATATTACATGATCAATATTCCAAGGAACAAGACAAAAATCAACCTCAAATTTTTGTACAACGTACACAGCAGAACAGAACAAAGTTGTTTTCAAAAGTCGCCACACCCCCATCGTCAGTGATTATGTGTATCTCTGCTTACACCACTTGTTAGGTGGCGCGGTTGAATGCGATCGCAATTTTTATTTATACAAACTTTTTGAAAAATTAGCATACGAGAATTTCATGAGTTTTTTCCTTATACAATCAAGCATTTGTCTTTTCAATTACAATGTTGTACGATTTCGATCTTTTTTTGGCAAAGGTTCTGATTATTGATCTTACAAGGAATCCAATGACGTCACAATCTCACAAAATGTGAGATTAGTTTTCTAGATATTTTATTAATTTTTTTTTCAACTATTTTTGAAGTTGTTTTTAACTTTGACTACTTTTTCCCCGGGCGTATTAATAAAATCTATAGATTTTCGAGGAAACTCCTCCGGTGAGTAGTAATTAAATTAATTAAAAATGTAATTAATTAATTAAATTAGCAAAATAATAATTTTTCACAATTATTTAAAATATAATCGATTAATCGAGAGAGAAAATCGCTACAAATTAATATTATTTTATTATTTATCGTTCAATTAATCTTTAATTTTCATATGATTTTTTGATCAAGAATAATTTTGTAAAACTAGAGCGATATAAATTAGCAACATCCTTGTGGATTCCTTTGAAAGTTTTCTCTTTTGAACTATTAATATATGTATTATATATTTTCAAAGATAGTGGCGCATATTCATAGTCGTAAGCAAAGTATACTTTAAGAATTTAAAACTAGTATTGCTATACAAAATACTGGTTTTAAACTCCTAAAGTATACTTTGTTTTTGACAATGATTATGCGCCAGTGACTTTACAGCAGATGGAAATCAAAAACAAACATGTGTAACTGCTAACCGAACGTGTTGGCTATATTTGTAGGGCATTGGGCTAAAAACTAGAATAACAGACAAGTCTAACACCTAAAACCACTTCAAATTATTGAAAAAAAAAGCGAAGAAAATCTTTTAAAACGATACAACATTTCATACCAGTTTACTTTCAAAACAAAATATACATTTTCCAATTTTCTAAAAATAAAAGAAATTATTTATACTCGTTTGTTTGTTAATTTCTTTTATTTTAAACAATAACAAAAAGACAACAGACATTTTTGTATTTTTGGTGGAGGACAAAACTTTATGAACTTTTTGTATGAAATGAATAGAATTGATTTAAACAAAATTTTTCACATAATTAAATATTATTATTGTTAAGACTTTTTTTATTGCTATTGTTGTTATATTTCCTGATCAAATGCACAGTTAGTTGCCAAGTAGTTTTTTTTTTAATTTCAATATTTATTTTGAAATTTTCGATATAGAGATTTAATATGTTTTCTGTGTATGAGTATGTAAATTTTGTTTATTTTTATACTTCTGTTTATTTTTTTTATTATTATTTAAATGAAAAACAATACTACAAGTTTGTAATACATGAAATGCATAATAATGAAGTGATAAGAAAAAGCAACAAAAATATCATCAACTTTTTAAATTATTTATTTGCCTCATACATGTTTTCGTAATATGTCGAACTGTTTGTAAATTAAACGAATAATTTTCAAGTCAGGCTTGAGTTTGTTTTTGATTGTATTTATTAAGGCTGGGTCACACGAATTTCCACCAATTGACGATCAGTATTTTACATTATTCTGAAAAGAAAAAAGATGCAAAGAAAACGATAATTACTCGTACATTTATTTAATGTGACTATTTCGATATAAATTGTTTTTTATTTCAAACTGATTTTTATTAGACTAAATAAAGGTTGTAACAGTTTATTCAGAAAGAATTGAATATCAGACAATATTTTAAGGAACAAGAGAATAGAATTGTTATGTTCTGCTGCCGCGTTAATTTTTCCCTTGTTCCACGTTCAATGTCGTCTGAATAATATGTTACGAAATTTGTTAGCCTAATAATGCATAATTGATTTTTTATTAGTTTATTTCTTTAACAAAATCAATTCGAATAAGTAATTGTATTTTAGCATTAAGGTGCTACTTGACCTTCCCGTCGATATTGTTTACTTAAATACAAATCACATTTACTTCCAAAAATTGTTGAAAGAAATATAGTCGTACAAAGTAACAAGCATTAATTGTTTATTTTTCAAATCGAGTTTTGCTCTTGAAAAAAAGCATTTATTTATTAATAAATAGTGAAGGAAGGAAGGTCTTATTTAAACTAAAACATCGTGATTAAAAAGGGATAAAAGTTGCAATATTTAACATGATTGAAATTTCAAAAAATAAATCAATGAGCTTTAAATAAAAATTGAAAAAAATTATTGTGCCTACTCGCATTTTATGCAAGTTGAATTAAATTACATGTTAAAATTTGTTTTTTCAACACCCCGTAGTTTTGAAAGTGACAATGCAGACTATTATTCGACAGTACATTATTATTTATCGATTACGCTGGTTATTTAATTAAACATATTGTGCAATATAAGGAGTTTATTTAATGCGCTAAATTAAAGTCCGATTTAATTTGTTTCTATCATGTATAGCTTTTTTTAATGACCACATCTAACATTTCGAATAGGTACATCAGTATATTTCAACGTAATTCGAGAACATTATGCCCGATTTCGATTAGCAAAATGCTAGAATATGCATCACAAAATTACCTTCAAACTGTCTAATATAGTTTTTGAATTGATCAACGCTTTTGGAGTTATTCACAAATTAGTACCGAAAAAAGAGTAAAACTAGTTTTTTTTTGTGAAAGCTCTTAAAAAAATTTAAGACTGCTAAAACTTTACCTTTTAACTGTTGTTCTTAAAGGCAGAGCAGGTGTCTTACAAACAAAGTAAGCCATATATACTGAAAACCGATGGATGAATGTTGATTTTATTAGCAATTATGTAAATATACCCAGACACTTAAAATATACTTTCGGTAATAAATCCATTTTTGGTTTTGAACAAATTTAGAACGAAAGTACCTTTTAAGTGTCTGGGTGTATTCACTTGATTGCTAATAAAATCAATATTGGCTACTAATCAGAAGTTATACAATAAAAAATAAAAATTTTTAATTTATATTAAAAAACATGCGGAACGGCTACAAACTTCAAATTTTATAATTTTTTTTACTAACGTTTAATGCATTCATAAACTTATTTAATAGATCTCGTGAATTGGTATTTGTTTTTGTTCAAATAAATTAAGTGAAATGCTATTTTGTATCGTTTTGCATTGAGCGGCAATTCCCGGGAAATTGAAAAATCAATCCCGCTTTCCCGGGGAATGAAAAAGTCCGGGAAAAGAAAAACTCTACTCGTAAGACACCTGTCCATAAGAACAATAGCTAAAAAATAAAGTTTGTGTAGTTTTAAATTTTTTATGAGTTTTTAGAAAGATTTTTTTTTTAATTTTTAATGAAAAGGCACTTTTTTCGATACTATTTTGTGGATCTATTTTTGTTGGACTCTGTAGAGTAAGGAAATACTTACAGTTTTTTTTATTAGGAAATGTACTAAAATAACGATATTCTTAAAGTTAAAACTTTTAAAAATATTTGACGTTTCTTGTTTTGAAACTCATTTTCAAAAAAATTTAGATATGAGTTTACCTTTTAGAGAGAAGAATTTTTTTTAAATCGGTTGGAAAATGGCAGTTACGATCATTTTACTTAAAAAAGCTTGTGTGTTTTCTTATTTTTATAAACATCGTGCAGTGTCGGGATATCCCCCCTCCTCCTCCCACCCAAATAAAAAGAATAAAATATAACCAATTTCTATTGAGTTTCTAAAAGAAATTTTGCAAAATAGTATGGTTCAGTTAAAAAAAAAATATTATATTCAAAAGATGACGACAACGTTGTATCAAAATGCCTGTTGTTTTAGCCTTCTTTAATAATTACAGACTTTATTAATGATCTTGATCTTTGAAAAATCACAATAGTTATTAAGATTTTTATCTTCACTCTAATATCTATTATGACTAGTGTTATGTGGCCCTTTTGCATTTTACATACCGATATGTAAATTGTATATCAAAGTAAAAGAATACGATTTGCTGAATTATGGTTCAATTTTATCCATGGGCAACTACTATATTTTTAATAAAAAAAAATGTTTCCTTCAAAAAAAACTGCTTAACTTAAAAAATATTTTTCAAATAACTCGACTAAAGTTACATTTTCCGTAGAAGGTTTAGCAAGCAAACAAAAGAAATATTTAAGCAAACCACAAATTAAACTAAGCAAAAAAGCAAATATTTTATTAATTTATTTATAATCTGTTTTTTCTTCACCTTTTTTGCTTCCTAAATCCGAAACAAATACACCATAGAGAAATAAATTTAATAAATGCGATTTAATTATACTCCACAACAATGAAAAAGTTTCGGAGATCAAAGTAGATAATTCTTATGTATTTCCCTCTACTGAATTAAGAAATAACCATGAAAATTTCCGATTAGCTCTAGTTCTAAAGATATATTGATTTTAATATTTTCAGTATTTTTTTTTTATTCTTCGCATCATATTTTCGGATGTGTCCTGAAAATCATAAAACAATTTATGGAATGTTAGTCTTCACAAAAATATATTTCTTTTGAGTGGAATTTTGCTGATGTGAGTTAGTTTCAGGCAAGAAATTTTTATCATTGTTGTAAGAACGAAATAGACATTTCAATGAAAAATTGTTTGTATGAAAATTGAAAATCCATTGAGAGGGACCTGAAATATTTAGAAAACAACTTTTACATGATTAAGTAGTACAATAACATTCAATTAACATCTTTAAAAGCCGCTGAAGAAAATGAATAGCTTCAGAACGGCTGGAGCGATTTTTTTTAAACATTAGTAAGAAGTGTTTAGATCAAGTCACCTTTCAAACAACAAAAGAAAAAAAACTAAATTAGAATCGATCCAGCCGTTTCGGAGCTACGGTGCCACAGGCACACATATTCAAGACGATACAGCGAGAAAAGAGGTGATAACTTCTAAACGGCTTCAAACATAGCTACTAAGAACATTATCGACCAAGTCACCTTTCAAACAAAAACTAAATCGAAATCCAGCGCAGATAGACACACAGATACGCAGATACACAGCCACACACTACAAACTTATAACACCCCTCTTTTTGGTCGGGGGTTAAAAATAGTTTTATTTTTACAAATTGTTCGAACTACTTTAGCATGGCATTTCTTTTGTACATATTAACGGCCGTATGCACAACGAATACTTGGCATGGAGTTAGAATAAATGACGAAATTGAACTGAAGTTTAACGAGTTTTGATATAAAATCTTAATTTACAGATCACTATAGATTGTAGCCGAGACTCATTGCTATAATCTGCGATGATTTCTAATTTCAAAATATATGGAAAAATTCATCAAGATCCAGTTGAATTTTGTCACTCATTCTAACTTCATGCCAAGTTTTCGTTATGCATATGTCCCTAAGTTGTTTTCTCAATATTTCAGGACCCTTTCGATGGATTTCCAATTTTCATAAAAAAAATTATTCACTGGAATATCTATTTTATGTTTACCATTAAAATTAAAAAATGTTTTGAATTTTTTAAAGTTTTAAGGACTAAAGTAAAAACTCACAATTTCACACATTCTGGCAATACCTGTAAGGTATCCTGAAACCCACATCAGCAAGATTATACTCGAAAGAAAGATATTTTTTGTTGATTAATAATCCATAAATTGTTTTATGGGTTTGAGGATCCTTTGAAATATGATGCGAAGATTACAAAAAATGTTGTAATATACGAATTAATATATTCACTATATCTTTAAAACTAGAGCTAATCGGAAATTTTTATAATGATTTCTGAATGCAAAAGATGAAAATACATAAGAATTATGTATTTATTTTGATCTTCGAAACTTTTAAAAAGCTCAACATTGTTGCGCTGTGTTATTGTTTGATTTGAATAAGTTTGTGTACGAGTATGTGTGCGCATATATGTATGTATGTATGTGATTTATAGTTTGACATTAATGGAATACGCAAGTTTTTGAAATCATTCAATATGCGTCATTATTGTGACGTTTTATTGGCGGTTTTGTTTAATTTCATCAATATCATATTTTTTTATTAATAAATGAACGGTTTGTTTTTTTATTTTTATTCATTCACTTAAACTGCTTAAACATTTATTTTAAAATGAATCATTTAACTAGTTATCTGTAATTTTCCATTCACATTTTTATTAGATAAAAAAATGCGTATGTATGTACGTACAGCCATGCAAACACATAGATATACATATACATACATACATATCGTCACAGAAAATACAAAAAGCCCTATCTACCATTTTAAAAATTTTACAGGAGAAGCATAAAGTTTGCTTACCGAAAAATATATTCGGTATTGAGTAACCGGTACTCAAATACTCAATACTTTCACAACACTACTAACGAGTGAATCAAATAATAAATAATTACACGTGTATCGGCGTTTTGAAAGTTTAGGTCTGAATTTGAATTTAGGGGCACTTAAAATTCTACTCTAAGAACTTCTAAAATGAAACTCAGACGTAAACTTTAAAAATTTTCCAATTTTTCATCATTGACATCTGAATAATTCCGAAACCGTTGAGAATATAAAGAAAATAATATTAGAACGGCTAAAAGGTAATTTTATTTACATTTTTGTTTTTTTTTTAATAAAATTGGACAACTGCTTGCCCACACAGAAAAAATTATCATAGGTTTTTATTTTAACACACATGTGTTTGAATTTGTTTTTAAATTTTATTATTTTTTTCTTTAGTTTTGAAATATTCCAATTCAAAATTTTGATAGAAAAAAATGCAATTTTTTTCTTATTAAATATTTACGAATTTTAGTGTTTAATTTTACGAATTTTGTGATAGGTCCCATTTCCGTAAAATAAATATTTGAATTTATGAATTTAGTAATAGAATACGAATTATAATTTTTTCTGTGCAGTTATGATAAAATCGATGGAGTATGTCCTTCAAAAATACCAAAAAAAATCAAATAAAATTCATCCATAGAGTTTACAATTCTACTTTTTTTGTAGTTAGGGGACCATAACACATCAAAAAATAATATACGGTATTCATCGCTTATGTGAATTCCAAATTTTGCACGACTTTTTGTGCTTATAAGCGAGAAATGCATTTATAAAAACTCCCTTATATGCATCGGCAGTACTTATAAAAAAATCGCTTATATGCTTCAGCGGTGCTTGTATAAAACTAAATTACAATGAGTAAATAAAACCCCGAATTTTACTTTCAAAATAATTGATTAATATTTTCACAAGTTTTGCGACAGCAGCCTGATATTAGATTTCTTGATTGAATGAAGCATCTGGTTTTACACAGCCATGTAATATTAAAGTAAATTGAGATTGAACTTTTTGTTTGCGGTTGAAAAATTGCTCCACAAATTTTTTAAAAATGTACATAATATGTACGGTGCATATATGAGTATTTTTTTAATACACTTTAAAAAGATTTATATTTCTTTACGGTGCATAAAAGCGAGAAATGCATATAAGAGAAATGCAAATACGAAAAATAATGACGGGTTTTTAAATACAAATAGAAAATTGCTCATGTTGGGGTGCATATAAACGTTAAATGCAAATAACCGACGTGCATATAAGCGATAAATACTGTAGTGGTCACCAAAGGTCATGACAAAAGTTTCATTTTGCTGCGTAGTGTAATCAAAAAGAATTAAAAAATAATCCGACTACTTTTTAAGATTTTTATTGTTTTTTATTATATCAAAAGAATCAAAAGTAATCTTAGAAAGTAGCCAATCGGACTATTTTTTGATTACTTTTCATTCTTTTTGATTACGCTGGTCTACAACAAAAATTGCCTTTAAATAAAAATATATAGAATATAAATATTTCTATGTGCTAAATTCAAATCCGTTTTCATCTTTTTTTTCTATCAGGCTCAAATTTTTTTATGGGCCTGACTAATATTTCCACTAGGTACATCAGTATATTTCACTCTAAATTGGGAACAGATTGTCCGATTTGATGCGGAATAAAATTACGTTTAAGTCATTTATACATAAGTTTATTATATTTGCAGCTGCTTCGGAGTTATTGAAAAATTAGCGGCGAAAAATTAGTTTTTTCATGCAAAATTAAACTTTTTTTAAGCTTTCAAAGACTCATAAATAAATTAAGAGAGAAAACTTTTAGATCTTATTCATTTATCAGAAAACACAGTGTATTATGAATAAAATAAGCCATAGATTATTAATATCGGTTGGCAAATGTCGATTTTATTTATAATTAAGTGAAGGAACTAAATTGATAAAAATCACAATTTCCATACAACCCAGCAGCTAAAGTTACAACTAGTAACGCTTTGGGACAGTAATATTACTAGTTGTAATGGTAGTAGTCAAAAAACGACAGTCATATTACTAGTTGTAACAAGAGTAGTAACGTTACTGGTCAAAAAAGAACAATCAAATTACTAGTTGTATCGAGACTAGTAACCATACCAGTCAAAAAAGCACAATCATATTACGAGTTGTATCGAGTCTTGTAACGATACTAGTCGAAAAATTACAAAATTTTCAGGTATACGATTTTATATTAAACCAATTGTTAGCTATTAACAAAATAAGTAGAATGTGGCTCAGTGGGTAGAGTACTTGCCTTAAAGTATGAAGAATGCGTGTTCGTACCCCAGTTGAGCCAAAGTTTTTTTAAGAGTTACAAAACTCTTAATAAAAAAACTAGTAAGCGCACTAGTTTACAATAACTAGGATTCCAACTGGGATATAACTGTATACAAATGAACTAGTTGGTCCCCTATGACAACCCAATGTTAAAATCGATAGTTCGATATATGAAAAAATTATAGATAGGCAACTAGTCTGAAGCAAAAAGCAACTAGTATAGTTCCAACTACATACCAGTTACTTTGTCTGCAGGGAACAGACAAATTTTAATTTGTGTGTGTGCGTGTGTGTGTGTGTATGTGTGTTGTATGAAAATTGCCATTTTGTCAATTTAATTTACTCACTTAATTGCGAATAAAATCCACATTTGTTCATGGATTTTAATGATTTATTGCTTATTTTATTCATAATATATTTAGCTTTCTGATAAAAGACTAAAATGTGAAATTTTTACCCTCTTCATTTTTTAAAGGGTTTTGAAAACGGAAAAAATGTAAATTTTGCATGAAAAAAAACTAATTTTTTGCCGATATGTTCTGAATAACTCCGAAACAGTTGGAAATATAAAAAATTTTATATAAGTGATTTTTTTATTCCGCATATTTTACTGGTAATTATTCCAATCGGCCAAATCGTTCCCGAGTTAGGCAGAAATATGCTGACGTACCTAGTGGAAATATTAGTCACGCCCATAAAAAAAAGCTGAGCCCGATAGAAGAAACCTGAAAACGGATTTGAATTTAGCGCATTAAACTTTGTATATTCCACATATTTTTATTTAAAGGCTCGAAAATTTTTATTTTTTGCAGACCAGTGTTATTTGAAAGTAATCCCAAGTGATCCAGATTATTTTTATTCTATTTGTAATAAAGTAGTAATTCAAAATATCTTACTAGTGAATTATATACACCGGTATGTACATAATCATTAAAATTTTTTTATATGTAATGTAATTGATTACTAATCGCAATCGCAATGTAACAGCTATGACTAAAGTTCACGCGAGTATTTATTTTGCTCGTGAGCGCCCATGACTGTGACTGAAAAGCTACTCACAATCCCTTATCTACCAAGAGCACTCAGAATGTTGAAAATTTTATAAAATATTTTATTGTTATTTCTTTATTTAACACATTTAATTTGTTTACTTTTCTTATAATTTCTATTTAATAACAATTTTGCAAATGAATAAAATAATTATTTTTTTAATGCGCAATTTCTTGTTTATCACAAAAAAGCCCCAAACATCCCAAATAAGACATGTACAAATGAATGTTCAAAGTTAATGTGAAGACGTATCCCAACAAACACAAGGTCAAACGTTTGAAATATGATGGATGGTTTTGTCATGTGATTTTAAACTAAATAACCTAGCAAAAGTTTTTAGCATTTTGGTAAAGACACTCAGCGACGCAAAAAAAGAAACTGCCTCTACCATACGTGATTATGATTCGTCACCCTATAGGCTGTATAAGTGAAGGCTCAGTTATTAGTAAGAGGAGGTACATATTTACTTTTATGTTGCTTGCGTCACACTTTGCTTTTGTCTGCACATTTCTCAGAAGTGCAACTTAAATCATAAAATATTACTAAATATTCATAATCTATGCGGAATTAGCTTTCTTTTATACATAATTTTGTTGAAGTTTGCATCAGGATAACTAAGGTATATTGCAAGGAAGCTAAAAATCACACAAAAGTAAGAAACGAATAGATGTCTCTGTTCTTTTTTTTCAAATAACGACGTCTTATAATGAATTTATTAAGTAGAGCCAAAGCAAATTTTTTTTTTAATTATGTCCAAGGCGAAAGCTTTTTCGAACTTTTCTTTCAACATTTTCGTAAATATATATGCCATAAGAACTTTCTGTAAAATTGCAGGCAAAAATAAAGTAAAAATGAAATCCTAGAAAAGATGAATAAAATCGCTTAAGTCGACATATCTGTATTTAATAAGTAAAAAAGAACAAAAGATTAAAACAGAGTAAAACGCAACGTATTTCTATGTGGGTGTGTGTTTAAAAATGCATTCCAAACGAATACTTAGGTTGCTATTGCTGAAAATTTATGGAATCGATATAGAAGTTAGGCTGTTTTCGAGACTGGTCCATGATATTTTGAAACAGCGTTTAAAATAACGCTATTTAGCATTATTGACCCAAAATAAACGTAGGTCGTCGACTCACATTGTTAATCATGCACAAATGTATGATTTTCCAGAAAACTGTTGCCTTCAGCAACATAAAAGGGGATATCATTCCCCCTTATCATGGTTGGCGTTTTTGTGGCGAAAATCAGGCGTTTTGTACTAGATTAAAGAAAATGTTGGTTATTTTCTTTAATCTACTACAAATTATCGAATTTAAAGTCGGAAAAACGCCAACCACGATAACCCCTATTATCATACGAAATTTTTTGCTGAGAAAGTATCTACAAATGTTTGACATTTGAGAAATATTTGAATTCAAATCAAATAATTCTCAATTCGAGATTAAAACCGCATGTTCTATGGGTTTCATATAGAGAGATGAATTTGTGTGTGTGTGTGTGCCTACAGGTATGTTCTTGTGGTTTTTTACTTTTTATACAATAAATTAATAAAATAAAGAAGAAAATATTTAGTTTTGAGTTTTTTTATATTTTTTTAACAGGTAAAATTAAAACAAAATTAATAGGTGCGTTCCAGATGACTTCGGCAATGTTTGGACTAATGAGAGTAAACTCAACATTTACTCTCTTAAATTACAAAAGTTGCTCAAAACATCGGAAACGCGAAAAACTACAATTTTAACTCCAAACATTTCAATAGTGCCAACTTATTACCTTTAAAGTTAAGTTTATGATTTAATATAGTGCATTCTTCGTGCGAACGAAATAGTTCATCTCTGTCAAAATCTATATTTAAAATAAGAAATAACCACCTAACTGCAAATCGTTTCACAATGGACAATTTATTTCCCTGTTTTATTTATTTGCTAAATTTCAATTGTTATTTATGTAAACAAGAAACAGCTGATCATTTTATTATTATCCGAACTTACGCAAAAGAAAAAGTTCGTACAATTTTGGACTGGAAATGAAAAAAATTACTCTCTCATTTGCTCTCGAAATTGCACAAAAATTGTTATATGAAACCCTTTTGGGTAACCTTGTACAAGTTCGGACTATTTCGTTATCCATCTGGAACAGAGCTAATATTTTGTTTTATGCAGGTATGTACATTAGGGCGATAACTTTTTCACACTTTTTGCGAGTATCGAAAATGGCATAGTATAGTCGTGTAGAACATTAAAAGTTATTAATAAAAAATATGATAATTTTTTCGGATCGTTAAAAAAGTTCACGCAGGGATCGGGTTGAAGTTTGAAAACAACCATTTTTATCTCACGGAAATTTTAAAAAGTATACACCTGATATTTGTATATATTCCTATATGTATCACTTAAATGCTATTTTGGAATTTATCCACTGCTTTAGATTTAAAAATTTTCCTACGGCTTACAATTCATCGCGGTTCAAAATTTCTTGGAAGGTTTTAGAAATTTGCTTCCCTGCGTGAGTTTTTTTTTAGCAAAACGACGGGAGACAGGTGTTTTCATTACTAAAACATTCTTGGCCACTCCGTGGTACTATGCCTAAAATTTGGTTATCACCCTACTGTACATACATACATACATATGTATATGTATGTACATATGTATGTCTGTATATTACTGACGATTAGAGCTCTGCTTTGTTTATTTTTATTTGGAAATACCTGCTCAACAACTCCAGCTGTACGAACAAATTTGATATGTATGTACATATTAGTGAAGTTACGAATATCAATTTTTAATATTCGCGAATAGGAATATTTGAGCCACTCACTATTCG
Source organism: Panzeria rudis (assembly GCA_956483635.1). Taxonomy (NCBI): domain Eukaryota; kingdom Metazoa; phylum Arthropoda; class Insecta; order Diptera; family Tachinidae; genus Panzeria; species Panzeria rudis. The sequence goes on from OY101447.1 coordinate 5,114,967, forward strand.
AATATAATACGAGTATTCAATCTAAGAATTTTGTGCGCCTTGATATGTCAAATTTAATTAAAAAAATCTACCCTCTGCGTCAATAACAATAAATTGAGAAAAACTGTCACAATACTATTTGTATTTAACATTATTATGACATTCCGATGAAAAAATTTGGCGGAAAAGCGGGTTGCAAATGACGTCGACCCACTGACATGGTGGAAAATAAATCAGGAAAAATAAGAGCTTCTTTTACCTATAACCTGGCAATATTTAGTGACACCTTCAGCGAGTGTTCCGAGCGAGTGAATTTTTAGTGGTGCGGGACTTATTTACACACCGAATCGCAATAGGATTGAAGGAGAAAAAACTTCAAAAATTGTATTTTTGAAGTCCAACATTCCTCTACTGAGCTTTGTTTATTAATTTAACATGATATGTTCAAACAGGACTTTTTAAATACTATGTCGTTGTGAAATATATTTTGTTTGTTTTTTCTTTACCAAAAGAAGATTTTTATTTTTCGTAGAGGCAAAGGTTTTTTAAGTACAAATAATTAAAAACTAATATTTTTTGTTTAATTTTCTGTATATTTTTATATATTCTTTTTTGGAACATATGCGCAAAATATTCGTGGAATATTCTCTTCAATTTGGCGAATACGAATACGATTGTCATGAAATAGGCGAATATTCGGCGATTCAAGTACGAATACGAATATTAGTAACATCACTACTACATATATGTATATGTATGTATTTTTAAGGGAACCCCTTTGTTTTACCAGGCTCTATTTACCTGTTGTTTACAAAGAGATCTATGTATGTACTGATGTATTTATGTTTTTAACAGATCGTTAAAAATTACTTTTTTTTAGTTATAAATGTTTTTGATGAGATAAAAGTGTACCACGTGCACTCCTTTGGATATTTATGACATCTATTACCACCTTGCGGTGGTAATTGATAATGTTAACTGATTCATATCTTTGAATCAAAATTATCACCATCGACCCATTTTTTCCACCATTTATTTTAATAAGTTGTCCCGGGATGCCGGAAAATTTGAAAATGATTCCTGATTTCACGGTAAATGACAAAAAATCCAGAAAAAGAAACACTCTAATTACAAGATCACATACATAAGCACAAATGTTAGGGTTATAACATCACCCTTAAATGTATGCTTCCGTAAGCTTTTGATTATAAAAAGCACATGTATATTTTTCGATAACCGCCACTAAACAATTATAGTGAAAAAAATAATAAAGTACAATTTAAAGGGAATGAGGGCAAGAAAATATAAAAAGTTTAAGAAAAGTCAGAATCAGAAACTGCAAACTGAATAAAAATATTCTCATTTGTTCCAGAGATTACGATTTTTATTTTAGGAATTTAAAAAGATGTACATATGTATGTATATATGAATGTATGTATGAATGTAAGCAAAAAGTTTTTAATATTTACATTTTAATAAAAAAATAAATAAAAAACAACAACAAAAACAGATATAAAATAAAAACGCGAACTCGAAAATAGTCACGTAGCAACTGGTAAAATTATAACCGCATGTTAATTGCAATTTCAATTCAGACTGTGAGTCTATTTTATGGTAATCGCCTGACAAAGTATTGAAAATCCAGGGACGCAGGGGCACAGATTAAAAAAGTGACGCAAAATTTACTAAATAAAAACCTAATCTAACACATGTGCCTGTAAAGTTTACAGTGTAAACAAAAGGTAGTTTAAGTATATGTACATATGAATATCTATGTATGTATATGTAAATACCCAGCGAATATTTGTTTGCCGAACTAGGTACGATTTCGGTCAGAAAATCTGTACAAGTTGCCGAGTGCTTATCCGAAGTCGGTGAGAAAACTTCCCGTATATCATATGGGTGGTTGACAATAAAGTGGACCTCTTTGTGTAAGGAGATTCTAAAAACTTTTCCGATATATTTAAAAAAAATTCTGAAGAAATTTTATGGCCAAAATATAAGAAAATTTCCGACATCCCTAAACAATGTATGTCAAAAGATCCGAAAATTTTTCGATTTCTCCGATACCTTTTACGACCTGTAACATTAATGTCGGAGAAAAATCTAGACATAAAATAAGATATATATCGCAAATGTCGTATAAAAATTGCACGTAGAATCGATAAATTGTAAGACTTCTATCATCTTTCTTGTCACACATTTATGCAGAAACTAATAATAAATGTTTAGTAATTAGACTAATTTTGATATAGTATTTCTGAAAATCTGCTACAAAACGGCCTACAAGACTTTGGGAATTTTAGACAAATCGGTTGATTTTCTGGTAAGGTTTCAGATTTTTTTTCGGAGAATACAAATGTCACCAAAAAATATCATTGGGTTCATTCCTTTTTACATCTCCACCCTATAGATATTATTGGACTACGTGGTCCATCTCAGCTGAAATGGACCATGTCATTTGCAAACAAGAGCTTCTAGTTAATTAACTGACAATTGTCTATAGCTAAGCGACAAGTGTTCGTGTTTTAACGACTGCAATCGTTAAAATATGAACGCTTGAGTACTCCATCAAGTAGTTATATAGAGTAGTTTTAAGACTACTTCGGTGTAGTACAAAGCTGGGTTTCATGGTCCAGCCTTAGGACATCGTAATGTTAAATCGACCATGTTTTCTCCATACATTTGGGTTATCTTTGGACTAGTCCTCTATGGAATATACCTTACAAGCGTGTATGGACTAGTCGCGCTATCTGCAGGGCATATATACATATTTTTGTATATATATGTACAATGCATATACATATGTATATGCGAAATCAATAATTTTTTAAACAAAATTTTTGCAAGTAAACAAGTCAGTTTTGTGGCTAGAAAGTTCTTTTATTCGCTTCTTTTTCTTTATAATTAAAATATTTGGTTGAGAATTAAATATTTGTTTAAAGACATATGTAAGTACCTACATACATACATATGTATGTATGTATGTATGTATGTACATATAAATATACTTTATGTAAAAATGACATTAGTACCGTATCTAATTTTTGCCATAATAGCACGTGAAGGGTAGTATTATATTAAAGAAAACATTATTTCGAAATAGAGGCTATTTACATATAACGTAACGCTATTTTCGGAGTTTTTATACCCTCCTCCCCCTTCCTAAAGTTTTTAACGAAATTTTCAGTACAAATTATCTAATCTGTAATAAATTTTCCAATTTTGCATAAACAATTTATTTTGCATCATTGCGGTCTTAATAACTCCGAAACCATTGAGTATATAAAAAATAATTGTTGAACAGCTAAAAGGTAATGTTATTTAAAGTTCTTAGTGTTTTTTTTTGTAATAAAATTTGACTACCCATTTCCAAGTTATGATGAAATCGGTGGGCAGCCTCTTGAAAAATCCAAACTTTTGGAAAAAAATTTAAAAAAAGTAGCCATAGAATTTTAAATTTCTACTGTTTTTGTTGTAGTCCCTAATGTAAATTCACACTTATATACATATGTACTACATACATATATGTATGTATATTAGTATCTATGTATGTACATAATTATAGACGTATTAAAGTGGTTGTTGTATTATTGTGAACACAATTTTGTTCTTGTTATTGCTGCTGGAAGGGGAATTTCTAGATCGATTATTTTATTCCGAAATGCGCATTTATTTTCTTCGTAAACAAACTAAATGATAAAAACAATTTGAAATTTTGTTTTGGTAAAAGAGAAGTTGGCCGAATAGACGAAATGGAAAGTAACCCAGCGGCGAACTTTCGGAGGCCTTCATTTACAATGCCCTCTGTAAGGCCTTCCTAGACCTTTTTTTATATCCAGTACTCATGCTCGCTGGTCTTCTAAGGAAGGCCTTATGGAAGGCCTACCTACTCACTTCTACATAGGTTCCCAGGCAGAAAAATACAATCGGCCCAACGTTGCCAGAGCATTTCATAAGGTGTTAGAAACGTTGGCAAAATATTACAAGTTATACTTTTGAAGTGTTTTGCCAACACACAAATGATAACCTCATGCTGGGGTCGCCCGATTGTTTTTTATATCGTTGGCTAAAGACTGTTAAAACCAAAATTTAAGTGTTGTCTCAATATAATTTTTTTGTTTAGTACAACCTTTTCCTATTACTTCGAACTCCAAAATTACAGTGTTTTCCCAAATAACCAATAACTAAAAATAATATAATATTCTATTAGTTTATAGTCTTATTACAAGTATATACTTGTAATAAGACTAAACACTTGGACATATTATATAAACAGCAGAATTGTAAGTTTTGTTTTATTATAATTTAAAAAAAGAAGGTTTTGGGTCATATTCATAAAAATTTATTAAAGTTAATGCTGGTTTAATGTACAAATTTTGTTCGGAAACCCGGTTTTAATGCATAGATTAACTTTGCTAATCGTTTATGAATATGGGGGATAGAGTATAATTTTACTTCCATTTCCCACATAATGCATGTTTACTAAAACCGTTTCACACTATAATACAGAGTATTAAGACTTGTCAAAAACTCTAGTAATATGCAAATGTATGATATTGTGAAAACAATGTCATCAAAATCTCAAATAATTCCGAAAGAAATTTGACATCCCATAACACTCTCATTTTTAGAAATTTTTCTAAACGAAAGATTTTTCATCCTATCAGTGTTACATTTTTACAAAAGCAAAAGAAGAAAAGAATGGGTCTTGCTACGGTTCTGGAATCGACATCGCCTTTGTAATAGATTAAAGAAAAATGTGGCGCCGCCGATGATTTAATCTTCCTTTTGCAATGGCTGTTCAAAAACCACCGCTGTGTTTGTTTGATACGAATGTATTTTGTTCTCTAAAAGTGTTCGTACTTTTCTTTTGTATTTTTCTGGTAATTTTTTATAAAAAATTTATGGAAAACTTGAATCGCCGAAAATTATCAAGCGTCGGTACCGGCGCCGCCTACATGAAAATATTGCTACTGAATTGTCTGAATCGGGTTGTTTCTACTCATGTTTTTCATATTATTTGAAGTGTGATAGTCTAGAAACAAAATGTAATGTTCCGTTAGACTTTTTTTTGACAATCACAACCGTTTACATTTGATTTCTCACTAACAAAATCCAATGTCTTAAGACTTGTATTATAGTGTGAAACGGGGTTAAGTAATGGGAATATTATGGTTGTATCAGAATTTTTCTGTATACAAATTTAAACCAGAATTATATTAATTTATTTAAATTTAAAAAACATTCCAAAGACAAAACAACAAATACAAAAACCTTAAATAAAGATGCAAAAAGTGAAAAGAAGAAGGGGTTCTTCTACTACCAGGCCTGTTGGAGAAGGGAACGCAGAAGGCCTTGGCTGTCTAGGACATCGTGTGTAAAAAATTTATGTCTATGGAATGGGGTAATAAGGGGTTGTGTCTGCTTACAGAAGGCCTGCTTACTACTTCTTCTCGCCGCTGGGAAAGTATATACACATGTATGTATGTATGTATATATGTATGTATACTGTATATACATTAGAGTGGTTATTAACTGTGTGTGGAAATTTTTTCTCTTTTTCATAGCCCAAATCGATGGGTATTTGTAAAGAACTACCCTAAACAAATTTCAGCTCAATCAGTTAAGATTAAGGACTGTCGCCATATTTATAAATGGCATGTTTAACGAAATAAACTGCAAAATACGAAAGAAGCTCATAGTTCTATGATTTTCTTGAATGTCCTTTTTTTACATTGACCAAAAATTTCGCTTATAACAGGAACCAATTTTGATTTTTTTTTCTGAAGACAACGTATCTTCTATATTTATTATAATAAAAACTTGGCTCAAATGACGAAATTGAACTGGATTTTAACGAGTTTTTCTATAAAAGTTGACGTTGAAAATCACCGTACAATATAGTCATTAGTCACGACTGCAATCAACAGGGATTTTTAGTGTAAAATTGTATAGCTAAAAACATTAAAAAGTTTCAAAATTAGTTACTAATCGCTTAAACTGTAAATAAAGGTCACATTTTGAAAAAAATATTTTGGACCAAAAAACATATTGCTAAAATTCAGAAATTTTGAATATAACATAAACATCTACAATAACAACACAAGTGTATCTGAATTCGTTAAAAATCGTTAAAACTGTAATAAAGAAAACTACAAATTCGAAAAGTTTATAAAATAGAAAAATGTGTAAAATTGGTTTAAAAACTGAAGAAGAAGCAAAATTCGTAATTACTTATTGGGTAAAATTGAAAGACCACATAATTATGAAAGTTGCAAAATTTAGATTCGATGCTAAAAAGCTTGAAACTTATTTCTCCAAAGTCGAATTTTTGAGATTCGGCCTAGCCGATCATCACACTTGTCAATTAATTATATTTTTACACAATGTATGTATATCAGGCGCCGTTCCAGGAGGGCTGGGGGAGGGGAATAACCAAATGAGTAAAATATACCTCATTTCAATTGAGTTGCTAAAATAAAGTTTACAAAATGATATTTTGCATATAAAAGTTGCCCCCTCCTCCCAAAAAGCTTAAGCTTGATCCGTGCCTAACCCTACGTCTTCACGAGCCATCGACTTGAGCATGACATGAACATGACGTCGGAGCGCAACTGTAAAAAATTCATCAACTTCATTGTTGTGGTGAATACGTGCGATGTCCATGTTCTGCCTTATCAATGTGTTTTGTGGTAGTGCAATAGAAATAGAATATTTACCAATTTTGTTCTGTCTCTTTTCTTTCTATTGGAAATGGTTGTTGACGACGAATCTCATGGCGAACATTGATGCTCAGCCATATGTTCGGGCATTGATGTCAGAGCATGGACGAAAAATGGACATGAGCGGTCTATATTAGCCATATGCGATGTCCGACGTGATGTTCATACCAAGTTCATGGCTAATGTAGACCACCAGTAATGTTTAGATATGTACATACATCTATCTATCTATCCTTTTCCATGGGTCCTTCGATTTCAGTTAACACACGCTAAGAATATTGTTTTATGTACGTATGTGGTGTAACACAAAGAAAACATTTTTTTGTCACTAAGCTTCTTTGTGCATTTTATTTCAAGTCAATTTCTTTTTGGATGACCGATATGAGAGCATTGGGCCGTACGGTAGCATTACATTTTCAAAGGTTTTTTAATGTGCGGTTGCATCCACAGTTGTTTCTATCCTGATATTGAAAATAGCACCAAAGTATTGTATCCCAGCAAAAACTTTGCTTACTGGTAGGGAAAAACTATATGAGGATTTAAGTCGCAAGTACTTACAATTTGACTCGATAACTACTCATACTTGAAGCTAAAAAATAAGTTGTCAAATAAACAAATTAAAATTAACAAAAAATTTATACGCATGGTTTTATTTATATTTTTTCATTTTTATTTTATTTTTTATTTATTTACTTTTTTTGACCCAGCTGGCATATGAAGACAAGTATTTTACCCACTCACTTATAAGTTTAAACGACAAAAATTTGTTTTCATATGCAAACACAAGTTGACTTAAAAAGTGGTTGTCTACTTATTTTATTAATACATATTAACAAATTGTATCTACTTTCAGATAATGATAAAAATACGTACTAATTTGATTAAAAACTAAGGAGTAGCTCTAATTTGAAGCATAGTAATAAGATAAATAAGTACCACTCGTTACTTTGTAGCCCATTAATAAAGTACTACCGATTGTAGTATCCATATGCTAGAGCTAATTATAAAAATTGTACCATGTGATAATTTTCAGCTAGCACCTATGACATAAAAGGACCCTTCGTAATGGCCGAAACAAGCGTTTCAACAAAAGAGGTGACAAAAGTCCCTTCCATCGACATGATTCTGCATTTGTCCCATATTTGAAGGTATTTAAAGTATTTTGGATGATTTATTGGATACAGCCAATAAGTTTTCTTACTTCATAATACGTCATTAATTGAAATATAAGTTTTATTTAAATAAAAAGAAGCATTCCGTTGCCCATAGCTTTAAAATTTAATGAAAATAATATTTAACTTTACAAAGCGTTAACATAATATTTTTTAGATCTTTGTTGTCAAAATAACTAACATTAATTAAAGAAATCCATGTGGTGCTATTATTTTGACTGCGATTATTTCCACTTTTTGACAAAATATGATCACAACTAATAGAAAGTACTAAATTTTTAGAAGGGATAACAATTCTCTGAAAGTACGCAAAATATATAACTATCTTTCATGTTAATAAAAACAATAATAAATGTTTAGGTCCAATCTTTGGCCGATGGAATAGAATAATATTATTTTAACTGACACTGTATGTATTATGTATAGCTTATGAATTAATCATTTATATGTAGTATATGCATATACGAGTAGTATGTGTTTCGTTATGACAGCCTTGCTGAATGTAAAAACGCTAATTTTATGAAATTAACATTGAAGGCCTTTTGTTTTAGCTTTAGGCCTAAATTAAAAGAAATAAAAATTTTTTCAATAAGCAACAGTATGAAATAAAACCTTTTAAATTTGTATTTGAATCATAAAAAAAGACATGTCATTATTTTAGGGCTAACAACAAACATTCATTTATACACTTACTTTTACTTCAAGGACAATACGCAAATTTTCAAGAGCACTGCCAAGGTTTAAAGACATACATAGGTACATATGTACATACATAGATAGATACATACATACGTACATGCCTGATTCTCATTCTAAACGTACATTTTTTGTTTTTATTTTATTTTTGTTTACCAATGTAACTAAATGAAATATGAGAAGATAGGATTTTTATTATAGTTTTCGCCTCATTCAATGGATCCTGAAATAAAATTATATTTTTCGATTTTTCAACATTTTTCTGTATTGAGCGTTACATTTACTTTCGCGGTTGTTCTCTGAATGATCTTTGCGAAAAAGAATACACCACAAAAAATGAGTATAGGGCTTGAAAGCACTATACATCTATCTATTCTCTAAAAACAAAAAATTATAATAATCGCAGCACGAAATTAAAAGTTATGAACACTTTTTCAATTTTGACTTGGGTTCACATGGAAAAATAAAAAAATTTTATCTTTTAAAGAGATAAGCAAATGCAAATATTCTAATCTCGTTTTTGAAAATTTGCATAGTTTCTTAATGTTGAAAATCAACAGTATGCATTATGGGCACTACATTTTGTATGAAGAGAGTAAAAAAGCATTTTCGTTCTTCGTTTTTAACACATAATGGACAGTCTTACACAAAAAAACTTATATACATTTATTTATAATCCATTAAATCATGCTAAAGCAGTTTTCATTTTAAAAATTTTGAGTTTATTTTATGAAATATTTTACTATACTTTCAACGGACACGACAAAAGTATTTGAAATGAGAATCAGCCACATACATAAGTACATACATACATGCGAAATATATATTTTTTTCAATTGCCGTACACATTTTAAAATAATTCTTAACAACAATTTTATTAATAAATTAATGTATAAAATAATATAAACAAAAATAACGTGAAATAAAAAATAAATTTGTAATGAAACCAACGTAATGCTACGTACATACTATGCCAGGCGTAAGCAAACATGATAGTGTGTACTAGCGGCAACGTTTGCCACTTCCGATGTTTTTCGGTATGTGGCAAACTGTTTGCGCGTCTAATGTATGCGGTTGTCACAATAATGCGACAATATTGCAGTCACAAAAACAAAATGACAGCATGTTGTCATTTTGTCCCATTGTGTTGTTAATTTGAAATATGACGCTACGAAATGACAGCAAAAGAAATGTCCAATATGTACGAAGCATAAGCTGCAGAAAAAACTTAAATTTGTTTACATATTAGAAATGGAAAAAATAGAATTTTCTTAGTGAATCCAAATTGATTATTAGGCTAAGGTTCGTAACGTTATATTCAGAAAGAATTGGGCATGATTAATATTCCAAGGAACAAGGGAAAAATTAACATCAACTTAATTTTTCAACGTACACAGCAGAACAGGGTAGCGCCACTTTCGGAAGCCGCTACACTTCCATCGTCAGTGCTCACGTGCATTTGCTTATCACCACTTGTGAGGTGGCTCTGTTGAATGTGATTTTAATTCTTATATATACAACTTTTTCGTGAAAATTGAATACGAGAATTAACTCACTCTCAAGTTGATATTAAAGTGCACTTTCCCAGCGTTGCCATCGGTTTATTTTTCTTCATTCCCATTTTTCTGATTTTTGTTCTACTCAAGACAAACTTTTTTGGTTTGATTTTATACTTAAGTATATATGAACATGTAAACATGTGAAAAGCTCAAGCCAGTAGCTAATTGTTTATTAATATGATTATTTCGAACGTATTTGCTTTGTGAATCCAAATTGATTATTAGGCTAAGGTTCGTAACGTTATATTCAGAAAGAATTGGGCATGATTAATATTCCAAGGAACAAGGGAAAAATTAACATCAACTTAATTTTTCAACGTACACAGCAGAACAGAGTAGCGCCACTTTCGGAAGCCGCTACACTTCCATCGTCAGTGCTCACGTGCATTTGCTTATCACCACTTGTGAGGTGGCTCTGTTGAATGTGATTTTAATTCTTATATATACAACTTTTTCGTGAAAATTGAATACGAGAATTAACTCACTCTCAAGTTGATATTAAAGTGCACTTTCCCAGCGTTGCCATCGGTTTATTTTTCTTCATTCCCATTTTTCTGATTTTTGTTCTACTCAAGACAAACTTTTTTGGTTTGATTTTATACTTAAGTATATATGAACATGTAAACATGTGAAAAGCTCAAGCCAGTAGCTAATTGTTTATTAATATGATTATTTCGAACGTATTTGCTTTGTGAATCCAAATTGATTATTAGGCTAAGGTTCGTAACGTTATATTCAGAAAGAATTGGGCATGATTAATATTCCAAGGAACAAGGGAAAAATTAACATCAACTTAATTTTTCAACGTACACAGCAGAACAGAGTAGCGCCACTTTCGGAAGCCGCTACACTTCCATCGTCAGTGCTCACGTGCATTTGCTTATCACCACTTGTGAGGTGGCTCTGTTGAATGTGATTTTAATTCTTATATATACAACTTTTTCGTGAAAATTGAATACGAGAATTAACTCACTCTCAAGTTGATATTAAAGTGCACTTTCCCAGCGTTGCCATCGGTTTATTTTTCTTCATTCCCATTTTTCTGATTTTTGTTCTACTCAAGACAAACTTTTTTGGTTTGATTTTATACTTAAGTATATATGAACATGTAAACATGTGAAAAGCTCAAGCCAGTAGCTAATTGTTTATTAATATGATTATTTCGAACGTATTTGCTTTGTGAATCCAAATTGATTATTAGGCTAAGGTTCGTAACGTTATATTCAGAAAGAATTGGGCATGATTAATCATCCAAGGAACAAGGGAAAAATTAACATCAACTTAATTTTTCAACGTACACAGCAGAACAGAGTAGCGCCACTTTCGGAAGCCGCTACACTTCCATCGTCAGTGCTCACGTGCATTTGCTTATCACCACTTGTGAGGTGGCTCTGTTGAATGTGATTTTAATTCTTATATATACAACTTTTTCGTGAAAATTGAATACGAGAATTAACTCACTCTCAAGTTGATATTAAAGTGCACTTTCCCAGCGTTGCCATCGGTTTATTTTTCTTCATTCCCATTTTTCTGATTTTTGTTCTACTCAAGACAAACTTTTTTGGTTTGATTTTATACTTAAGTATATATGAACATGTAAACATGTGAAAAGCTCAAGCCAGTAGCTAACTGTTTATTAATATGATTATTTCGAACGTATTTGCTTTGTGAATCCAAATTGATTATTAGGCTAAGGTTCGTAACGTTATATTCAGAAAGAATTGGGCATGATTAATATTCCAAGGAACAAGGGAAAAATTAACATCAACTTAATTTTTCAACGTACACAGCAGAACAGAGTAGCGCCACTTTCGGAAGCCGCTACACTTCCATCGTCAGTGCTCACGTGCATTTGCTTATCACCACTTGTGAGGTGGCTCTGTTGAATGTGATTTTAATTCTTATATATACAACTTTTTCGTGAAAATTGAATACGAGAATTAACTCACTCTCAAGTTGATATTAAAGTGCACTTTCCCAGCGTTGCCATCGGTTTATTTTTCTTCATTCCCATTTTTCTGATTTTTGTTCTACTCAAGACAAACTTTTTTGGTTTGATTTTATACTTAAGTATATATGAACATGTAAACATGTGAAAAGCTCAAGCCAGTAGCTAATTGTTTATTAATATGATTATTTCGAACGTATTTGCTTTGTGAATCCAAATTGATTATTAGGCTAAGGTTCGTAACGTTATATTCAGAAAGAATTGGGCATGATTAATATTCCAAGGAACAAGGGAAAAATTAACATCAACTTAATTTTTCAACGTACACAGCAGAACAGAGTAGCGCCACTTTCGGAAGCCGCTACACTTCCATCGTCAGTGCTCACGTGCATTTGCTTATCACCACTTGTGAGGTGGCTCTGTTGAATGTGATTTTAATTCTTATATATACAACTTTTTCGTGAAAATTGAATACGAGAATTAACTCACTCTCAAGTTGATATTAAAGTGCACTTTCCCAGCGTTGCCATCGGTTTATTTTTCTTCATTCCCATTTTTCTGATTTTTGTTCTACTCAAGACAAACTTTTTTGGTTTGATTTTATACTTAAGTATATATGAACATGTAAACATGTGAAAAGCTCAAGCCAGTAGCTAATTGTTTATTAATATGATTATTTCGAACGTATTTGCTTTGTGAATCCAAATTGATTATTAGGCTAAGGTTCGTAACGTTATATTCAGAAAGAATTGGGCATGATTAATATTCCAAGGAACAAGGGAAAAATTAACATCAACTTAATTTTTCAACGTACACAGCAGAACAGAGTAGCGCCACTTTCGGAAGCCGCTACACTTCCATCGTCAGTGCTCACGTGCATTTGCTTATCACCACTTGTGAGGTGGCTCTGTTGAATGTGATTTTCTTAATTTATTGGGTAATATATCCAACTTTTTAAAAATCAGTGTAGAAATAAGAAATAAGAAGACATTATTTTTTTTTGTGGCCCGAAATTCCCAAAAAATCTGAAAAAATTGCTTTAAAACGCTTAATTTCGACTTTCACAAAAAAAAGTTTTCAAATTTTATTTTCAGACAAGCATGTGTTGAAATTAACTTTTAAATTCAATAAATCGTTTTTCTGATTCAATAAATGTTTCATTTGGAGCTCTTATTTATATTAAAAACCAACAACAAAAACTACTTGTATTTTAAGTAAATGTGTTGTTGTATTTTACAAAAATCATTTATACACCGAAAAAAATCCATGCAGCATATGCACGAAAACGCTCGTACATTTTACGAAATATTTCGTAACACCACGAAATTTTTTCGTAAAATATACGAAATGTACCAAAATAATTAAGAAATAAAATTAAAAAAAGTGTGGCTCAACCGAGGCACGAATACACAATCTTTATATATCAAGGCAATCACTCTACATACTGAGCCACTTTCTACTTATTTTATAAGAGCTAAAAGTTTGTTTTAGTTACTTACATCTAAAAAATATGTCATTTACTTTCGTAAATACCAAAAAATTATTGCCTTAATTTTTTTCGTAATATCTACGAAAGTTTCGTATATTCTACGAAAAAAGTAACTAAGAATGTTCTTTTTTTCGTAAAATGTTGCAGAGATTATTTTCAGTGTAGGAACCGTTTCAGTAACAAATTTGTCTGAATTTATAAATTTTTTTTACTAATTATGAAAAAATATGTTTTAACAATATATAATTTATTTGATTCTGTAAATTATTTTGTTTGACTTTGGTTTTTCAATGTGAAATATAACAGCAAATTAAAAAAAATCGTTAAAAAAAATTTAAATTTAGTAAAATATTTGTCTGAATTTAAAAATTGTTTTATTGGATCTTATTCATCATAATGATATTTAATTTTTTTTCTGTGTTGAAAGTGTGCTCAAATTTCTAAAAACTACAAAGTGATCTACTCAAAACGGCCTACAACCTGTTCTAGGTAATTTTGAAACCATTTTTTATTACTGGCACACATTGTTATCAGTTAGAGGTAAAATTTAATCTGTAAAATCACGTGAAAAACAACAAAGGTTAAAAAATATAATGTTCTAAGAAAGAAAATATCAGTGATGGAAAAGCTGATGCGATCGTACTTTTTTTACCATTTGATGTTCAAAAAGAACCGTGTTCTTCTGCTGGGTCGATTAATATTCTCCAAGTTATATAAATAAATAAATTTATAACTTTTAAGAAATTTATTATTTGACATATTGTCATAATATTATTTTAGATGAAATTTATAAGCCTGCCTTTAAAGCCAGGCAAGAAAGGCATAATGTAAATTGCATGAAAGCAGCATAGTGATTATGAAGTCAGCCATGCATGACTTTATTTATGCATTATCTTTAAAGTTGTCTTCATTATTGCATTTCGTTTGATAGTTAGTTATTCTCTAAAAAAAATATTATTTAGTATATCGAAAGCTTCTACTTAAAAATTATAATTCTACAGGATGCCTGCCAAGAGTTAAGCAGTAAGTGTGTTTGTTAAAAAAAAAAGTTTTTTTTTTGTAATTTTTTGGTCTTAAACTTAGGTTCTCAAAATTTTTTGCATGTTACCGGACGCCTTTACTATTTCAGCCAAATCATCTTGTTAAATAACAATAGAACAAAGTAAACATAGACATGTTGTGACTTGCTTGATTTAAAGAAATTGATTTTTGTAAAATAACTATTTTCATTGTTGTTATTTCAAATTGTTAATATTAACCATAAAATTTTTTAAAAATTAAATTAAGTGTTTTAAGCGCCAAAAATTATTTTAATTTTGAAACGTGAGTTTTTCAAATTTATATTTTACAATTCAGTAAAATAAAATTTTTTGGTCTTGAACTTTGGTTCTCACAAGTTTTCGCATGTTTATAAGCCGGCCGCCTATACCATCTCAGCCAAGTCATCTTGTTAGATAACGACAGCAAAAAGTAAACATAGACACGAAATGACTTACAACTTTAAAAAGTTATTTTAACCAATACAAATTATTACTTCCTAAAAATTGCAACAACAATTTACATTAACTGTAAGTTAACTATTTAAATTGGTTAGAACCTACCATTTTATTTTGGGTGTAGAGGATTTTATACAGTGAAAAAAATGTACTTAATGAATTCAGTAGATTTTTAACAAATATACGATCAGGTTTTATTGCGACATCAAAATTAAAGAACCATTAAAATGTTATTTTCGTCAAAGTCGAATATATAGGATTTCGATTTATAAGAAGCTGTCGTCGATATCTTAATTTGAATTTGTTTGTTTACTGACCCTTGAAATGAATTCTTAGAAGTTTAGAAAACGAGAAGTTAATAGAAAAAATTAGTTTTGGTACTCGCGGGTTGCAAAAAGTAATCCGTCTTATCGTGTTTGGCGATTATCGCCTTCGACTTCGACATTTTTGTAATAGATTAAAGACAGCACGCTACATTTTTCTTTAATCTATTACAAAAATGTCGTAGTCGAAGGTCGCCAAACACTATAAGGGCCAATATTTAAAGTCTTTTTTTAATATGGAAACAGAGTTCATTTTCCATCTGTGGTTTCCCTGGCCATTAACTTCTCATTCCCAGTCATGGATAGTGCTCTTTTACTATTTTTGATAATAAATAAAAGATAAAATTTTGATATGTGTTCTACAAATTAATTGTGTTTTGTAAACAACTATCTTTCCATTTCAAAATGGTATTTCCTTCCTACAAGCTATAATTTTATACAAATACATAAATATGTACATATTTTTTATTAAACATTTAAACAGGTATGTAAGTATGTTTGAATGTACATAAAAATATACACATTTATTTTTATATTGACAATTTCCGCGTTTTGTGGCTATTGAGTGTTTGACGAGAAACAGGTTAATGCTACCAACTACACCAGTCCCTCCGTATTATTGGAAGGTGTGTTTGCATTAATATTATCGGCACTATTCTATAAATCGAGTGATTTTTTTAAACGCATTCGTCTAAAAAAGTTAGTAGTGCTACTACTTGATATATATTTATATACTACTTGATATATAATTAATAATATAATTACTCAAAAAAGTTAATATTTTAATATTTAAATAGTAAGTTTATTTGAAATAGTCTCAAATTATTTGAAAAAATTTTATTTGGTGTAGGTTTAGCAATTTTATACCGTTGATACTAATTTTAACTCATCGTATGTTTATATAAAAACTCCCAAACAAGAAATGAGAATTAGAGACCAAATTGTAGGGAACGAATATTATTTCATTTTTTTCCGAAGCCCAACAACAAATACCGATTTCCTATTCAAATAAAGAAAAAATTATGGAGATTTGAGGAAACATACATACATATTACATACTGAAGTGTTGATACTTGATTTATAGAACGGGGCTGTACCTACATTAGCGTGTCCCGAAAAAATTACTTAATGGTTTTTCATAACGCAAGACCCCTCCAAATTTGCGTTAATTGATCACAGATTACGAAAATAGCTTTATTCAATAGCGCATTCAATTTTCACGAAAAAGTTGTATATATAAGAATTGAAATCACATTAAACAGAGCCACCTGATAAGTGGTGATAAGCAAAATGCACGTGAGCACTGACGATGGAAGTGTAGCGGTTTCCGAAAGTGGCGCGTTACTCTGTTCTGCTGTGTACGTTGAAAAATTAAGGTGATGTTAATTTTTCCCTTGTTCTTTGTTTCAATTCACTGAATTAATTTCACATTAGAAATGACGTTCATATATAGATAAACATAAAATTCAAAAGGGTCCAACAATATTTTGCATACTTTTATGGGAGAGATGAACTCTGATGCAATGCAAGAATATCGATTAATGGGATTGGGACCAAACTGCAAGCAAGTCCTTTCCAACAAAAAAGAGTTTTAAAAATCGGTTCACAACAAAAAAATATATAGAAAAAACTCACGCGAATTGATGACTTTCTCCTTTTTTTAAGCTTGTTAAAAACTGAATTTGATTATTAGTATTTTTTTTTGTCAATTCGTCCCTCTGTATTTCAAGCGACGATATGCACATACATAAGTATCTGTATCTTACATTTCGTATGTACATATTTAGGTACATATTAATTTTTCATTACAAATGCAGGCATATATTGTTTAACAATAAACAGGGCTATTTACTATGCCTACTACATATGTACATACAAACATATGTATATGTATGTTCGTAGATATACGCATGAAGTTTGTCAAGAAAGTGTTTGCGAAACGACAAGCCAGACATATGGAGTTGCTAGTGTAGTTCTTAAGTCATGTTGTAATTGGGAACTACATACTTGTTTGAAGCTAATGTTGTATTCATTGTGTGCAAAGTTTCATAAGAATTGGCCAAACAGATCTAATTTAAAAAGTAAAAGTAGTTGAAAAAAAATGTTTATTTTTTGTGCACGTGGCAATGCAACTCTGCCAATAAATAAGCACCAAGGGACGGGCAGAGCAGATGTCATTTGTGTGTCCCGAAAATAGTATCTAAAAAATATCTCGTCCACCTTGCAATAGTAAACAATTTAAACAGTCTAGTTCTTCTGTTTACCACTCGATTACCCACATTGAATACGCTACGCATAATAAATCGTATTAGGATATTTATGTAAACACAATAATGAAAGTTTTTTCCAAATGTAGTCACAGAATCGTTTTTTAAATTTGTAAAATCCAAAAAGAAACAACTGACTCCCCTTCCTCCTCTATGAAATTTATTCGCTGATTTTTCTCGATTACTTATTCTAATTTTTTAGCTCGATTTTCTGACATGTTATAATTTAAATTGAGCGTTATTTTCTGCGCCTAACAAAAATATTTGTTAGTTAAATTTTTTTTAACAAACACAACCCGCGAAGCGATTAGCTTGTCTGCGGAAAACACCCAAGGTATATGAAGGGAATCGAACCCACAACCTCTGGACTGATAGGCTAGCATCGCTGTCATTCAGCCACAGGGGCACCCTTATAATTATTATTAATTGCTTTTACGCCATATCGTGGGCGCATAGTGCTTTTGCTAAAGCACTTAAGTCGACATAAGAATATTTTTAATTTTTTAGTAGCATTAAATGCAGATTTCGTCTAATCACCATATATACTCCTACTATAAATTCGTAATGAAAATATTAATATTTTGAAAATTAAGCTCATCACGGATTTTTTTAATTTACGACCGATCATAAAGAATTTCAAATATTTCCCAAAACAAAAAAAAAAGGATACATAAAACTCTAATAAAAATCACGCAATTTTAATCAATTTTCACTTTTCTTTAAGCGCATACACAAAAAGTTGTATTCAGGACTTTAACAGTATTTTTGATGTCCTGCAGTTGTTTTGTCAAAAGTCCACAAGTATGTATGCGCATATGAATGATGAAAAAAGTATTTGTATATTCTAGACGTAAAAAAGCTAACTTAAGAGTATGTATCTACAAGAAAATATGTATTTTGTTGTAATATGTTCGTTTTGCAAACTACTGCTTAACAAACTGTATGCAGGTATGCACATATGTTTGTATACACAGTTGATCTTTGCTTCAACCAACTATTTTTAATCTACTTACTTACTCTAGGTATAAAAAACGCGTTAATAATTAAACTATTTTTATAAACGAATTAAGTCAAATGTGTTAATACATACATATCGTTACCTTAATATAGAAATGCCCTAACTCGCTATTTTTTTCCAAATCGATTTTTTTGCATATTTCAATTCAGTCACGGAATTTTCGCCAATAAGCAAAAGAATACAGAAAACAAACAAAAGACAGTTATTTTTCGCGAATATCACGAAAGCGCGCATTAAGAAAAATAAATGAATTTCTTATTCGTGTTCAGCGACCTTAATTAAGCTTAGAAAAAATTTTTTTTAGATATGACAAAGCCTTAGAAATTAGGAAAATGGGCCACATAACTTGATCTTAAGTTTGTCTGAGATCTCAGCCTTTTATATATAAAAATGGTGGATAATTTGAGTGTAATGAGTTACAACAACTATAAATAAATTTTAGTGTTGCATCATATGATGTTTCACAAATTGATTGATTTGATCATATTTTCAAAATATTGAAAAGTAGGTCCCAATATTTTTTCATTGTTTTTCCCACGTATTTGAGAATAAAATGCTACGTTTTAGTGCTATTCGAAATTTAAATTCGCAAAAAAAATCTGACGATCAACCCTATTGTACATATTGTTATCTAAATAGAAACGCCATAACTCATCGTCAAATCGATTTTTTTTTCAGATTTTGATATATTAAAGGTCATCTATCGAAATATATGTACATACAAAAAACTTCATTTGAAAAAATAATGAGTTAGGGCGTTTCTATATCAATGTAACGATATGTAATTAAGTACATGTCGCTCATTTACTTCAATAGTATCTTAACTCAACAAAATTAGTTTGCAGAAAACGACTTAATTGTTCGTTATAAACTCAAAAATACAGTTTTTAAGTTATGACACTCTTGAAGTAAATGAGCATATTTATATGGATACAATATGTACATACTATGAATAGAAGTAGTCTATTTCGTTATATAGTATTCATGTATGTCTGTATATATGTACATATAAGTATGTACATAGAATTGTGCTGACTTTTTTTAACTGACATGACTGGTAAAAAACGTTTAAATGTTGAAATGAAATAAAGCAATGGAAAATTTTGCTAGTACGTATTTGATAAAGGGTTCTACGCGCATGAACGCCTCAAATAGTAATAAAATAGTGCTGGCCAAGTATTGAGTAGTGGGTACCGAATATTGGTAAATTTCAGAGCATGCATGGAATATTGTCACGGCTAAAATATACATACATATGAATTAAAAGACGTTTAAGATACCTGGAGCCGAATTACCGCATTCTTTATCGAGTAGGCTTTAGTATGGAATAAAATTTCGTCACGTATCGAACGGATGGATTACAGCATTCGATAGCAAACGTATCGAAATTGTTAAAAAGTGTACCAAGTTTGTTGAATCGACTAAGAGTTTGTAATACCTCTACGGTAAATGTAACTGACAAAACAAATCACGTCACGGGTCACCGGTCACCAGGTGATAGGGGCCAATCCGGGTTAGAACACTTCGTATGAAACGAACCAGTCACTTTTACATGTGGTTGGCCTAGCACGGGGTTAATTGATACTTTGTATGCGCCTTGTGACTTGTCACTGAACTATCTTATGGAGACCTAATCGGAGTAGAATAATATAAATTATATATAAATATTATTTCGACAACTAACTGTAATAATTGATTAATAATTTAAAGTTTATTTATTAGTTATTGTTACAAATGCAAGTAGAAATTGTATTTTATTTTTAAGCGGAAACTTTGATTATTATTTTCTGCATGTTTGACTTTTGAAACATCAAATACAATGAAGCATTGCATTGGGTACATTACGAATTACCGAATTACTTGAATAGGGAATATAATTTTATATCTTTACATTTTTGTATCTTTAAGACTCGATAATACCCATGGGATCTAGTTTTCGTAGAAGCCTGTCTACTTTGATGTGTGAAGATAAAGACGAAAGTACTGCTAAGTGCAGTCAACCGCTTAGACTACCTTTCCCCGAACGTTAGCATTCGAATTCCGTATTTGTTGCCCCCAGAACAGAGTCGACCCATTTTATTATGTAAAGGAATATCTATCTCTCTCGCTTAGGGAGGACACTTCTCATTTAAATTAAGAAGTTCTTCTTAAAGGCGTCCTCGATATGCGTTAAACCCACAAAGACAATCAAGAAGTTATTATTTCTCTTTCCGCATCGCTGATCATGTGTATCTACACCAGACTTATCGTCATTTTGATGATTCTATGTTCAAAAAATAGCAAAGTGACGATTTGACGATTTTTTCATGGAAAGTGACGATTTGATGCTGTGCTAAAAATATAATAATTTTCTTTCAATAAATATTATGCAACAAAAAAAATATGTTTGTAAACGAGACAGTTGGATTTTCCCCGTGTTATATGTCTATGAAGACGACATACAGATACGAGGGCGCGTCAATAAGTCCATGACTTTTCGAATGTCTCGTCTTTTTAACTGAAAGGGCAACAACAGGCATCTGTCAGTTGACTCCTGTCAAAATTTGAACAAGCTGCGTCATTTAGCTTGTGTTTGACAGCCATTGATAGCAGACTCACTACCCACAATATATAAAAAATGTGAGCCGTAAATTTGACCAGACCCACCTATCAACAAGTATTTCGATGCGCTAAGTTCGAATCTGAGGCCCGTTTGACTCACCGCTCCTCAAATTTCGAGTAAATAACGAAAACAAAGAAGTTCTTCGAGATTTTTAAGAGCTTTTCGAAATTTGCGGGATAGCGAGCTGCAAACAGATATTGTCATATATTAGTTTAGTTTTTTGACAAAACTGTCAATAAATGAATTGAATTTGTTAGTGCCCGATTTTTTAAAGATTTTTAATAGTTGAAATGACGATATTTTTCTTTTTTTATCGTCAAATTGACAATTTTTCTGCAAATTTATCTGGCATCATTGAGTGTA
Organism: Panzeria rudis; assembly: GCA_956483635.1. Taxonomy (NCBI): domain Eukaryota; kingdom Metazoa; phylum Arthropoda; class Insecta; order Diptera; family Tachinidae; genus Panzeria; species Panzeria rudis. The sequence goes on from OY101447.1 coordinate 5,136,604, forward strand.
AGCATGATTGGTAGCCTGGTACACTACCTACTGGTCTACTGGGTCATCCAGTCTACCCAGAGGTCTTTGGATCAACGTATCTAGATATTTCCTGATAAACACTAAATTAAAGGGAGTCCATGAGTCACTTAAATCGACGATACTTGCGAAATCGGACTCCAATCGGCATCTTATACACGTCCAATGAGTTAGAGTGTTTCTCTCTCGTTATGGATTCCAGTTCTACTCTCCACTATCATGTCGGATCTCTTTTGTTTAGTATGGTTACACTACACGGCAATCTTAATTTTGCCAGTGCGTGTTCGGTGTGAAACTATCCCCTACTATTGAAGAAAAAAAACTCGTACTTACTATGGTCCGTATTCTTCGATATTCCTATCTTATTTTTTTGCCATACTGAGCTCCAAACTAATTGACACTGTGATCAGACATGGCTATTCTGTCCATCGGTCTTCAGTTTCAAACTCTATCCAGCATTCAAACTAGGTTATAAAAAGCTAATTTATTCGGTCAAGAAATAAGTAAAAAGGTTAAAGTACGAACTCTTACCTCGCTGGCCGTATTCTCCAAACTTGGCTATCCAGTCTCTATCCAAAGTAGGTTATTAAAAACTAGTTCATTTGGTCAAGAAATAAATAAAAAGGTTAAAGTAGGAACTCTTACCTCGCTGGTCGTATTCTCCGAACTTTTTCTCTTTTCTCTCTCTCTTTTCTCTCTCTCTCTTCTCTCTCTCTCTCTCTCTCTCTGATATTTATTTGTTTCAATCACAATCAGCCAATCTAGCGGTCGACTGGTGTTTTTTGATCTCTTGCCACTTGAAAATGCTGTGTTTGGAGCAGATTTAAACAGCATGTACAATTAACAGTCTGGGCGTTCCGCTATGCCACTTCAAGGGGATGGGAAGTAGGGTTGGTTTAGCAGTGGAATAAGTGAAGTGTCATGTGGACCTTCTTCTCATGCTGGGCATACATTTGGAGCTGCGTGTTTAAGAAGCGACCACGCCTCTACGATAAACAGTAGGCGTACGCCAAATACTACGTCCATATTATACTTGACGTTCCTATTTGACGTGGGATGATGGAAAATCGTTCCAAATTCATGATGTATTCTTTTCTATGAATGTCGTTCAAACCAAGAGTGGTCGGAAATGCAAAACTTTTTTGAAGATGCCGTGGTAAGTTTAATTAATGATGCTCTCTTAATGTGTGACTATTATTATTAGTGCATATTTGAATTTTTTTTTTTGCTATCTCTGCTTCACTTATAACTTTAAAAATATATTCATCTTCACTCATACTGAGGTCCCTTTGGACATTGCTTTGATGTTGTAGTTGGGTTGACTCATTTTTTCATATTCCATAGTTCTTTCGTGGTTACGCTCTACGTCTTGACGAGCAAATTTTTTGTTATAACAATGAACAAAACGTCGTCAAAGCTCTTAACAAAAATTTGTTGTAGAGAGTACGTACAATGTCATATTATTTTAAGATAGTGCGGAAGAGATAGCAAATTTCTTTTGTTTGTTGTCTCTTTTTTTGCGTATTTAAAACATCGTTGTTCTAACAATTGTTTTAACAACGCTGTCATAACAGTAACAAAACAGTAACAACAGCGGTCCAGACGTAAAAAATTCTTGTGCCAATAAGTGTTATAACAAATAATTTGCTCGTCAAGACGCCCTCTGACAGTGGCTGAAGCGGAAGAAGGGAAAGACTGTCAAAAGTAATATACATATTTTTTGTGGATAGTTCGTAGTCGGTATTTCGGCTCCATTAACTATGAGGTCAATTTTAAGCTTTAATTGCTTAGTCCAGGTAGTGCAAAGTGTTGCTGGTGACTTAGACGTTGGTTATAAACAGCAACCAAGCTTCAGTTGAAAATTCATAATTGTCAGAAAAGCACTAAATAGTAAGTAAAATTTAAAAGTGTTGTATTTTTCTTCCGATGGGGTTTGTTTAAATTTGGAACGATTTTCCGTCATCCCATATCAGATTTGTATTGTAATTGGGCATGTTTCGGGTATGTGCCATCTTCAGTGTTCTCTTAATTATGTAATTACAGGGTGTGGTCAGTGATGAAGAAATTATGTACTTCTACGAGATAACCATTTCTCAGATCACATTAGTCATCAATGTTTTGACCCGTCAACATAATAGTACAAGCGGCTTTTTAGCACGATCATTTGAGCTTCTGCCATACTTGATTAATCGACTTTCGTTTTAAAGTTTTGAAACATAATTTCAATCTCTTTTTTAAACCTTTTGGGGGATTTTGGGAGGGGGGAGGGGGGTAATGAAATAAATTGGAAATCTTTTATAAGGGGAAAATAAAAACTTTAGGGATTAAATAAATATGTAGGTAGGTGTGGTATTAGGGAATTGTTTTCTCTTTTCAAAATTTCCTTCTTTTTTTTATTTATTTTTTGTTTGTTTAATTTGGGCGGATGTATACATCAATCTTTATTTAAAACCTTTTTCTATTTTTATTTTACGCTCTAATTACAAATTTGGATTTTTGAATTTTATTCAAGTGTGTAGTATTTTTCACACCATGAAGAGTACAAGGGAAGGGAGTTTCTTTTTTGTAGTTTTAATCAAAGGTGGGTCTCTTTGTTTTTTGCATTTCTGTTAAATTTAAAGATTTTACAATAATATATATTTTATTTAGTTTTTTCTTTGTTTTTGCTTTTTGTTTTCTTCGTTTTGGTACTTTGTTGTTTGTTGTTGTCTTGTTGTTATTAATTATTTGTTTAAAAATACTTAAGGCATTTTATATGTAACTTGATTTTCGTTATTCATTTCTTTATCCACAAATTAGTTAATATTTTAGGAAATACTTAAGAAGGAATTTTTGAGTTGAAAGTTTTTTTCATGTTTATATTGGATGTTTATAATTTTTATATGTTAATTCTTTGTTATTCTTTTCTTTTTTTTTCATAATAATTTAAAATAAAAAAAACAGCAAAACCGGTTATTATTAGTTAGGTGTTTCTGTTTTCTTTCTTTCATTAATTATATTTATTATCTGAAATCTTGATGTTTGTTATTTTCTTTAATTAGGGAAGATATTGGAAATTACAATGTAAACTTTTATCGATTAGAATCTATTTGTTCTGTACTAGTGCTGTCATTCGAATAAGAATTATTCGAAAATTCTAACAACTTTTTTTCATTTTTGTTTGAAAAGTTATTCGGTCAGTTTTTTAAACTATGTACTTTGGAAGTATTTTGAGAGAGAGATCCAAGTGCAAAAAAAAAATTGGTGTGTGTTGTCTCATAAGAACTAATGCTCAGTTGTCGTATTAGTAAAGAAAAAAAAACAGTTTTGTCTTATGTTGGTGTCGTTCAGCCTAAGGCTTACGAATTTCAAGGATCAACAAGTTCTCCACTCGTGTAGCATTTTCGTAAAGTACACAATATACAAATTGAAAGTTTCGCAGTACCTCAGGTAGTGAAAATAACTGGCACTTTGAGAGTTTTAACGAAAGGCAGTTAAGGCCATGATTCACTATCCTACACAATCGCGCGATCTGCCAAATATGACATGTGTGCCAGAAAAGTATGGTAGTGTGGACTAAAAATGCAACTGTGTGACAGATTTTTTCGGCCAGTCGTGCGATTTGGCAAAATTTTATGAAAAGTTTCATAAAATGATAGTTTTCAAGAGATCCATGTGTATACACAATTCCATGGTGTAATAAGTATACAGGTGGCAGCATAAAGTTAGCAAATTTTTTTTGCTCTGGTAGTTTTGTGCGCAAGCCACGTCCAGCAAGTTTTGACAAGCATTATCCAAGGTATATTGAACAGGTACCACTACAAGAACAGCTGTTTTAGTAAATTTGAGAATGTGTGCGTCACACAGACAATAGATTTTGACACATGTCTGGGATTTTTCTATCAACAGCGGGCATGTGTTAGTAAAATTGTGAGAGCTTATGAATGTGTGCGCCTCACAGATAATGGATTTGACATATTTCTGGGGTATTTCTACCAACAAAATACATATGTTTTTTGGTGTTGTATTTGTTTTAGTTATGGTGGTCCTGTAATGAATATGCCTTGGCATTATCTATTTGTTTTTTGTATTGTATTTGTTGCCCTTATGCGGCCACCTGTATACTTATTTCACCATGCACAATACAAACATGTGTTTTTGCATCATTTTTGTATAATAGTGTGGCACCTACAACGCCATTTTGAAACGATTTTTAAAAGTCGGTCAGACTTTTGTAAAATTTTCCTGTGAATGAATCGTGCGATCGTGTAGGATAGTGAATCAGGGTCTTTAGCAAAAGGGAGTGGGCAGACAAATTTATGTTGGTTTGGCGCAATCCATATTTAGTGAATTGCTATAGACGAAAAGAACGATATTATTCTATATAAAATACCGAATACCAAGTGCCGTAGGTTGTATACCAGATAATTGATTTGGTATTTATTATCACTCCCATTGAATGAATTTGTGAAATAATTCGTGGGTGTAAAAATTGGCGATGCCACATTTTTTAAGTTAGTGAATTCGCTACCAAAAAATTTTTTATGGGAAACATGCAGAATAGAAAATCAGAAATTTTAGGAGTTATTTCATAGGAATAGTTATTCAGGATAGGGATGGTTATAACTTATAAGTCGTTCCGTTCCAATCATTTCGTTAAAGAATTGTTTGGGTAACTGAAACTTTACATTAATGTGGTTGCCAAGATTTATTTATATTTGATGAATAGATTTCTTGAAAAGTTAAAATTTTTGGGGAAATGAAATTGGAAAAGTTTAAAGTTTAATGTTTTCTGTTCCGTTAGTTCTCATTGTAATTTCTTGTATAATATTTGTTAATATTTATGTTTTTGTGGATTTTTTTTGTTTGTAATTTTTTGTTAATGTAAAAGCGTGTTAAAAAAATTTTGTAACTTTTAGTTATTTAAAAAATAATATTATTATCATAATTATTATGTATTATTTATTATATTGCTGTTTGTTTAGTTAGCTTTATTTTTAGTTTGTCATTACATAAATGCATTTAAAAGATTCGTGGGTGTTTTGCCGTTGTCATTTAAAGTTAGAGAGGCGAAATGATGGACTTTTGATTATAGTGTGTGTAGCTCTTCAGATTCTTGGACTTTTGAGCTATTCTTCTTTTTGTGATTTTAATGGAAAATTTTGTATTTTTTAAGCTTAAAAACTAAGTGGTATAAAATCTTTGTTTTGTTTTCTTATGAATAATTGATGAGTTTTATTTCGTTTTATATTTTTGCTTTAATTTCAATTTTATTTGTTGTTAAGATTTTTCATTATTTGATTTCATCACATTAATAGAAGGTTTTGTTGGTACATATGATATTTTTTATTATTTAAATGTATGTGTGTCCGTATGTATGTATATATAATTTTTTTGTAATATTTTATTTTGATATTTGAAAAAATAAAAATATTATAATATCTTTATTTTTTATTTATTTATTTTTTCTGAAATTAACTTAAAGTTGATTTCATTGTGTATGAAATTCAATGTTTATAAATAAGTTTTTTTTCACAAATACATATTTATAAGGGATTGATTATATGCAGTTTGTTTTTTTTAAATTTACTTAATTTTTTTCTTCTTTAAATTAAGTTGTATTAATTTAAATTTATAATGGCACACCAAACGCACGCAATTCGTTTTAATTCATTGTATATAAAGTTAGCTTTAACACCATCGATCAGTTGTTTATCTTTTTGTTCATTTAAATTTTTTAATAATGTTTTGTTTTTGCATTTTTTCCATGCAAATACATCTAAGATTAGTTGTGTTAAAATTAAATATTAAAAAAAAACAATTAAATAATGCAAAATTGTTTTGTATTAGAGAATTTTATTTTGTTTCCAACATTTCTCGAAAATCTTTTTATTATCTTGCTGTGCTTTTTTAAGCTTTATTTTGATAAGCCGAATTCATACTAAATACATAGTTAAATATGTACATAAGCTCTGTTCCTCTACATGCACGAAGTAAGCTTTTCTTTATCACCCCTAGCGCAAATGTTATGGGAATAGGGGAGGAATCCTATTATCCCATTCCTAACAAATTTGTACCGCCAACATTTTGTGGATAAAAGTTTATATTGTGAATTATCTTGGAAGTAAAGGTTTCTATTGCGAATTATGTTACTTCAATATAGTCCTACCAAATTACATGTTCTCGTTCCCATTGGCACTTACTGTGAATTTATTTTCCGAAATAATTCTTGGGAATAAATATTGGCGATGCCACATTTTTTACGTTTGGGATTTCGCTCCCAAAAATTTTGTTATGAGACACATTCGCGATAGAAAATTTAGAAGTTTATTTATAGGAATAATTATTCGCAATAGGGGTGAAGAACTGTTTCTGTACATGCGCCAAGTTGCACAAACTTACCCAAAAGCTTTGCTTAATACAACTGATATTCAAAAAAGCTTTCGTGTAAGTTTGGGTAACTTCGTGCTCGTAAAAATACACTTACACATAGGCTTGTATGCATGCATCTATATCAGTGGTGGCCGAACATACGCTATCTTTATCCTTGTTTCTGTATGTCCTTCGTAGCTAAATAGATAGGCTGTGAGTCTCACACACAGTGTACGGGTATTGATGGTAAAAAAAACAGCCTATGCTTATGAAATTTAGAGAATGGCCACCACTGATCTATATTGTTTCAAAAGTTTTCATTAAGTTTTCGAAAGCTTTAAGCTTTATATTTTTAGAGAATTTTTTTTTAAGAAAAGAAGCAAAAAATATTATTCTCACTTTCTTTACAAACTGTTAAAATAGTTATTTTTTATTTAAATTCACTTAAGATTCCTTTCTTTATTTGGTTTTAATTTATTATTGTTAAAAAAAAACATTTCTACGCTATAAGGCAAACCGTTAAGTAAATCCTATATGATTGATGATTATAAAATTATATATTTTTTTATTTAATTTTATTTTTTAAGATTTTATTTAGTTTTCTTAAAATTGGAAGGATTTTTTGTTTTGTTTTTTATGTTAAAGATGTTTCACAACCACATAATTTTAATTATTTACAGAAAAAATATGTATTGCTCTTCAATGCTCAATTTCCACAAGACTAGATTAGATATCTTTTTCCGACTGGCTGCAGCTTTCGGGTGAACTTTCTGGCAACTTTTAATGGAACGTTTGTTTTTACAATTTCTGTAAATTTATAGATAGTTAGACTTAAAGCTGATACATTTTTAAAATTTCCCAGCAAAAACATGGTAATGTTTTGTCATTACCAAGGAACATACTTTTCAAGCACAAACTACATACCGTCTGAATTACTTTACATTAGTTGGTTCAACTACTTGCTAGTAGTTAAACAAGCCATTTATTCTCTTATTGGCGGAGTAGTATTGTATCTGCTTATCATACAGACGATAAGCAGTTCAACCACTGGGGACGCAAAATGAATGTTTTTTAATTGTGTTCATGCTTGTGAAAACAAGTTTTAAGCTAGTGACAAAATAGTTGTGCAGTAGCCTAGTAAGCAAAACACTTGGCATAAAATAATGCAATAACTGAAAAGGGCATGAGTTCAATGCTTAGCACAGACATTTAATTTGTTTGTGTTTTGTGTATTCAATGCCTTCTATTGTTATTTGTAGCCCATTGTGGTTAGTACTTGTTTATTAGCATTTTAACTTATTCCTTTGCCATCAAAATTTTTCCTGGGTTATTACATTTTGCATTATTAGAAAAAAAAACTTTGCAATATATTTTTTCTTTCAAAATATCTTCTAGAATTTCAATAAGGCTTCGGAGAAGGGTTTCTTGACAACTAAAGACAATTCTTTTATATTCTGTGATTACACTTTATATGTCATGGTAAACTGACTTATTTATATTCGATTAGATGAGCCCACTGTAATAAATCTGTATCTTCTGAACTGCTGATCGAATTAAATGATTTATGTATGTATATAAAAGAGATAACGGTGCACCAAAGCTTTCAGAAACGGCGTTTCCTGGGCACCTTGTTACAATACTAGATGAAATACAGGGTGTAAAAGCTGACCATCTCAAAAATCTAGATTTTGTGTGCATCATTTGTAACCGGATCAGTAGTTCAGAAGATACAGACTTTTTATTCCAGATATTTTTCAGCTTTTTCTAAACATATTCTCAATAGTTAGTTTGATAATAAAATTTGATTTTTTCAGACTTAAGGCTAATAAATTCCAAGTTTAAATTTTTGGCTATTAAAATCATTCGTTATTGTGATTTACTATTCCACTTCAGAACAAATTAAATAAACTTGAGCAATTTGTTTGTTTACTTATTTCTTCATTTTCTTGGAAATTTTTTAATAAGTTTATTTAATTTTTCTAAACAATTTTGCATTATTTTTGTTTCATTTTAAAACTATTGATCCTTTAGATTTTAAGATTTTACAAACTTAAAAATTATAATTCTACATTTAGTTTTGTGTTTGTTTCAATTAGATTTTATGGAAATTACATTTAATACATTAAATTTATATATTTTTGCTTTAGCTTTGTAATAGTGAGTACATTTAAAATTTTACATTTGTGAGAATTTATTTATAATTGTTTTGTTTTATTTTCTAATGTAGCTATTATTATATTTTTATATTTAATTTAATTATAGTTTTTTTTTTAACATAGTTTGTACAATCAAGTAATGATTATGGCATTTCTTCTTGTGTATTTTACATATTTTTTAATAAAGTTATTAAATTAAAAATTATATTTAGATCACTTACCATCATTATTTCGCCTTTTAAGGTTAATCAAATTCGCTGGCCAAGTTATTTCGAGTGATCATGAGATTTTTATTATATTTTCATTTCAATTATTCATATTTTTATAATAAATTTATGTAAATACAAAAATCACAGAGAATTTATATGATTATAGTTTTAATTTTCCAAGTATTTTTTATGCAATTTAGGTTTTGTTTATATTATTAAGAGGTTTTGCAATTACTTTAGGGTACTCTTTTTTAATATTTTATTTCTAATAAAGTTTTTAGGGGGTTCATCGTTTCTTTAATTTTCTTACATTTAAAATATGAAAACAAAATCTAATTTTATAAATACCAAACAGACATTTCACTGTTTATTTTCTTTACAGTGTTGGAAGAATAATAGCTCACTAGGGTAGCAAAAAAGTGTTATCTTACATGAAATCCTTATATGGTCGGGTTCATTGATATACCCTATGTATGTACGTGAATCTCATATCCCTTGTGCATATCGCGGTCGATCAGCGAGTATGCATCGCTTTCCGAACTGTATCAGACGAGACTTAACTGTACCGGTCGAGACCGCCGGCATGATATCCATCAAGCTCGAGGTCGTATGAGATGTCACGGATAGTCTGACAGATTTATGTTTAGGTAAGTGGCAAGCACGACCATCAGCGATTGATATCATGAAGACATGGTGACTAGAATTTATACATTAAGCAGTTTTTGACAGACAGTTGTTTTAGATCGTACTTGTATCATTTCGGACATGGCAGTGTTATGTTTTGTTTCAGTTGTAGTGGAAATGTTTTCTTCATCAGTCCATGATTTCATAATTGTAGGGTGTATTTGGAAGAAGTTATATAGGATGTAGCATTATACCAGATAACATATCTAACTGCAATTATGTTGGAGTCTTTGTATAACTGGACGTGTGTATGTAATTTTGTTTTAGGTTAGAAGAGATTTTCAGAAGAATCAATTCTTTAATTTACAACCTAACTTCGGAGTTGTATGTTAATATCTTTTACAATATTTTTCAAATGTTGTTGGTAATTTCTATGATAATTTCTATGAAAAATATTTAAAACAAAAACTAAAGAATTTTTTTGCTTATATTTTCCAAATGTTGTATGAAAACTTGCTCACACTGTTTTACGTTGACAACAAACTTATCATATAAATCAAAAGATTTTAGGAAACATGCCGAAACTATGTGACAACAAGGAACATTACAATCGAAGAGAAGGTGTGCAACAAGGCGATATACTGAGTCCATATTTGTTTATAATACTGACGGACGATGTGCAAAGAATCATTCATTTCTATGACAACTGGAAATTTGAACATGCAATTAGAGAAAATTTCAATGCTAGTATACGTAGATGACGTGACAATAGTAGCAAAATCAGTTGAATGTCTTCAACATAACTTAAATATATTCAAGGAAGAAATAACTGGAAGAGTTCTACGTATAAATCCGAATAGGACATAGACTATGATAATAATAATAATAATAATAATAATAATAAATTCCCGTCGTTCCTCTTAGGAACATAGGGCCGCTGAGACTATGATAATAAGCCGCGATAAAAACCAACATCAAATGCATATGGGTGTTAAAACCTAAAGCAAGTTGAATAGTTTCACTATTTTGGAGTCACCATTAGCGAAGACAGATTAGGGGATAGGGACTTGAATCTCAGAATAGCCACAACTGCCAATCTTTATTTAATTCGCATTAAACAAAAATTGTATTGGCAAAAGAGAAATCTCAAAAGGTACAAAAGTTGAGGTATACAGCTTCAGGTACATACCAACCCTCATGTATGGATGAGAATCTTGGTTGCTTACAACTAAATATCAGAGCATGGTTCAGACATCGGAAACGAAATACTTGCGCCATGTAGCAAGTAAAACACGAAGAGACAGAATACGAAACGACATTATACGAGCGGAAACGTTAAACAAGATGGTTTGGACATGTTGCGCGAGTACCAGAGAACAGCCTGAGAAACGGGTATTGGAAGAAGGGCCGATCGGTACAAGAAGCAAAGGAAGAAGAGAAGCCTGAAAAGAAACAATCAATAAGATCCTAACTGAACAAAGAATCGAGCCTAGAATAGCTAAAACAAGGGTACAAGATAGATTGATAAGTAAGTATCGTATGTAATAACGAAACACTATCACACAGTTTCAAATATTTAAATTCGAGAATCGAGTTATATTTCAAATTATTGTCACTATGAATGCCATCAAAAAGTCATATTGATAAAAACTTTTTTCTTAAAGGGCCCAATAAGCTCGCATACATGAATGACATACATGAAAACTGACAAACATTGGTATTTGTCAGTTTTTCTCCTCACCACTGTTCATGGAAACTGACAAACATTTATTTCAAAAGAAAACTGAAAAAATGTTTCAATTTTCAATCATATTTAAACTATATAAAATTGCGACAAAACCAACTGTGATCTCAAATTTGAATTGAAAAATATAAATAATTAAAAAAAATAAACTTTGTATGTTTTCCTTTGATATTTACATTCAAGTATGTCACTCTTCCCCTTATACCATATGAAATGTGCGAGCAAAGAAGAAATTATTAAAACTTTTTAATATTCGTCCAACCTGTATGTCATTAAAAAAATTTTGCCATACACTGTCAGGGAATCCGTCCAATATGGCATGTATGTGTGTATGTCATACAAGTATGTCATACAAGTATGTGAGTATAGGGTACCCTTAAGATCATATTATTATTCATTTTTATCTTTTCCAACACTATGATTTCAATTGCATAATCTGTGAAATGCCCGATTGCTATAAATTTTATTAGTTTTATTTATTTTGTTTCATATGTTTATTTAAAATAAATCTGGAAGTTAGTAAAATCATATTCATATGTCTGTGTATTTAGAGGTTCTTAATTATTATCTTTGTTCTGAATGTTAATTAAAGAATTTTTATTTTTTTTAATTTTCTTCACATTTTTTCTGTGTTTTTTCTTTTAGTCCCATTTATAAAAATCATTTTCCATTGTTCATTATTTTCATTATTTTTTTTTATAATTATTATTTTCAATTCAATTATTAATTTATTTATTTATTTATTAGTTTGGTGTCGTTTGCTTGTTTGTTGGTTTTCCATTTTTGTCTGGTTAACTAAAAATTGGCATTATTGTTATGCTGTTAATTTACCAAAATTTTTTAGTTAAATTAAACTATAAACCTAGCAAATGTTTTTTATATGTATGTATCTTATTAATATTAACAACAATTACACTTAGATTTTTTGTTTAATATCATCAACTGCTTACAAAACTTGTTTGTTTAATGATTTGTTTAAGAAAATGTTGTTTGTTGGTGGTGAGTTTCATAAATATTTTAAAGAAAACTGTTGTTTTCACTTCATGCTTCATCTATCTGCCTGCACTGCACCAGTAGCAAACAGTACACTGAGAAAAATTACTCACTTTCAAAATATTATAGAAATATGTATTCTTTTGCATTTGGTGAAAAGTTTCTTTCTTTTTTTTATTAAAAATTTTTTTTCATTTAATCTTTTACATGATTCTCATAACACATAGAATTATATTTAACAACAATTTTAGTATTTTAGTTCATAAGTTGTTTTAGTTAGTTATAGTAGGTATTTATAAAAAGATATAGGTATTTGAATATTTTATAATTTGGTAGCAAAATTTCACATTTTTATCGCTATCTTTTCTTACCTAAAGAGTATGTTTTGTTAGTTATAAATATTACCTGGGCCAAAATTACAGAAAATACACAAATGCATTTCTTTACCCAACAAATCATCTCTTTTCGTTTTACAATCAAGTTGCTTAAATAAGGAAAAAATAAAAATATTATTTGCACTTCACTTTGTCAAATTCCTAGATTTCTTCATTTAAATGCTCAATTAAGGGTGAGTTTTTAATGCGAACATTAAAGATTTAGTCATCTTTTCTGCTTTTATTGCCCAGCTTAAGCGGCCAACGTTGGTGGTTTAAGCTGTAAAAAATAAGTATGTCAACACACACATTCGATTGTACTTTTTTCAATATAATAATTAATCATATGATATAAATTCTGTTTTTATGTTGTAAGCGCGTCTATACTTTTATTTCACAGCACATATTTGTTATTTCTTAAGTTTTTCTATTGTCTCTTTTTTATTCTATCTTCTTATTTTTCTTTTATTTTCTGCAATTTGCAAAGCCAGCTGTTCAGAGAAGCCATATTTTATTATTTAGTATGACAATTTTAAAAGGTTTAATCTTTCACTTAAAAACGGCAAACAGAATTAGCACTTAATTAAATTTATTCTCAAATTAATTGAATATAGTTTCAAACTGAGATCAAATGTTCACATTAAAAACCCACCCTAACTATAGCAGGCAGGTCTTGTATTGAAAAACGCTTTTCGTTTACATAATTTATTTAAAAACACCCACTGTGTTTTGTATCGAAAGTATTTCCTTCGTATTCTGAAATAACAATTAAAGTTAGAATTTGTATTATTTTGCCTTGTATTAAATTTAAATGCCTAAAATAAAAATTTTTTCTTTTAATTTCCTTTTTCTTCTTTTCAAAAATACTCATTCATATTAAATTAATAGCATAAAATTGAAAGAAAATTTTTCAAAACATATGAGATTAAATTGAATAGTAATTTGTATCACATTTCTCAATGTTTATTTATTTATTGCAAAGTAATATAGAATAAATAAAATAATAGAGAGATATAGTTATTGTGATTTATGTATATGTTATATGCAATTCTGCTATTGTGATTTATTCATGTGTCAATGTTTTGTTTGGCTTGGTTTGGTAGTTTTTAAGTTACGCTACTATATGTAGCGAATTCTTTGTCCAGTAAATTTCCTTACCGCCATGACTAATTACGGCTTTTACCTAAGGAACCTCCTCCAAGAAACTTGCGCCGATCTGTACCGTTGTACAGAAAGCCGGAATCCTCAATTCCTCTCCTGTTTTGTTCCAATGAGTTTTGTTTGGTGCTCCACCACGATTTCAAAGTACGCTTTCTTAGAAAGCTAGGTTAAGTTATCAAAATAAATGTTTGCATGCGGTTAACAACCAACGGTAACAATTAAAGAATTAAAATTTTAAGCCGTCCTTACACTGTCTGAGTTTTAGTCTGATTTCAAAAGCTAACTTTAAAAATATGACACTTAAAACTCATATTGTATATTAGATGAAACTATAGTAGGTTCTATTTTCAACTATGCTCAGATGAAAAATTAAAAATTGTATATTAGACGCGAATTTTCACTTTTACATACTGAAATCAGACGAAACCTCATATAGTATAATGGCAGTTTTAATAAATGAAAAATTTTGTTTTAATTATGCCTTTAAACCGAATTAATTTATGTGGTCATAATTGATAACCGCATAAGTCGAATTAAGAAAAATTCAATTATGTATGCTATATTATCCCTGGAAAATTTTTCGGACTATGTTGTCCATTTTAGTTAAAATGGACTGGTTACAACATTGTCCTATATAAAGCAGTCATTTGTAAATAAGAGTTTGTAGTTAAGGGACAAGTGTTCGGGTTTTAACATTTTTTTTAACTCGACTTATAGAGAAAACCACGATACCGACTTTTAAAGCACCTTATTTTCGTCTTAAATACGCTAATCACGATGCAATCTGGTCTCTCACAGGTGTTTAGAATGTATCGACTCTATGATACGGTTGAGGGCTATACATTTCAGAAATAGGAGTTTCGGTTTTCGAGGTAAGGTGGAGGGATTATTTCCCCTCTACCGTGTAACATTACCGTAGATAGGCTTTCACGAAGACTGCACTTATTGGGCATATACACTATAGGGTATACTGACGATATAGCACTGATAGTTGGCGACAGTTTCACGGATACCATTCGAAGCTGTATGAGACAGGCTCTCAGGGTAACCCAGACGTTGTGTATTGAACAGGGACTAACCATCAATCCTAGCAAATCAGACGATATGATCTTTAGTCGAAGGAGAAAAAGTATAGAGTTCAATTCTTTAACGTCTCCAGGAAAGTAAAATATATGGGGTTAACGGTATATACGAAAGTAACCTCGAGAGGTCACTTTGATTTCAAGATACGAAAGGCATAAAGAATACTACGTCAATGTAGAAGGGTTTGTAATCAAAGGTGGGAGAATCTCATCTAATGCTGCACACTGGATCTATATTATGATGGTTAGACCTACACTTGCTTACGTATCGGTCTGGTGGCACAGGATTGCTTGTATGGGTATATGTGGAGCAATATGCAGCACGTAAGAAATGGAAGCAGTACTGGTAATGCCGTCGTTAAACATATTTATAAAGAACATGGCCAATGTTAAAACAACGTATGGAAAGTGATGTCACTTGGTATCACTTTGGATCTAACACGCGGAATAGGAGTATTGTGGACCTCAAATGCCTCTGGAACGCATGAGCAAAAGGGTATTCGAGACACTACCTTATATACCTAATTGACATTGATTAAGATACTCAGTGATAGGTTGTAGATCCAAGCTTAAGGTCCCGTGGTGGTTCCTTTAATACTAGTCAAATTACTGTACTTTAAACAAATATTTTTGATTTGTGAGGTTATTTTGTTTGTTAACATTTTTGTTCTAAATAATTGATGTGTTTCTTTTCACCGCTCACAAGTTGGCAATGTATTGTACCAATCCAATTTTCACCAGTCATAGGACAAGTACATTAAGACAATAGGTACAAAATTTCCAGCAGGGAAGACAAATCATCTCTGATGATTATTTATTCCATATTCTCTTTGATTTTTCCATAACATTCCCCTACACGATGGGCTAGGATCCCAGAATTTTGGCCATAAATAGAATATTGATTTAGAGGTTTTATAAAATATTGCATCAGCGGTCTTTGGCACCACTGATTTCAAATATGAAATTTAAATTATAAGATTCAAGATGGCGGTTTCAATATGGCGATCAAAATTTAAAAAAAGTCAACTTTTTAATTTTTTAAAAAAGGCAAAAGAAACACAGGGGATTTGTGATAGATATTATTTAAAAAATTTTTGAAATTCACAATGGTGAAACCAATATGGCGGCGGCTATAATACTGATACATTTTTAAGAGATCATCAATATTTTCTAATTATGTACGTTAAGACTAGAGGCGACAGAGGCTAGAGATCAGCCATATGGAGGTTTTAGAGTCACGGATTACTAGTCCGATAATAAAATTTACAAATCTAATATGGCGGATCCAATATGGCGGTCAAATTTTTTTAAATCATCCTTTTAAATTAAAAAGAAAGACAAAGGAAACTATGGGAGCCTGTGATAGATATTTTGCAAACAGATATTTGAAAATTAAAATGTTGATATCAATATGGCGGCTATAATATTGATAAATTTTTAAGATATCATCATTTTCAAACTACTTTAAGACTAGGAGCGAGAGGTTAGAGATCAGCTATATGGAGGTTTATAGAGTCGCGAACTACGAGTCTGAAATTAAAATTTAAAAACTCAAGATCAACATTTCAATTGTTTTGAATAGATAAAGGAAACTATAGGACCCGTGATAGGTACATATTTTACAAAAAAAATTTGGAATTTGAAATGGTAAAATCAATATGGCGGCTATAATATTGATACATTTATAAGATATCATAATTTTTTAATTAGGCTAAGATTAGGAGCGACAGAGGTTAGCTATCAGCTAATTGGGGGTTTTTGCGTTACATGATTATTAATCGTACAATCAAATTTACAAATTCAAGATGGCGATAGAAAATTTTGAAATAAAATTCTATAATTATGTTTGCTGCTAATAAAAAGAAGTTTAAAAGCGTGACATTAGAATATTATTAAGATCTGATAAATATAATAAACGAACATACCAAATTTTATTAATAATTTAAATTAAATAACAAAAGACAACCACGGCACATAAAATAAAAAAGTAGTCTGTAAATTTGACCAGGGCCACCTATCTGGATGTATTTTGACACGCTAACTCCGAATCTGAGGTCTGTTTGGCTTGTACACAGTAAAAATTTAGAGTAAATTGCTAAAACCAGCTACAAATCATTATTTGAATTAGAGAGGTCAGCTTTATGTGCAAAAAATAGCATAATATATGGAATTTTTACTTTAAACACTTGTCAAAAAATAAAAAATTCAGAGACCATAATCACAAAATATTTTAGGAGAATAAAGGAGAATAAATTGTCTTCTATTAGATAGTACAAATAAATTTTGCATTTACCGGAAATGTACTTTTGGTCAAAATATTTGAATCCTGGTCCATCGTGCATTGTTGAGATAAACCTATTTTGTTGTTTTTTATGTTTAGCTGGTTTATGTCTTTTGCAATAGAAATCAGCACCGATCCGTTCAGCTTGTGGGATATCACTGTGCCTGAATTCGCAACTTTTTTTTGTAATAAGCTTGGCGCCCTACTGGTAAAGGTAATTCAAATACTCTGATTTCAGTGGTGTTAGACGTTTTTCGAAGTTAACTCTCGTATTCGCGCTATTCGAGACTTAAAATTAATATGCTAAAGTACCATAAAAGGATATTTTTGTACTTTTGCGAACATTTTCGAGTTTAAAACGATTGAATAAACACAACAAAACACTACACTCTGATTTTTTCGTGAAAAATCGACTTCTTTTCGTAAAAATGTTAGTAAAATGTATACTTTAAAAATTTTAATCATCTAAATTCCCATAAATTTACATAAACCAAATTGAAAAAAAATCGTTTTTTTCAACAAAAAAAATTAAAAAAAAATTTTTTTTCAAAAAACAATTAAATTTTTGGAAAAAAGTCACAGAATATCTTATATTTAATCAAATTAGCAAAATATTTTGTTTTTATGGTAATTAAATATGAACTTTGCCAGTAAGGTGTCCAACTTATTACATTTTGCGGCTAGCACAGTGTAATTCAGATATTCTCATATTCCGTTATCAATAAAAATTTGAGTTTATCAAAATTGAAATATTGAACTTAAGCCGAAATACATAATCTCCCTTATTCCGTAACTATTTGTCGACGTCACGTCAAGACAATACCAAAAAATTTCCACATTTCTACTCATCGACAACAATTTACTATAACTGATAGCCACTTACTATTCTCTAAGACATAGAAAATGGAAAGAGGCTGTTAATAGTGGCCAATTTTTGTCGACAACGAGTATACCAGTATACCAATTTTTTGGTATTGTCTTGACGTGACGTCGACAAATAGTTACGGAATAAGGGGGAATAACTTTCAACTTTAAATTAATTTAAATCAATAATATTGTAATTGAAGCGTATCGTGCGTTCAAAAATAACATTTTCTAAAAGTTAAAACAATTTGTTTGACGTATGTTGAACGTTAACAAAAAAAATTACTGAATTTGCATTGTTCGTAATTGAAATTGAAAGGTTTCTTCTCTGTATCAAGTAATTTGTCTTTTCTCATTTGAACTATTCATTTTTCAATAGAATTCCTCTAGCATGGAAACGGAGGTGAGAAAATAAACAAATCCATCCAAGTTACTGGACGGGAAGAGTTTAGTCAAAAGGACAAATAATGATACATATTATTAATTCTTCAAAAGATTCCTAAAAAATTGCATGTATAAAGAATTGTTTGTTTGCCTCTTGTACAAGTTCTGAAATTTGTGAGGCCAAATTATCTATACGTTGGACGACGGTATTATTCAGTCTATTAAAAATAGAAAACTTTTTCATCACTTTTTTTATTTTTGTTTCGCCCATAGAAAACATTCATACATACATATCGCTCATTTATTTCAATATTATCACAACTCAAAAAAACGTGATTTTTGAGTTAATAACACATAATTAACAAGCATATCGTTCTTTATGTTGTGTAAAAATTTAGTAAAAATATCTTGTAAACTCACATTTTGAGAGAAGAATGTACTTTTATTTTCCCATTAAGTTGCATGTAAAATGAAAACTTCAGTCGTTTTGTGTAAAACTAGATTTTTTCAGTTATGACACTTTTAAAGTAAATTAGGGAGATATAAAATTTTTCTTCATTTATTTCCTAAGAACTTGACGCAACACAAGCGTAATCGCGTAAATAATAAAATACTTTTATTATTTGGATTGAAAATTGATTTTTCTTTTATTTTCTTTTTCTTCTTCTTCTTCTTTGCCATTATCAGTTTTACCTCAGTCGTTGACTTTTGCTGTTGGTATTTCCACTTTATTTTTTGTTTTGCTTTTTGTTGCTTAGCAAAAACATTTTTATTCGTTTTCTTTGGCAACATTTTTAACTTGGCAATTTGCCAAGTTTTATTACATTTTTTTAGTACATACATAGATATTTAATTTTGCTTAGATGAATACTTAAATTAGTATAAATACTTTTTGAGAATCAAAATTCAATTTACGTTTAAAGCTTTTCCCAAATTTGACCAAAACCAAAAAAAATGTTTATATCAGGCTTTCAAGACTAACTGAGAAGTCCAACAATAAGTTACCGAAGCTAAAACAAAACTTTTCTGACTTTAGTTTGTTGCAGTAGGTCAGTTTTATTCCGAACTAAAAATACTCACCAAGTAAATATAAAATTAATTTATAATTTCTCTCAATTCGAAACTCACCAAGTAAATATAAAATCAATTTATAGTGATTGTGCTATTCTCTCAATTCGAAACTTATAAAATAGGACTGAAATACAACTAAGCTGACATATAATAAAACTGTAAAAGGGCCGCACAGTAAACTAAATCTGAAAAAAAAGGAATTTACGATTTCTTATCTTTGAATAAAGCAATCAATACAATCAACATTTACTATTTGTAATTTTTTCGAAAAACTAATATTTAACGAAATATGATGACAAAGGTTTTTTACTATGGAAAAAAACGTAAGTTGCTCTACTGCTCCAAGTCCGTCACTGATCTAGTCTTCTCGTTTCAAAAGTTCTATTCTATGACTGTTTAGCTATCATACAGTCAAAAATTCGCATCGATGTAGCTGCAGGCTTGCCTGTTATGAGATTGGAGGTAGGCATTTTTTGCCATATTTTAAAGTATTGTTGATCATTATCAGGGACACGCAATTCCAATCCAATTCCAATTGTGAATGGGTTCATGAAAACGTAACGAAATTGGTTTGTTCGAAAAGTGGTTATTTTTTTCAAATTCTGAATATCATTTACAAAGTTGTATTTTAGTGATTGGAAGATGGGAATAATATGTTCTAGCTATTAAATACATAAATTAAAGTGCTAGTGAACTCCAATTCATGGAGAATTAATTCCGTTTCTGAATGGAAATTTCTAAAATTCAAGCACAAACGGTTTTCATGAACGCAATCAAACGGTTTTGTAGAGAAAATGATGCCAAACCAATCCGTATTGGATTCTATGAACAGGCTGAATGTGCTGATTTAATTCCGTTTTTGCATGCCTTTTTCGGTGGATATTTTATGCAATATATTAGTTCTTCGTTGGCGGAGATTTTAGGGCACTTACCATGATACCCATTATACGAAAAATCCTCTCTATGCAAGATTGATTGTTCGACGATTCCAGTGCTTTCAACCAGACTGATATAATGTAAATTATTATCGTTTTGATTACTGGCTTTAGTAACCAATACGAAAAATCCTCTCTATGCAAGATTGATTGTTAGACGAGTGCAGTGCTTTCAACCAGACTGATATAACGTAAATTATTATCGGTTTGATTACTGGCTTTAGTATCCAATTACACCCCTTAGGATTTATGCCTGAGAAAGAGCCAATGGCATCTCTGCAAACATAATTGTCTTTAAGGCTTTAATTAATCTACGGTCAAGGATAACACCTAAGTATTTGGCATTGATCGAGAAGGCTAGGTTGATACCATGCGCGAAATATGTAATTTTTTACCTTCTGAATTGACAATTGGGCTACTCTGTGAACACCAGTCACTGACCTTGTGAAGTGCTGCGTCCAGGCTTTGTGTTAACGACTGAAGATAAAAGCTCGATATTGCAGCAGGTTTCATCTTCAAGGATTCCAGTTTTTTGCAGAAAATTGACAGCCACATTCCATAAGAGGGGTGGTAGCACGCCACCTTGTGGCGTACCTAGTGATACGTTCTTCACTTATAGTTTATGTGATAGTTCTGTATAGGAGCATATTCTTAATAAGCGGAAATGTGCCCCGGTCAATCCCCAGTTCTTTGAAAGCCTGGATGATTGACGTCGAGTCGATGTTGTTGAAGGTGCCTTCAATATCAATGAAGGCTACCGAACATGATACAATAATACAGGTACCACCACGACGACAACAAATACAACACCAATAAACAATGTATTTTGTTGGTAGAAACGTACCAGAAATATGTCAAATCTATTGTCTGTGTGTCGCAAACATTCATAAGCTCCCTCAAATTTACTAACACATACCCGTTGCTGATAGAAAAATACCAGAAATGTGTCAAAATCTATTGTCTGTGTGATGCACAAATTTCAAATTTACTAGAACAGCTGAGCTTGTAGTGATACCTGTTTAATGTACCTTGCTACCGAAGGGGAATTTTTTCCACAAGTTACTTCTCAATGTATCCTATTAGCAAGTGCAAGGCCGGCTCAACTGATTCCCCCTCGGTCTACACGTCTGACCACTTTTCCGTTTCTCGATTTCTCATTCTTAGCAGATTCGAAAAATTATTTTTATTGAAGAGGATAAAAATATGATTAGAGAAATTGACATTGCCACGCCCACAATATGTAAATATTCTTTGTACTTAACTTTTAATTAAGGGCCAGGCCACAATGACATTTTTAAAACGCAGATTTCTGCCTTTTTGTATTCTACACTAACAACTCTTATGCAATTTTGCACATGGGACATATTTTTGAAGCGGGCAACCCAAAAAAAAATTTTTATTTTTTATATTTTATGAGGAATTTTTTTGTAGTATGTTTCAGCCCGCTATCTCACGGTCGAAGGGGAGCTTTTTTGTCCCTTTTTAAGGGTCAAAAGAGAACCATACAGCGAAACGGTAGATGGTTTAAATGTTCCATGAAATTATTTCTCGTGAAGTTTTACATAAAAGTGCTAAACACCCTAATACATTAAAAGTAAGGTTTACACGATATCTTATAACGATTCTCTATAACAATGACCAAAAGGTAGGCTGCATGTAAAGAAATTTGCAAAACTTTTAAACTTAACTGCCTGCTAGACGGATCAATATTTTAGCTTCAATTTATGTGCTTGTGTGCGTTTGTTACGAAAATCAAAAGCATTTTGATATTCTTCAATATTTCCCCTCCGTATATGTCTACAATTTTTTGTAAGCAATCGCACAAAAACACATATATTGAAATAAATTTTTTTTATTTTTTTTTAAACAAACACAACCCGCGAAGCGACTAGCTTGTTTGCGGAAAACACCCAGGACCTATAGCGGGAATCGAACCCACGACCTATGGACTGACAGACTAGCATCGCTACCACTCAGCCACAGGGGCAAACTTTTACAAAAAATAAAACATCTCGAAGTTAGAAAAATTTTAATTTCAATTGGTCATTTCCGGTGTTGAACATGAAAAAATATTGTTTCTTAATTAAATATTTTTTTGAAAAGATCAGAAGGCTTATTCTGAATTGCGATGCGAAAGTCAATACGATTCGAAAATTATAAATGCGAACAATTGCTGTTCTGTGTTACGATGTTCGTTTTTTATTCGCATTTAAAATCTGAATTACGCAACTATTTTATAAATTAAAGTAGATAGATTTTATAATCCAAACTAACAAAAAAAAATTAATTTCAAATTTGACGTTTATTTATTTTTTGACCAGTGTTGCCCCGATTTGAAATAAAATTCGAATGCGAATACCAAATTTCTTTCGCATCGCAATTCAGAATAAGCCGCCAGACGATTTACTATAAGAAACACATATTTGAATTTTTTTTGTTTTAAGTTCAAAACAGTTAAAAAAGATTTCAGAAGGATAACACTTTCGCACCTCATAACTCGACAAATAAACATCATACAAAAATTTTTTAGAACTATATATAGTTATGCAAAATATCAAGGAGTTTCGGCAAAAATAATGCCCCACATATATCCATCTTCTGTGAGAATATGTCCGACTTTCTAAACGCCAGAATGCATTGCAGTGATACAAAGTCGTACATTAAGCTCCCGCTGCAATACTACAATATGATTAAAAAAGTCGGCAGTCCATCCAAGGTAAATATTTTTTGTCAACTACTTCTGCTAAACATATTCTAATGAAACTTCGCACGCAAATTAATATTTTAAATACGTTTAGGGTAAGGTATGTAAAAAGCTAATTTTTAATCAAATAAATGGGAATTTTGTCGCAACGGTTATCGATTTTGTTATGGGTTTTTGTTTCTCCCACATCGATAATTGACTAAAGTCACTGTCATGTTGTATTCATCGTATCATTCATAATCAAACACGTACATAGATGAGCCATCAAAATGTTATTTAGAATTTAGAATCCTACTTTCAATATTATGCAGACAAATTTTCATGATTTTTAAGAAGAAAATAAGAGTTTAACAAATCAAACCAGCTAAACTGAAAAGAAAAAAATGTTGTACTTATAAATTATGCTATGAACGTAATAAAATAAAAAGACAAGGTTTTTTGTTTGTTTTTGTTTAAATTGAGCACAAACCTTTACTAAAGATCTGCACTACAATAATTTATTTGAATATTTCAGATTGTTATTGTTTTTCCAGGCTATTGAATTAAATTTTCTGTTTAGTTGGATGTATTCGAATTAGAGAAATCAACAACGCGCAAGTTTGTTGTTGTTCTTTACAATAAATCTATTTTCAAGTATGAATTTTATTAAAATTTTGTTTCTATTACAATTTTGAAATAAAATTAATGGCCCTTTTCACAATATATGATTAGAAGTTAGTTAACATGAACTTTAACAGCAAGTTCGGCATAAAAAACTTGACATTAAAGTCCACTTTTAATCGTATATTGTGAAAAGGGCCGTTAGAAATATTTTTGATTGATCTTTTTCTGTGAAAAAAAACAAACAATTTTTTTAATGTTTGGTTTTACAATTTTTTTGGTTTATTTCTTTGCCAACTCAAAACTTGAGTTCACAATGAAATAGTTTTTTTTCAGGTTTTTTTTTTATTCCGTTTTGTAAATAATCGTTTTTCCAAATGTTTTTCGTTACAAAAAATAAAGATTTTTTCTTTATATTCATTTTTTGTTAAATAATATTGATATTTTTTGTTTTTGTATCTTGATATCGTTCCTTAATTTTCTTTATTATTGATTTTATTGTTTTAATTACTTCATTTAGGATTTTGGGATTTTTGCTTTAGAAATATGAGAAAAGGAAGTGTTTTTTTTTGTTTGGAGTTTTTCTATCAAGAACAAGTTTTTTTATATAACTGGTTTGTTTTAAAACTCATGTATTTATCACACATAATTGCATTTTTAAATTAAAAGGTATTTTTTGTTAAAGATTCAAAACAGGAAATAAGCCAAGGTTCCAAAATTAAAAGAAAACAAATCACTCTATTAATCTAAAATTTAAATGCAAAAAAGGCAAAAAAACAGAAGTTTACTTAAAAGTATTTATCAGGCCTGTTGTGTATTCCATGCGGTATGAAATGGATCGAAATTATCAAATCATTCATCTCTATCGCAAATGCTACGAGAATAAGTTGTTTGGAAGGAAACCTGTATTCGCATTCCAAACAAGTCGGTATCGCGAATAATTTGTAATTAAAGGTTTATATTGTGAATTATCTTGGAAGCAAAATTTTCTATTGTGAATTATTTGTCAGAGCTTTATAAATAATTTTCGCACTTATAAAAGGAAAATATAATTATTTTTAAAAAATTAATAGCGTTTTTTGGTTGGTGCTGGAAGAGAAAAAAGCAATCCAAATACATAGATTGAACAAAGATATATGTACTAAATATGAGTAGAATCAGCTATCGTTAACGGAGACCAAGTAAAAATAATACACATCTAAGTGCGTTTGTCTGTTAGTTAAATGTTCTTTACATATTTAAGGAATATCACAACTTGAATAAAGATGAATTCCGATACCTGTTGATTGTTGGAGAAAAGCTTGCTTCCTGGCGGTAAAATGTTTTCGACACCTCCCGCAGTGAAAATGACTGGCACTTTAAGTTTTGGCGGAACGCAGCTAACAGAAAGGGAGTTGGCTGACAAATCGATGTCGGTTTTTTGCAATCTATATTCAGTGAAGTGTTGCTAACAGAAGATTTTAACAATATTTTAAAGGTTTGTTTCTTGACGAAAATATGGATATTGCGAAATGGCTCTACATAAAATTCGGTTTACTAAATGTCGCAGTTTGTATACCAGACAATTGATTTGCTCTTTGTTAAAAATAATAATAAAAGTAATTCGATAAGAGTTCTACCTTGAAATACAAATTACAACTTGCATGTTCCCTGCTCGTTCCCATTAACACTTGTTGTGAAGTTATCATTGGTGATGCCACATTTTTTAAGTTTGCAAATCGCTCCCAAAAAAATTTCTTTCACGATAGAAAATTAGATAATTTTCGAGTTTTTGAATGAAAATAGTTATTTGCGATAGAGGTGATGTTATTACAAATGGATATTTATAACAAAAGCTTTGTTAATTCAGAAAATGTTTCATTCAACATGGAATATGGAACGTGAGCGGTTTACTCTGTAATTCGATTTGAAAAGAGAACTGTTCGAATTTGTATGTTATTTACATTGAAATTCGAAAGCATTTTCTATTCGGATTCGAATTATAGAGTAACCGCTCAAAACCTGTATATTTTTTAAGGGCAAGATTACAAAAGCACATATCAATTGAATTTGTGCTTTTAGAAAATGCTGGTATTTAACCGGACTTGTTAGTTGTTTAACATATTTTAGTTTTCTTTTTTTTTCTTTTTTTAATTTTGGACTATTGAATTATTTAAAGTTTTTTTTTATATTTTTTGATTGGAAGTACTTTGTATATAATTTTTTTTAGTTAATTTTTTTTATATTTTTTTATATTTTGTTTATTTTAAAGTAATATTCGAGTATATTTTGTTGTAGATGTTTCTTATAAATTTCGAATACACTCTTTTTTAATTAAATAAACAAACTCTTAAAATATATATTATAAGATTAATTTTTTGTTAAGAGAATTTTAAAAATTATATAATAAAACTCTTGGAGTTTAAAAAGTATTTGTTTAAATATTATATTTAATAGAAAAAAACATATATTTTAATAGTTTGTTTATTTATTGATTTTTATTTAACATGCACACAGACACACACACACCTGTCATACACTGATTGATCCAGCAATAATGGTTTTGATTCTGTGACAACAGTGGCAATCGATTTTGTTTTAGATTCCTTTGATTTTGTTAAGTACCCAGACTTTTAAGTTTTAATTTAGAAATTAATATACAAATGTTTTAAATAGATAAATATATACAAAATAAATACTTTTGTATAAAGAAGAAATTTAAAAATTTAGAAGAAAAATTTAATTCCCAGAATTATTTCACTTTCGATCGAACTGTATGGATGGATAAGTATGTCTGACAGGGTCGGTAAGTTGTTTTTACGTTGCAGTTTTTTTTTCTTTTTTGTTTTTTGTTAAGCAGTAAGTATACAAGATACTTTTAAAACTTTCGTTTTTTAGGTTTTAAAATAATAATAATAACATAAAATAAAAATATTATTATAAATGTGTGTATGTATTTAAGTCTTTGTTAAAGCTTGTTTCACATTATTTTGTATTCATAAAAATAAAAATAGTAAAAAATAAAAGAACATTTTAAAAGTTGTGTGTGTTGTAGTAGTTGGCGGTAATAAAATAAAAATAATTACAATTTATTATTGCATTCCAACATAAATGAAAGTTTCAATTGAATTTTTGTGTTAGCCAGTGTTCTTTTAAACTGATTTTATGTTTGTATTTTCAGAATTAATGCTCTTAATTAAAAAAACACACATTTCTGTTTAATGTAATTTTGTACTTTTGGTGTTTAAGAAGAGTAAAAAATAAAGATAATTTTTTTATTTCAATATTTTTTTAAATTAAATTTTTTTGTAATTTTTTTTAGCAAAACATGAACTCCTTTTAAAAGATTCTGGCCATTTTTGTTTGTTTTTTTTTAATGAAATAAGAAGAAAAGATAGAAAAAAGTTAAAGGAATTAAAAAATAATAGTTTTTAATTAAAAAATTAAAATAAAATGCAAAATTCTTTATATTTCTTTTTATAAATTAAGAGCACTGCTCCTTCTTTAAACTTAGGATTGCATACAAATATCACGTTTTAATAATTTCATTTAATTCTTTTAAAATTTTTAAAGAAAAGAAAAGCTTTAAAATTTACAACAAAAGGTTAAAAAAGTAAAACTAATTTTTGTTCTCAAAACACTTATTTTTTAATTGAAAATTATGACCATCTACAAAATTTAGTACAAAATGAAGTGCATTTTGTTATTTTTGGCTTGTATTTTTTCATTATTCATTAAAACTTTAAAATTTTAAATCAAAATTTGTAAAGGGACGTTTTTATTCTTTATATTCTTTTTTGTTATAAACTTTTTATATGTTTAAAAACATAAAGTTAACCTTAAAATCTTTTATTTGTTTTGTTAATAACACATTAGCAGTTTTATTTAGTTTTTTTCTTTTTAAATTTTTATTAAAATCGTCGTCGTTGTTTTCAACTCTTTATTTAGTTTTATTGAAAATTTAAACACTATTAATTTGAGTTTTACGTTGTATTTGCAGTTGTTGTCTTTCAACTTTTTTTAATTTTTTTTTGTTTTTTTACTAAAAAATAACTAGTTTACATTATTAAAAAGTTTCTGTTTTGTTTATTAAATAATTTATAATATTAAATGCTAACAAAAAAACAAGGTACTGGGTTTAAGTTTGTAAATGTTTTCTTTAGATTTGGTTACAAATACACTACGAGAATCAAATAAAAAGTAATTAATTAATACATGTCTAAGAATATAGTCGGTACATATCGTTTCTTGACACACATCGTATAATATAATATATAAAATAGACTTGGGCGGTGTTTAGAAAATAAATAGCACATTTTAATTTATATCCCTTAAACAGAAAAGAAAGCTAATAAAATTTAAAGAACGTAGAGTTTTTAAGATTTCGAAAGTGCAAAAATACAAAGAAAACAATAAATGATGTAGTTATTACATAATTAATTAAAATAATCTTGGAATCAACAAGAATCTCTTTTTTTAATTATCTATTAGCTTTCTCATTTTAAATATATTTCTATTTCTGTACTTTCACTACAATCACTATAATTCTTCTTCATATTGCATTTTAATAATTTACAAACAAGTTAATTCCAAGCATTTTATATAAAAATTGTGATAGTTTCAGCAAAATGAAGTTTTTTTTCATTTTAAACTGGTTCAATAGCAATGTTTTAAATATTAATTGTACTTTAAAAAAAATATTAAATTAAAAAAAATACAAATAAAAAATAAAATAAAAATAATAATAATTAAAAATAATAGTTATAGTTTTTCTTTTTTAAATTAATTACAAAATTTAATCATCACATTTGTTTTAAAAACATTTTGAAAAGCTTATTTTTTATCATTAAAATCACTCAACTTAAGCCTTTTGAAAAAAAGGGCCTAAGTTCTCAATATGTTTCATATGTTATTAATTTACAATTACAAAAATATAATAATTAAATATAGTTTAATTTATTAAAATAAGAAAGTTTAAGAGATAAAATACATAAAGGCTCAAATAGACGAGAGAAGTATTCTTTTCGAAAACAGCTAAAAAATACAAATAAATCTTAGTTCAAGGCATTAGTCAAATCGGCAGACGAATATATATATTTTTTACTGAAACCTATCAGGCCTGCACCGCTATATTATGTAATTCGCTGAAGCTAAATCTCTATCGCTAAAAATCTATTAAGTCGTATTAGCGATTTTTGGCTACGAATGCAATTTTGCAACGAATAGTGATAAATTAGGCAATGCCTTAAAAGTTTAATTTTGTATTCATTCAGCATTTTAGCAATTAAGATTTAGATTTAGTGAATTACAGAATACTCTAAGAAGGGAAAAAAAAGGAAATTTCGCCTTCAAAAACAAATTAATTCGGTACGACCGAGAATTCGTTATAGCCCGTTTCCTAATAACCGAATTTTGCTGATGACTTACAGACCGGAGCCGATATATGGTTTGTTATAGTTGAAGAAGTATGGACAATTCTTTCTCATTGTGATAAAGAATTAACTTTGGCTAAATTATGACAAGGAATTGAGTACTTTCGTAGGCTGCACAAATTTACTGAATTTCCGAATGTACCCTGCATTAAACTCTACTGCCAATCTGATGTATTATTACTTTTTTGTTATAACATTTATTGCGTTAACAGCAGGGTACGTACTTACAGTACATTCAGAATAAAGTTTTTTCGTAGAATGCATTGTAAATGCGTACCCTATTGCTAACACGAAGCTTGCTGTTATAGATTAAGGCAAATTAATAAGGAGAATGCATCGGCGATTACAAGCAAATGTGCTGACATTATAATTGCCAAATTCCATTAAAAAAAACAAACAGCTTTTAGATGTATATGATATTTAACAATCAAAATGGCCACGATAATTTACTTGAATTCCCCGATGCATGCGAATATTTTGGTTTAATTATTTTCCAGTAAATAAATAAGTAGAAAAATAATTAAAGTATTCACTTATTTTTACTTTAAAATTACAAGTATTTTTTTTGTCTTACCTATCGGCCCTGCCCTGTTCTGTGTATCACTCGAAATGAAAACAGTGTGGAATTTTATGGCATTGTTGTTGTAAAAAATATATTTATAACAACAATGCCACGGCAATTGACATTATTTTCATTTTGAGTGAAACACAGAACACAGCCGTATATCTTAAGTTTTATTTAACTGTCACAACGCACATAACGGGAGAAAAAAATTAAAGTTGTTGAACTTTTTGTGGCAGACGCGTTTCAAACTTTTTTTTATAACTTGCTTTATGTAAATATGTCCACCATTTCAACTTTTTTGACTGAAGTCAGTAACGGGTGAAACGTGGCTTGTGTAACTCCACCTTAAGTCGCCTAATGGATTTTTGATTGTTATCCATAACCGATATATAAGAATTGTCATGCATAAGATTCGCTTTTATATGCCCTCTGATGGGTACACTCACATACTACATACTTGAATGGCATACATGCCATGTTGGACGGATTCCCCGACTGTGTACGGTTAATTTTTTTGAGTGACAAACATGTTGGATGAAGCTTAAACATTTTTAATAATATTTTCTTTGCTCACATTTCATATGGTGTAATGGAAAGGAAGAGTGACATACTTAAATGGAAATATTAAAGGAAAACTTAACAAATTAAATTTTTTTTTTATATACGAGGACGAAATATTTTTTAAAATTAATTTTAATGTTTAATTCAAATTTGCAATCACATTTGCTTTTCTCGCACATTTATTAATTTTAAATATCATTGAAAAGAATAAAATTTTTTCAGTTTTCTTTTGAAAATTTTGAAATAAATGTTTGTCAGTTTCCTCGAACAGTGTGAAGAGAAAAACTGACAAACACCAATGTTTGTCAGTTTTCATGTGTGTCATTCATGTATGCGAATTTAAAAGGCCCTTTACTTTCGATTTATCGAATTTCTTTATATAATTTTCTTTTAACATACACTCTTTCGTGTACAAGAGCCTTTAGGAAAGATTTAGATGAGAATTAAAAAAAAAGATATTTATGTGTAGATATATAGGAAAAAATTAGAAAAGAATTTGAAAAGAATATATACATAATGTACATATGTAAATAAATAAGTAAAAACTAAGTGTAAATTGCTACTCAAAATTATTGATGATATTGCAAACAGAAAAATAAAAGACAATAAAAATAATTACAATAAAATAAAGGAAAATGAATGTGTAATTAAAAAAAATACAATATGTACAAATCTAAAAGAAATATTTTGGCTATTTTTTCACTTCGTCTTCTTTTTTTTCTGTTCTTACAGAGGTGGAGGAGGAGGAGGAATACAAATCTAAAATTTTATATACATCAATTCGTTTTAATAAGGGAATTGTTTGTTGTCGTTTTTGATATACATACATACTTATTATTATTAAAAGTGGGATAAAGGGGACAGGCGGGTTTGCCATTTTGTTAAATAATAAGACTTACTTATCTTAAACAAAAACAGAATGTGTTTTATTAAAATTTAAGTTTGTTTTTTTTTTAAGTTGAATTATACTGCTGATGATCCTGCTAATAATGTTCTTTTGTTTATGCTGCTGCTGTTGTTGTTGTTGTAGTAGTTAACAGTGCTTCTTCTAGTTTTTATTTTTAAAGCTGTTGTTCTAGTTTTTAGATTTTAAGGCTTGTTTTGTTTGTTTGTTTGTTGGTTAGTTGGTTGGTTGGTTAGTTGTTTGGTTGAACCTTTTAATTTACTCTCTGCTTTCCCACTGGTGTTGTTGTTAAAATGTTTGCTGAATTTGATTTTTAGATGGTCAGGAGCAGGGCGGTTTCTTTCTCGTTCAAATTCTTTTGTTGAAAAGCCTCTTTTTCTTTATTATCTGTTTTTTAAAGTCTTCCAAGTTTTAGAAAAAAATTTTCTTTTCTTATTGTATTGCATTTGTTGTTGTTGTTGTTGTTGTTGTTGATTTGTTAAGCTTTTTATATTAGTTTTGCAAATGTATTGGTGGGCTTTTTTTCTTTTCTACTTTAACTGTCTTTTAGTTTTTGGTTTAAATTAGTGAATGTTTATTTTTTTCAACTTTTATTTTAAAATGTTTTTATTTGTTTAATACAATCAAGTCTATTTTGCATATCACTTTTGAAATCAAATTTAGTTTAGAGATGTTGTGGCTGTTTTTCATGATGAAGTTTTTTTTATTATTTGTGTTTGAGATTTGCAAAATTTTTTTGTTTTTAATTTCTCATGAATTCAAAACTAATACATTTTTCAACAGTTTTGTCTTTGTAGATTTTAAAGATTTTCTTTCTTTCTTTTTTGGTTTTAAATTAAATTAAATTAAATTATTAATAATTTATATTTTTTCACAGTAGATAGATTTAAAATTGTTCTTTTTTTAGCAATATAATTGATGATCATGAATTTTGCATTTTTTGGCATTTTGTTTTTGTTGTTGGATTATTAATTATGTATGTATTATTAACTTATATGATGGATAAGTATGCTTGTTGTTGTATTTTATATTTTATTTTGCATTTTTGTTGTTTAAAATTTAATATATTATGTATACATAGTTTGTTTGTTGGTTTATTTTTAGTTGCTTTGTAATAAACTTGAGATCGATCACAAGCACTTGCCCCAAAGACAGGCAGACATACAGATTGACAGACAGAAAGAATTGCCAGCATCCTTAATCGGTGAAAAGAAATTATGCGGTTGATTGATTGTATTAAGGAAATTTTTTCATGTTGAGCAATTCTGTTGCTGTTGGGCATATAGAGTGATATTTTTGGATTATTGTTTGCAGATTTTTAAATATTTATATGTGTATGTTGTGTATATGTTTAATTTATTGACGGATTTTGTTGTTGTTGATGTTAAGAGAAATTTAAAACATTGCGGTTTTTATATTGTTGTTCTTGCGGTTTTTATTTGTTATTATTTTAAGTTATATTGGCGTTTATTTTTTGTTTCCTGTTGTTTGTTTGTATTTAACTAACAATTCGGTTACGATTGCACATTAAGCAACAATTTCAAATTGTGCGTATCAAAATCATCGAGCAAATTACGCTTCGAGGACTTGACCACATGGCCGCCATAGCCATGGTGATGATGTTGATGATGGATATGATGAGGTCTGGCAGCGACAGCGTTCAGAACACTATGGAGACCAGGACCAGCACTGCTGGCGGCCTTTTCGGCACTTTTAGTACCTGTCCAATGTTCTGGTGGCTTGGGCAAAGCAGTAGGGGCTGGAGCATCGAAACACTTGCTACCGGCAAAGTGAGTAAGGGCGGTGGGAATGAGAGGATGGGTTGGTGAGATCTTACCACCACCAGCGCACAGCAAAGGGCTTGAGTGTTTTGAGCGTATCTTGCGTGTCGAATTATTTCCCCCACTGCTGGTAATAATGGGTGATAGACTAATTCCTCCGCCTAAAATTGAGGCGGGTGATTGGCGTGTGGACTGGTGGTAGTTTTGAGGTGATCGTTGTCCACCATCACGAGTTTTTGGAGAACTTACGCCACTACTTCCATGTCGCTTGCCTCCACTACCCGGTTGCTGATGGATCAGATTATTAGTAAAATAGCTGCCACTCTCATTATGCTGCTGCTGTTGCTGCTGAGGCGAGCGCCTTTGCGTCTGCTGCTGACGTTGCTGTTTACGAATTGATGCGAAATATCCGCTGCTGCTGTTATTTCCATCGCCATTTGAAGAAGCTAAAGATGACACACTGGAGGAGCTGCTGCTATTTGAGCTGGTTGACATGGCCGAAGACATGTTACTGCCAGGAGGAGAACTACTCAGCATCGCCTGGTGATGATGATAATGATAATTTGTACTGTTGCTAGCAATACTGTTGGAATGTGCACAAAGGGGTGGTGTTGATGGTGGTGAATTTGCACCACCGCTTCCGCTGATTTTAACGGCTCCTCCTGCTTCATTTTTCGAACGTACTGATGCCGCCGCAGCCGCGGTTGCTGCTGTTGTCATTTTTAGATTTTTACTAACGCTATTGTGCGAGTATGTCATAGTACAATATTTATTGTTTTCTGTTTTGGTTCTTGAGTAATTTTAGTATTTTATTTTTTTATCTTTGTCTGATCCTTTTTTTAATTTTTTGTTTTCTTTTTTTTTCTTTTATTCAAAACTTGTGTTTTGGGTTTTTGTTTTTAAATTAATGCTTATTATTAAATATCACACACAATAAAATCAACGCTTATTTAAATAAATGTGTTTTCTTTTCTTTTCGCGAGTCCTTCTTTCTTATTCTTCTCCTTCTTCTGCTGCTACGTCTCTATCTCTTAATTTCTCGCGCACTCCCTGATTCCTTCTCGATGTCTTACGACGTCTCCTTTTAACCTCTTCGTCCTTATTTACAATATTATATATATACTTTTCTATATATATTTGGGATTTATATATAAATTATTATATTATCTTTTACTATTATTAATTTAATCAGTCTGTTGATTTGTTTAAACTTTGTTGTTGTATTTATCCTTAGCTAACGCTTAATAGTCGTAACTTTCTTCTCTTTACTTTCCTTGTCTTCACCAGCGTTAGCCTATGTGGTACGTTTATCTTATTATCCAACTTTTCGTCTTCTTTGCTTTTTTTAGATTGATCTGTTTTATTGCGCATTAAAATTTGGTCCTTCGCGGAGATGAATTTATATATAAATGGGAGAAAAAAAAAGAAACAAAACAAATTGTTATGAAATACTTAATTATATAATTATAAAATATGAACATATATTATAACATAATGAAGCGATATCGGATATTTCAATTTACTATAAAATTATTTATTAAATATGTACTTTTTAATCCAAATTGATTATTAGGCGAAGGTTTGTAACGTCTTAATTCAGAAAGAATTGGGCATGACTAATATTCCAAGGAACAAGGGAAAAATTAACATCAACTTAATTTTTCAACTTACACAGCAGAACAGAGTAGCGCGCCACATTCGGAAGCCGCTACACTTCCATCGTCAGTGCTCACGTGTATTTTGCTTATCACAAATTTTTCGTGAAAATTGAATACGAGAATTTATTTCACTTTTAAGTTGATATTAACTGCATTTTCCCAGTGTTGACATTTGTTTATGTTTCATCATTTACATTTTCCAGATTTTTGTTCTACTCAAGACATACTTTTTTGTTTTGATTTTATACTTAAGTATATATGAACATGTAAACATGTGAAAAGCTCAAGCCAATAGCTAATTGTTTATTAATATGATTATTTCGAACGTATTTGCTTGTGAATCCAAGTTGATTATTATGCTAAGGTTTCTTGGAACCTTAGCCTAATAATCAATTTGGATTCACAAGCAAATACGTTCGAAATAATCATATGTACTTTTTATTTCTTTATTTTTTTATTCGTGCATTTGATAGTAAATTGGAATGCCCTTTTTTCATTATAGCATTTCTAGTTTTATCCAATTTCGGTCTATTATGGCTTAAATTTATTTATTTATTCATTCAGTCATTTACAGTAGTTTAAGAAGACACATTTTTTTGCCAGTTTCATTATATTATACAAAGCAACTAACATGAACATAATTCGGTGTATTTGTACAATATTTTCTGTGTACAATATTTCTCAAAGACACTCTTTTAAGAAAAAAATAAAAATAAAAATTTTAAATGAAATAAAATAAGTTCAAAAGTTAATTTGCTCCCCAAGTTTATAAGAAAATAAATAACTACATAGATATCGCAGTAGTGCTTCAGCCGATGCAATAAATTAGCCTAACCTAGAAAAAAAAACTGATCTATATTGTAAACAAATTATCCATCAATAAGACCAAGTGAACGAGGTGATGCGATAAATATATCTAATGAGTTTTAGGCGAAATGAATTCTTAGAGTGGGAAAAAGTTTCAAGCTCCAAAGTTAAACAATTCGAATATCGGTTTATTCTAACAACAAAAGACTTTTCATATGGAATACTATAGTGTAAGTATACATATCCTTTGCATCAAAATTTGAGGAGTAGATTGCTCTTTAATTGCCCGAATGTAGTTTGGAATACACCACAATCGTCTGATCTCAATCCTTAGAGGAAAAATTAATCATTTTGAGGAAAAATTAAAGAATATTCAAATTAGCAGTAAAACGACCTAATTATTTATTTATTTCAGTCTTTGGATAAAAAAAAATCCTTACAGACTAAGATAACAAAAATACCTATAGTTATATTGTATACATATCTAATTTAACAATGAAGTATGTGTAAAACGTAAATATATACAAAATCATCTTTACAGTTTATAAATCACAGCTATTTTACTATATTAATGTGCTGTTTCCACAATGCAAACAAGCGACCTTAGTCAAAATTTGTATGGAAACCGCTCTAAAAACCAAGTGCTTTTCAAACAAATTTCCCACAAGCAATACATGTTTGCACTGTGGAAACAACACATAAGACAGTTATTTTATTACACTAAAAAGTAAGAGTTTAAACTCAGATTTCTCAGTGCCGAATTCGATAAAAGAATGAGAGACTTTTTGTAAATTGAAATTAATCTCGTTGAGCTGAACAAAGGCACGTGTTGAAGTACCATTACGTGTATAATTAGTCCTATGAAAGGGTACATCAAATAGCTTAGACCTTAGATTCCTAGGAGGTCTCGAGTTTTCGAGATATTGGTATTTTAATATTTTTCTTTGGATGCTATATCATTCATTTAGGATCGATCTTATATGCAAATAGTGGGAACAGAAAACGGGTATTTTACATAATATAAAATACAACAAAGCAACACGCCATCCATTTTATTAATTTTTCAAGCCATTTTCGATGTTTTTTAATTTTGATAGTTTTCTTATGTTTCCATACTGATATCATACTTATTACCGAAATTTTTACTCAAAACCAAGCTGATAATAAAACAGCGTTACTGCTTGCTTTATATAAAATAGTCGAACATGACATTCGAATATAAAATATTCGAATATGGGATATTCCATATTCGAATATAAAAAAATCTAATACAAAATATCGGAAACGGTTATTTAAACAAGCGGTGACAATCTATTTTGCAATTAGCATGATTAGCAGCAAAAACTTCAGTAAGAAAAAAGTGGTCAAAATTAAAAAAAAAACGTTTAAAATAGGT
The DNA here is from genome assembly GCA_956483635.1 of Panzeria rudis. Lineage (NCBI taxonomy): Eukaryota > Metazoa > Arthropoda > Insecta > Diptera > Tachinidae > Panzeria > Panzeria rudis. Next base: position 5,173,238 of record OY101447.1, read on the forward strand.
AAAAAAAATATTAATATGGATATTGAAATGTTTTATTGTAACTTATATTATGTAAACATAAATATATAACCGCTGTCTGTAAACATAATTTGCATATAAGATCGATTTCTAACGAATAATAGGGATACATAAAAAAAATTAAAATTCAAACATCTCGAAAATTTTAGCCCAATATTATATAGGGTCAAAGTTCGAAATCCGAACACAGTGTTATTGAGATGCAGAGTGTGCTCCCTTATAATATTGCGTCACTGTATATATCGTCACCTAAAAAGCAAAATATCCAGCGAAGCCGCTACACAAATAAGACCAGTCAAAGGCCTGCTAGGCAAAAAAGCTTTACTCAGCGAAACCACTATTCGACATAGACAGAGGAGAAAACTTGCTATACAAATGCTACAAGATATCAGAGTGGATGCTAGATTGGTCGAAGCGAGTTGTTTACTTTATAGTATATAATTTTAGTTTTTTAATGTGTGTATGCATTTTTTTTAAAGAATATTTAAAAATTTTATAAAAATCCAAATACATCTAAGCCATAAATTAATAATAACTTTAGGAATCTCAAAAAGCGTGTTAAAAAATCATAAAATATTTCTCTAAAACTCAAAAAGAGTAAACAACCAAAACACAGGCGAAGCGATAACATGCTACAAACCATTACACAAGTTATTTTATAGCACGTACTCGCTTCTCGCTTCGCTTTCACTCTGACATCTTTTGAGCGAACACATAAGAAAACATATGCAGTGGTTTATAGCGAGTTGTAGCGTTAAATTATATCATCACTTATAGCACGCATTCTGACATCAGCCTTAGACAAGCAAAAGGCCGGCTAGGCAAAGAAAATCTTTACTCAACGAAGCCACTATTCAAAGTACATAGAGAAGAAAATCTTTGAGGCCTTTGGTTTACTTTTGGCAGTTCACACCTCATTCGGTAACTGTTTTCTCGTTAAATTGGTAAAATTTTTCATATCGACGGCCGATATTCAAAATCCGCTCTCTATATTCGATTTTGAGGAAAATCACTTTTTGATGGCGAAGTATTGCATTAAATAAGCCACATCTATGGTATAAATTCAAGAGTAAACATATTTATTTTTTGTAATTTTTTATTTTTCTATCTTACGTAGTTAACTTTTACCGAAAGCAAAATCCTCTATCTCATAAAACATTATTTAAATAAACTCAATATAAATTGAAATCATTTGACTTTTTTGATCATCTCATATTATTAAAAATTGCTCAAACTGTAAGGAATGTCAAGAAAACTTGCTTTTATATGAAAGATTAAAATTTGACGATTGATTAAATGTGATAAAAATATAAGAAAACTATAAACTGTGGAGCCTAACAACTTGCGAAAAGTCGCTCCTATTACGTACATTACAAAAATTTGCGAGAATTTGCAACATCGAAAACATGCCTTAACATTGATTAGAGACCGCCAAGGCCGCATGTATGCATATTGAAGAAAATGCTAATATTGAAAAGAATAACATTTAAGAAAAAATTGCTAAGATCGCGGAAATTGCAATGTATAGTAAAAATTTTGGTTCTTCAACTTAAAGCTCGTAATAAAACATAATCATATTTTTTGGTAAAAATTTACTTAATTAATTTTTTCACTACTTTTTTACTATGCAAAATCCTCTATCGTATACCGTATTGGATATTTTCGAATAACAAAACCCTCTATCTCTTCATAAAACTGCCAATAATGCAAAATTTTAAAAATAAATTACACACTATTGAGTCCTAGATTTTGAAATATATTATAGAACAAAGATTTTAAAATAACCTATCAATGAACGAAATAAATAAACAGTTTTTATGCTCTCTTGAAAAGTTGCGATTTTCAATATAGAGGATTTTGAATATAGACCGTTTTGAATATAGATCTTTGTGGTTCCGTAACTCGGAAAATAAGCGTTTACTAGGATTTTTGTATTTTAGTTTTATTCTTAAAAATAAATTTTCTATCACATAGCAAACTTTTTTTATTTGGAAGAGTGTAGCTAAAATAAATTTGGGAACAAATCGAGTTTAGGCAAGTAGGTAAAAAAATAAATAAATAAAAATAGCCTATCTTATAGGAAATTGAAAAATAAGAAGAAAATATTAAATAAAAAAGTTGCCGGCAACCCATATTTTCCGAGTTATGGACCTCTGAAGTTTCGGCCGGGCTTACGGTTTTTCTCCTCTATGTATGTCGAATAGCAGTTTCGCTGAGTAAAGCTCTTTTGTACAGCCGGCCTTCGGCCGGGCTTAAGGATTTTCTCCTCTATGTATGTCGAATAGCGGCTTCGCTAAGTAAAGCCTTTCTGTACAGCCGGGCTTCGGCCGGGCTTTAGGATTTCTCCTCTATGTATGTCGAATAGCGGCTTCGCTGAGTAAAGCTTTTTTGTTATTTTGTTATTTTATATTTTCTTCTTACATGCAATTTATAAGGTGATTTTTTCACTTGTCTTTAAATCACGTCTTATTTTGTTTGAGAGTGAGCGCGGTAGAGAAGAAAGCGGGGTAGAAAAAAAGACACGGTTTCTGTTTTCGAGATTTTTTCATATATGTCTTTAGTTCCATTTGCATTTTCTCTCTCTTATGTGATTGTGTTAGGATTTTTGTTGTTATGAACGAGTAAATAAAGCAAATTTTGAGAGTAATGTACAAAAAAAGACATGAAATGAAAAATCATTGTATAAATGCAAAAAGGTTTTGGTAGCAACTTTAAAAGAGAATTAAAAAAAAGATATGTCTTAAAAATCACGGTGTAAATTGCGTGTTATTTTTCAATTTTCTATAAGATAGGCTATTTTATTTCATTTGGTCCTACTTGGCTAAACTGGATAGGGTTTTTTTTTTCTTTTTTTTGAGAAATGTAATGCGTAATCAGTTTTATATGAAAACTTCAGAGGCCCATAACTCGGAAAATATGGGTTGCCGCCAATTTTTTTATTTTATATTTTCTTCTTATTTTTCAATTTTCTATAAGATAGGCTATTTTTTTTCATTTGGACCTACTTGGCTAAACTGGATTTAAGCCTAAATTTGTTCCATTGCTTAAAAGCAAAATCATGGTATAAGTATATAAGGTAGTTTTTTATATCATGTTCAGTTAAAAAAAGTGTTTATCTAGCAGTTTTCCTGCGATTGTGCCCACATCCACACATACGCATGTTTGCAAAAATAAAAGAATAGCATAAAAGTAAATCGATTTTTAGCTAAACTGTTTAACTTTTATTAAAACCGAAAAAGCATTAAAAAGCCACATTAAATTTATTGTACAATGTGTGAACGTAGTACTTACTTTTGCCTTTGTAAACCATTTAGTTTCTTTCGTCGTTGTTATTGTTGTTGGTGTTTATTAACTTGAATTTTTTATTTTGTTTAAGACCGTAGTAGTAGCTGTCTCTTTCTCACACATGTATCTTGTAAATATGTAATAAAATTTCCCAGAGTAGTATTGAGAAAACGGCTATCTTTGTTGTTGTTGAATTAAAATACACAATAAAATTAATGAAAGAAGAAATCACCTTTTTGTTACGTAGTGGGAAATTTTTCGAATATCACAAAAAAATTTTTACGAAACTTGAGGGAATTTTTTCTTCTATTTTACAAAGTGTTTTCTGTATTTTTTAAAAAGTGTCGTTTCAGCACAAATCCGCTTGAACACTGCTTATATTGTAATATTTAGTTTGAATTATTTTTAAGCTTTTTTTTAACAGAAAATATATTTTTGTATGTCACTTTGCTTTGCTCTCAACCTCAACTTTTCTTCTAACCAAGGTACCGAAGAAACAAGAAATCACACTATTTGGCTTTTATAAAAAAGATAGGAATTTTACTTTTTTTGTATGAATGTATTTTATACTGTCAATTGCAGATTTATAGATTTGTACAATTTCTTTGCTGACGACGGTTTTATAACTATTTCGTTATTTTTTTTTATTATTAATTTTTCACCTCATCGACCGACGTTTCCGCGTTTAAACGAGTAAAACTCACAAAACAAAAACGTTGCTGTTTTATGGAAAATGAATTCAACGTATTTAAAATTTTATTTTTAAAAATGTGTTGTTTCTTTGAATTGTTAAATTTAACTCTTTTTTATAGCTTCACTCGTTGTACTGTATTCGACTACCTTCTACACATATAATCACACATACATACATACGCATACATATGTATATAGTAAATATATATCTACAAATATTATATATAGAATTATTTTTTCTTATTGAATTTTTTGTTGTATTATTAAATTTGATTTGTTATCACTTATAACAAATTATATTCAATTAATAATAATTATAACAGATTACTATTATTTTGTGTATTCAAACATGAAAATTTCACTTAAATATTTTTTTTTTCTTTTTTATATTCTTTTAGTATTATGTATATTGCGCACGGGACGCCTTCTCCGAACCTTATACCATGACTTCTTCGAATAAACTTAAAAACGAAATGATGAAGCAGCTTGTTTTTATCAAAAATATGCGATATAGAAAATACATGTGAAGAAAAGGGAAAATATCCTAGATTCGAGATTCATCGTTTTTTCTCTGTTTTTATGGTTTTGAATGCACTGTACATATTACAGTTCAGGAGGTACTGGTACTAAATTATTGATTAACAGTGACGATACTCAGGTAGATACGAAAAGTACTATAGAAAAGGCGACAAACGAATGGGTAAAACTTAGTCCCACATTAGTAATGAAAGTCTTCTTGTAGCACTTTTATGTTTTTCCTTAAACTTGCTTTTTCATTCACACAGAGAAACTTTTATTGCAGAAACCACTATTGCCAGAAATTTTTCTTCTAAAATCTGCAAAATTGGGCTAAAAAATCTGCATATTTTTTAAATCTACAAAAATCTGATAAAGTAAAAACACGTGCATTTGCCAAAATTTTTTTTATAATATAGAGAATTTATGGAAAAAATCCATAAATTTAATGTTGATTTCTATCGACTAACAAAATTCTTAAAAGCAATTAATTTAATCTTATTTCAGACTGCCTTTCACAGCGTCTTCACGAGACATTAAGTCTATGTCCATACGACTCAACTTTTGCTGCGCAACTTTTGAGTATATGTGAGAGAGAGAGGTGAGAAGATAGGGAAGGGGTACACTGCTCCATGTACATTCAACTAACTCTCTTTTGTTTTCTTCTTCGTAATATTAAGCAACAACAAAAGCTATGTAAAAAAACAAAAGTTGCGCAACAAAAATTTCATTATATAGACACGAATGCAGCTTCAAAAGAAAATTTAAGAAAGTTGCAGAAGCAAAAATTGACTCGTCTGGACATAAACTTTGAGATAACATGAGAAAAAACGTCGTCAGAATTCTAAAAACAAAATGTCGAATTTTCTCTTAATCTCATACTAGGGGAAGACGTAATTTTACTTTTCCGATAAGATTTCATTTTATGCAAATGCTCATCGAGTTAACATGTACTACTTTTACATAATTCCCCTGAAGTAAACTACAGTGTGAGTGTTTATTAAAACACACAAATTTAAATTTATAAATCAATTAAACACATTTATTCATTTTATTAACACAGAAATTTTATCAAAAACATCGCTTTTCATTTATTTTAATAAACACTCACACTGTAGTTTACTTCAGGGGACTTATAGCCATGGGATTGAAAGGATTGTTGTTAGTTGATTAATTTCGTTACCTCGAAATACGGATATCGTATATAACAAAACTTAACTTTTCAGGAGACGGTTTTTAATGTTTAACATCAAATATCTTTAAAATGGCCTAAAGGATTCACTCCAGTTTTGTAGTGAATATAACCTGTCTTTTGTTTTCGTTACCATGAGTCAAATTTACTATCGTCATAATGATAAAGGCGTTATTAGCCTTTTGCTTCAGAATATATTTGTCGTTCTTCTTTGAACATACGACATTTAATCTGCCAAACTAAAATTGGAAATTTTATGACAAAACCGTTAAAAAACTTTATGGAAACCAATGGACATCTATTAAAAACGTTTATTAATTAATTAAAAAAAGAACATATATAATTTTGTGATGTACAATATAATGCATACTGCACATCTGCGAAAATAGAAGGCTTGGAAAGCACCATTAGAAAGAGCGTGCTAATTTTATTATGAATATATAATAATCCCAAAATCGGAAATTTCGGCATACGACATCCGTATTTTGAGGTAGCGATTTGTTGTATTACGAATAAATCGAAATCTACCAATTGTGTTACTTGCTTAACAACAACGTCTTTAACAAAATCAAAATTTCCTAAAAAGTCTACATAATTAGCCATTCGACTAATATATAATAAGGGAAGGGATTTGAAGGAATCAAAAATTTGGCTGAGAGGTTTGTACGCTCTGTAGCACTCAGAGTATGGCTAGCGTATGCTATAATTCTCCCCCAACCCTATTTTGCTTGCTTCTGTTGGCAGAAGGAGAGGCAGTTTCGGATTATACGGTATAAGTACTTGCGGAGATATTAGGCTTACCTAATGTGCGTGGATAAGCCGGGAATGAACAATCCATAGTATGCAGCTTTGCCCAAAAAGAGCCGTAGATCATTATTTGCGGGCTTAGGGGCATCTCTTATCGCCTCTACGTGCTTATCGCTTTTACGAACTCCTTCGCAATCAATTATGTGGCCTAAAAACTCCACGGCCGGTGCAGCAAATACACATTTAGTGCGGTTCAATGTTAGACCCTTCCGTTTAAAACGGTCAAATGTAGTCTTCAATACTGAAGCTTTCAAAATTATTGACATAAAATGTCGTAAAAAATTGCATACGTTCGGCATGTCTTGCAATACTACTTCCATTGTCCGCTACCAAATGGCAGATATACTTGCAGCTCCATATACTGCACGGGTGGGCCGAATTAACCCATGAGTGGGAGTGTTTAGCGTTAAGGCATGTGCCAACTCATCATCAATTTGTAGATCGTTCTTAGAGACGACGTGCGTTGTTGATGCCCATTCGAAAAATAATAATAAAAATATGAAACAATTTATGAACGTCTATTTGATATTACTTCAGATGACAGTGACGTTTTGAAAGAGAAGACTTTCAAGGAAACTTTCAACGGTGCTATTAACAAAGTAGCTGACATTATTGGCAGACAGCGGAAAAAATACCGAAAATATTGATAATTTATACGACACCCTCTCAACTATCCGGGTAACTTCTGTCGATGACCACTTTTCTCACCACTGTAAATTGTGTTATTTAAATAAGAAACCGATTGTGCGATGAAATAATTAATACATTGACTGTGTAAAAAAACCATTTGCAACAAAAAATATAAAAGTAAAAATTGTTTAAGAACAGAGAATGTTCATTGCATACCAAGAAGTAAAGAACTGAGTTTACTGTTCTAAGACTGCTCTTTTTCAGCAACATTGGTCCTAGACAACCTTTTAATCGCTCTTTGGATCGCTTTTACCCTCTGACAACCACGTGTTAAAATCATTGATGAATGACCAGAAATAAAACTACTTTTTGCTTTTACTAATGATTTGTATGCTTTCATTTTGCTCGGTATAACACCGCCGATGCTTGATGGAAAATCTACTTGGTTTTGATTTTTCGTCAAGCACACGTACACGAATCTGACATCAAGCTGATTGATGGTGTATTTTGTCCTTAAAAATAGTCTTTAAATACGAAGTTTCTTTAAGGGCAATATACACAGTCAGCATGATTGACAAGCGTGGTAACAGTATGTGTGAAATTTCGTTAGTATTAGTGACACCGACGACGCTTGATGGAAAATCTACTTGGTTTTGATTTTTCATCAAGCACACGTACACGAAGCTGATTGATTGTGTATTATGCCCTTTAAAGTTTCGATATAAATATTGTTCCTTTTACCGAATTTACTTTGAATGTTTTTGTGATTTGTTAAGTTTTTTGCTTTTTTATCTTATTTCTTTAGAAACTGTTTTGCTTGTGAAACTATTTTAAAATAAAGCTCAGTTTAAAATAAAGTATGATTCAATGATTAATTTTGTCCATATAAAAACCATTGGATTTCGGAATTTAAAATTTTTGGTGAATATTTTTTTAACTTCTTCAGTTCCCGGGAATAGCAGGAATTCTGGGAATTTCTGTTTTATTTCCCGTCTTCCGAGAAACAAAAAAGTCCGGGAATAAAAAAATCCTATATCTGATAATCATAACCAGGGCTCGGACTTTCATGCAAATGCATGTTTTTTTCGTTGATAGATAAAGAGGTATTGACTAGTGAATCATAAAATTTTAAGTATTTTGGCATCGATTTGTAGCTGCATATTTTTGCATATTTTGGTGGTAAAATTTTTTTAAATTCATATTTCTCATATTTCTCAACGCAACTAAAGGTCGGTTGTATTAATCCTGCGGGAAATTTGTGTAAATTTTTCCAAAAGTACCTATGCTATGACTTGTGATAATAGGAATGTACCGTGACCGGTCAAACTAGACCTCATCTCTTAACAAAACTGTGTAAAAATCATAGAATATTGTCTTCGTTTTTTTGTATTTACAAATATTTATATCCATATCTGCGAAAGTTTTAATTAAATCTTTGTAATCGAATTCTGAGTTAAAAAAAAATTGCAGTGTCAAGTGTAAATGCCAATATAATTATAATTATTAAAAACAAAATAGTGACGTTCAGTGTTTGTAAGTAAAAACTATTGCAGCTTTTTTTTTAAATCAAAAAATTCAAGAAAATGTGCTAGGGTTTAAGGCTACGGTAATTTGCATTTTCACTTTCGCAAGACTATTTGCATCAAACACTGAACTCCGCTAATTTTCTTCACACTACATTACTTGCAGTTGCTTTTTTAGGCTTTGCTGGAATCAGATGACGATTGGTTTGGTTGTCAAAAGAAAAAATCAAATAAAAATAAATTAAAAATCTAAATAAATTTCATACACACGTCATTGAAAATATATAAAATAAAAAAGGTAAAAACATTTAATTAAAACATAATTAAATCCAGATGAGTTACAATTAGTGGGAGGGGCTTATGTAAAACTAAATGAACTCTTACTTGCATTAGAACTATGTGCGAAACCAGTTTTATAGAAAGTACTACTGGCACGATTCTTTAGATCAGTCTAGTGACCTATCACAAAATGTCTAAAAGGTATCAATTGCTCCCTCCTATGACAAAGCCATGTTAAAGTGATAGGTCCCTTCCATGCAAAGTGCTAGAACTCGAACCGGTTCCTATCACCCAAGGACTTGTCACGTGACAGGTTCTGTGTCAGTTCCCTTCCCCCTAGGGAAATAATAGATCCAATTATGTTTGTTTTATATTTTATTCTCTAATAATAATAAAATATTTAAAAAAATATATCCATATTATTTTAGTTTTGATACTTTTTTCGTAGGTAGGGCATGAAAGCCCGAGCCCTGATCATAAGTTATGATTTACGAAATATATTTTATATTATTCATAATTTTCTCTAAATAAAAATATAATTTAACTAAAATTTTAAGTTAAAATCCGAACTCAAGTCAAAATAATTAAGGGCCTGTCCCGCGATGTCGACAAGTCGATGCCGTTCTCTTATTTATATTGAAAACAAAAACAAATTAAAATTTTTTGTTATCGTTTTCAATATAAATAAGAGAACGGCATCGACTTGTCGACATCGTGGGACAGGCCCTAAATTTCTTTGGATTAAACCCACACAGTGTAACTAAAACTCATAACGTAATTTATTTTTGCTTTAATAAAAGTTATAATAGTATGTTTTCTTGCTTAATCGTGACTAACCGACAATCTCGATTAATCTTATGTTTTTTAATCGTAATCGCGATTATGAAAATCTGCGATTATTTGCAAACCCTAATCTACATGTTTTATATGAAATTATGTAATTAAAGGGTAAATTAATAATTAAAGTGTATCCTTTCAAGAAAGGCAACGATCAAGCCGAAAAGTAAATCAATAAAACGGAAAAAGTCGCCAAAACTAAAAAACGCCAAATATTAAAAAATACAAATACAAAAATGAAAATAGTTCTTCAAAACAAACAAAAATCGCTAAAAAGAAAAATGATACCTGTACATATCATGTTGGTATTCATGCGGAACTCTTCGTGTGCGAGTTAAAGTCGTACTATACTAAATTTATTTTGTTTTTCCTGCAGATTTGGTACGAATCGATTGCTCTCAGTTTGAAAATTGTTTGTGAAATTGTTAACTGTATTTAGAAATTCTGAAATTCAAAACAAATAATCAATTTCTTTTTCGTGAACATTTAGTGAGAGTGAATTATCGTGAGCGTGAGATTTCGTGATGGTGTATAATTTGCACTAAAACTAAAGTGAGACTTATGCATGATTGCCATTGAATGATTGAGTTAAAACTCAACATCCCACTTTTAGTTAAAATGCATCCTTTTCTAATTGGTGACAAAAGGACAATTGGATTTTTTGATGCATATTTTAATGAGCGCGTTGGAGTATTTAGTCCCGTTATAAATTAAATACATTTTGGATTGGAATGGCTTAATTGAAATCATTTTGCTTTATTAAAAATATTTAAAATTGTATATGCTTCTCAAATTAAAAATAAACACAATATTTGTTTTTATTTTTTACTTCAATATGCATTTGCATGCATATTTATTTAAGTTTTATTTATTAAATATGCAGTTGTTTAAAAGGAAAAAAGAATTGTGAGTGTTGCGTACGAATACTAGAATTTTAAATACAAAAAGAAAACCAGATTATTTTGTGTTTTTTTTTTAAATACATATAAATTGTTATTTGTTATATTTTTTGTTTGTTTTTTTTTTTGTCAATTTAACATACATCACAGCAAAAATTTATATGTATATTGTTTTTATTTTTTAATATTGTTAATAATTAAATTTATCATCTAATAAAAAGAGCGTTAAGTGGAACTGGATAGAGATGACTTATTCTTGTTTTTTTTTCATAAAAATATACAAAAAAAAATTAAATAATAAATAATAATAATAATAAATGCTAAAAGGTATTAAAATTATCACTTAAATAAAAGGTTTAGTAAAACACAAACTACTTCTATTGTTAATTTTTTGTTTTCTTTGTTTTATTTTGTTAAAATAGTATTTTTCCATTAAATTTTATTTAAATTTTATTTGCTTTTTTTATACATATATAAATCTAAATACATGTAAATAATTATTAGTGCACGTATAAAAATTACCTTTGTTGTTGTTGTTTTTTTAATTATTTATTCTTCTTTCTTTTTAAGTTATCTTTTTCATAAAACAATACCATTTATTTGAAAGTTGGATATTTTGATTAATTTATAAGTTTATTATATTATTAATTTATATTTTGTAATTGTTTAAGTCTAAAAAAAGCACAACACGTTTACAAATGGTCTTTTAAAAACACCATTCAATCTAGTTTTTAATAAATGTTATTTATTTGTATTTAATTCTAATTTTGTATTAAGCGGAAAATTTAGAACATTAACGATGTTAGTTTCAAACTAAAATACATATACAGATGTGTGTGTGTGTGTGTATTGTACTATTGTAGTATATAAACATTAGGAGTATAACTTTTTTAACCTGAAAGTATCATTCCACCACCTCAATAGGCTCAATAACTACTGTTTGGATAACCAAATGGCTCAAATTTTAAAATCGGCAAATGTTTTGTATGTACTTATTAGGGTATTCATTTTAATCGACTTTTCAATTGTTCGATTAAACAATTAATCGAAATTGAGAGTTATTCGAGTAATTTTTACTCTTAAAAATTATTCGAGTTAATCGGAAAGTTTTCTAATATACTAAGTTTTTTCTAATTTTTGCATGGATAACTAAAATAAAAATTAAATTTTCACGAAAAAAGTTGTATATGAGTAATTCCATTTAGCCGGGTGTGACCATTTTACACACATTTTTTGTTATAAATCAAGAATATAAATTTTTTACTTAAAAAAACGTTGCGGCTCGCAAGGACATTAAACTTAAAGTCGTTGAATAACACGTAGATACTGATACAACACGATCGATGTCTGTTCAGAATGGTCGTCAGAAAGCTGCGACGGGTGTGACCTTACAAATCTCAGTTTTAAATAATTATGACTTTCAGTATATATTCTGTAAAATTTTGACTATAAGGTACACAATAATTTTGGTATAGATATCTGTTCAAAGTGTTTTTAATTGTATTGTGTATTTACTGTTTGACAAAAAATTATTTTTTTTATAAAAAAAACTATTTTTAAAATGGGACAAGTGTGACTGACGGGTGTGACCTAGTACGAAAATTTAAAAAATTTGAAGAAATAAAACTTTTCATTGATTTAATTAATATAAATAATATAAAGATAAGCTCATAAGAAAATAATAAGACATTAAATTATTTGCTATCCGTTTTATTATAGACAGCAGACTACTCTGGCTGAATATTTTTTTAAATTCAATAAAAAGCAAAAAATTGTATTCTTTTCAGAGGTAAAGGTTTTTATTAATAATGAGAAAGGGAAAAAAGAAAATATGAAATAAATATTAAACATACAAGGAGGGAGAGCAAAATGTTTCTTGCATGATCATTTAAAAGTGCCACAAATTGATTAAAAAATAATAAATAGTGTAGTTTTTAATTTTTTCTATAATTGTCATTCTCTAAAAAACACCAATTAAGAGATTTTTATTAAAAATTAGAAAAAAATTGTTCCTTGCATAGGGCCGTTTTACCTGGAATCACTCATATATAAGAATTAAAATCACATTCAACAGAGCCACCTGACAAGTGGTGATAAGCAAAATACACGTGAGTACTGACGATGGAAGTGTAGCGGCTTCCAAAAGTGGCGAGCTACTCTGTTCTGCTGTGTATGTTGAAAAATTAAGTTGATGTTAATTCTGCCCTTCTTCCTTAGAATATTAATCAAGCCCAATTCTTTCTGAATATAACGTTACGAACCTTAGCCTAATAATTAATTTGGATTCACAAAGCAAATACGTTCGAAATAATCATATTGGTCGCGTTCATAAGACGTAACAGTTGTGCAACTGTTGTGTGTTTTTCTTAGAAACGCACAGTTGAGTAGTTCCGCTACACACAACAGTTGTGTACAAGGTATATTCATTACAGGTACCACCATAACTAAAACAAATACAACACCAAAAAACACATGTATTTTGTTGGTAGAAATACCCAGAAATATGTCAAATCCATTATCTGTGAGTCGCACACATTCATAAGCTCTCTCAAATTTACTAACGCATGCCCGTTGTTGATAGAAAAACCCCAGACATGTGTCAAGATCTATTGTCTGTGTGACGCACACATTCTTAAATTTACTAAAACATCTGTTCTTGTAGTGGTACCTGTTCAATCTACCTTGGTTGTGTATTTGCTGCCATTTTTTCCATCATAAAATTTTTTCGCTAACTATGGTCAACATGTTGTGCTTAGCATGCACAGCTGATCAAAAGAGTTATGCCGTTTATATTCTAATAGAACGCCGCCTTATTATGTGGGCGCTTCAGATTAGTTTAATAAATTTTTACAAATGAGATAATGTAAAGAAATAAAGAAATATAATTAAAATAAAACTAAGATCACTAAATATATGTTTATTATGTTGCTTACTTACTATATTACATACTATTTAATATACTATAATATTGAACCATTTTTTAACACGGTGGCGGCTCAGCGTTAAATTAAAAAAATTATCGGCGCAGCCTTCTTATTTTATTGCAGTGTTTTTTGCTTTGTGGTGAAAATTTTAAAATAAAATGAAAATGGACAATTCGTATGGTGCTGACTATGGCATTGGATGATACCACATTTGTAGAATATTTTATGGAACCAAAATGCACTCAGAACTGAGTGCTAAACTAATTAATTTAGCTAATTTCAACTACGCCTTTTGTGCCTGTTTTTAATTGCTTACATTTATCAGCTGTTCATATTGTAGTATATCCATCAAGCCGTTTCTAAGACGTAACTATTGGGCGCAACAGATGCCAACAGTTTTACTACAGTTGAGCTCAACAGCTATGTCTTATGAACGCGCCCATTAATAAAATAAAAAAAAAATTACTAGCATTTTATACTTTTTATCGATTAAAACAAAAGGAAAAATATATATATTTTTACATAAATTAGGTCACAGTTTGATCGTCATGATTCGCTTTAAGATGTTTTTCCATCGGGAAATATTTAATAATTATATTTGCAATGTAATATTTTGCAAGGTACATAACCAAACAAAATTAAAATGTTTACTACTCCAGTGTTTTACAGAATGAAAATATTTTTTTGTATTCGAAAGTTTCTCACATTAGGTTTGTTCCTTAAGATTTTTGGCAAGTTGGGACAAATGAGAGAAAAACAAATTTACTCTCTAAAATGGTAAAAGTAACCCAAAACTGAATGAACGCGAAAAACTATATTTCAAGCCCAACGCTTTAATTGATGTTAATTTGATAATTAATGTACAGTTTTAAAATCAAATAAATCAAAAATTTTTTTTAAACTGTTATCTGTATATCAATTGCTGCTTATGTAAACAAAAACTAATTAAAACTTTGGGCAAGAAGGGAAATGAATTACACTCTCATGACCTCTTTCATTTGTATAATTTTTGTCATCTTGAACGCTTTTGGGCAAGATTGGGCAAATTGGTTAAACATCTAGAACAGATATATTGCAAAGTATAATTTTTCACTATTCAAACCAGTTGGAAAAATAGAAAGAATTTGCAATTTTTCCGATCAGTTATTTCTTTGTTCTAGATGCATAACGTAATATTTTATACGAGAAACATATATTTTTGGATCTTTGAATTTGTTAATTCATAATTTTGATTTTTTTTTCATTTATTTCTGCCATTAGGTTATTTTTGACTACTTTTTTACAAGATAAGTATACTTAAAATGTGTATCCTTCCTCCCCCATATTTTTTGTTGTATAATTCACTAAACTCTTTGATAGCTAGTACATCAAGCTGTCTTGCAGCGTCACTCAACGTTTGAGTTGAAGAGGAAATTTCATACAATTTAACTGATTTCACCACGATTTTCGAAAATTGAGTTTTCACCAGATGTCTACGTTTTGAAGTAATGGGAATCTATTCTGACTATTTTTACGAAGATGTCAGTATGGATGGATGTGTGTGAGTATATGTATGGAAACCTCTCAGTGCGAAGTCATACTAGGTGGCCGCAAGAGACCAGTTGTTTACGTAAATGTGTACACATTTGGCCTGTCACCAGTGTTAGGGTTATTATTAGGGATGTAACGATACGCCGTTTTGCCGATCCGATACCGATACCGATATTTAAAAATAAATATCGCCGATACCGATTCCGATACCGATACGAATATTGAAATTGAGTTCAAGTTTAGATTAACACAACTCAAGTGTAATTTTTTTATTATGCAAAATTACATTTTAAGAGAGAATATTTAAAATTGATAAAACATTGGAAGTAATTTTTAAGGAGCTACATTTTCGTTGCTTCCAAAAAATTTATGTTAAAAATATGCAGATAATTATTAGAAAAGCAAGAAAAATGTTTAATTCCTTTATAATTTTAAAAAATACTCGCCATGCTTTTTAAAAAATCGATTTTTTAAAGGACATTTTTCAACTAATATTCTTCTAAATAACTTAATAGCTTAATTATTAAAAGACTTCTAAGTTCATATTTATTCACTTAAATTTACATGAAAATGCAGTTCTGAGTTTAAATTCGCATAAAAAAAAATTTGAAAATGGGTAATTTTTTATCCTTTTTTCTTGAGGAAAAATCATTATAGAATACCGAAAAAGAAATTGGTCCTAGCATCGCTTCCAATTCGGTGATTGGTAATCGAAAAACAGAACTTCTTGCAATGGCAAGGATATGTAAAACTAATTAGAAATTATCCAAATTTGCAATACTTCCAGATCGCGAATTCTACATTTTCATGACTTCTTTGGAATAAGATTTAAAAAACAACGACTTGAATTTGAATTCATGATAAAATTAACAAACAAAAATAATAATTTTTTTTACAAAATAACAGCATAAAATGTTATTAATTTTTAACATTGATATTAATAAGATTTAAAAGATAACGAAGTGAATTTAATTCATGGTAAAATCGAACAAAAATAAATTACTTGTTAAAAAAAACTCTGAAAAAATTTTTAAACGTATCGTCGTATCGGCAGTAAAATATCGCCGATACCGATGTATCGGAAAATCTGAAGTATCGCCGATATATCGGTATCGGTATCGGTATTCGTTACATCCCTAGTTATTATTATAACTTGCCAATAGCTAAAGTTAAGAAGTTATCGGACAGATAAATCGTTTTTCATTATTATAAGTAGACTTTAGGCAAAATCGTTCCGATAAGCTAAAGGAAAGTTCTTCTTGTGTTTAAATTTAATGTGAGGTTTAGCTATTGGAGCTGCCATAGTTTTTGAAAGTATTCAAATAAAAGAAACATTGAAACAATTTTCGAGCATAGTTTTAGGAAGAAAAATAAAATTTTTTTTCCTTTGCTGTGTGTACTAAAAGTATTTTAAAGTGACACCTAAAGGTAGTAATCGTTGTTTGCTCTGGTATTGTCATGTTTTGAAATAAGATAAATTTTATTTTACAGGGAAGTTGTAATAACGAAAATAGTTACAGGTCACTGTATTCATCATTTTAGCTATGGTTAACTTTTACAAATGTGTACTTTACACGCAAGTTGTAATAACGGGCCTTAATGTATCAACTTTTTTGACAGCCCAAATGTAAATTCTCCACGGCGAATTCTCTTGCGACTACCTAGTGTTCATCTACCTTGGAAACCTCTCATAACGTTACAATGGCTTAACCGATCGGAACCAAATTTACGCAATTCTAAAGATATTAACCTCACTTGGATTTCGTGAATTAACCGATTCGATTCTTTTTTTTTAAGAGAAGTAACACAATCAGGCAATTAATGCCTAGCAGTTAACTAATTAATGTGTTATCTTCTTTGGGAAAGGGATAGTGTAGAAAGAACAGGTGGTGAATTGGGAGAGATATGGAAAGCTTAATTCATTTAGAACCCTGCTATTACGCGTTTTTTGTAGAGCAGTATTGCAAGCCACTCTGGTATCAAGTAGAGGCATTGAGTTGTTTAAGCTGTGTAGCCATTTTATTAGATCTTTCAATTCGCCGACGGTTCTGCTACAATACCGACGAAGGAGGGTGCTGTAAAGTGCATTAGAATATGTTAGTATTAATCGCTGCCGGTACTGCCAAAGTGATCAGTGCTATGATTTCATTAATTTAACAAACAATCCAACAACAACCAACACAATAACAGACGAATGCATATGAGAAAAATGCATGATGTTGTTGGCTTGGCTGAAACTAGTCTTGAACTCCAGACCTCAGGATTTTTAGTTAAACGCGCTAACTACTCAGCCAACAGCACCCTCAATTATACATATTTTAAGCTGTTAAGCCGATCGAATCCTCGAAACTTCAAAAAAAAACGTTGACTGCGTCTTCATACTGTAATGGAACTCTGAGCCATTTCTCCATTTTTTAATTGATGCAATTTCAAATTAAAATATTATTTTCCTAATTTGGTTGACATGAGTTTCACGATTAATATGCACAAATAATGTTTTTTTTATAAATAGCGCAGGACTCTTCTAACTGTCTCGTTTATGGGATGTATTTTTATTGGAGTCTTACAGGTTTCTCGAAAGATGGAAAAATGTACTGGGCAGCACGTAACGTCTTTCAAATTTTTTCGGGAGAGCTGTTTAAAGTACCAAAAATTCGCTTCCAATCAGTCGTCAGTTGGCTTTTCTTTAACTTATTTATAGATAATTGTCGTCTTAGAAAAGTTATATACTTAAAAAATTGGTAGCGATTTGATTTAGACACGAATGGAGTCCATCACACAAAAAATTAAAATTTCTCCTAACTCGACTTAGGCGATTAAGGGTTGTGACCACAGATATATCTATAGGTGGGAGGTAAACTACACTAAGTCACATGCTTTTCAAAATACGTTTCTTTATACTGTTGGAATCAGCATTTATTTCCTATATCGATAGGTGAATAAGTAAGTCCTATGTTTCAAGGGACAGTAGTACTTCTCAAAACCATCTGGGAGGTAAGGAACACCAAGTCCATTTTAAAAAGTAAGGCAATATTATATGACGTAATATCATTAAGGATATATTAGATATAAACAAATTATATTAGAGTCATATAAAATATTTGGGGGTAAGTTCAACTGTTAATCCTTGTGACTTGGTGTAGCTTACCTCCCACCTACAGATATATGTTTGTCATTCCGTATGTAATTTCCACAATCCCATAAAGTATATATGTATATTCTGGGTACTTATAGAATTATGAAATCGATTTTCCGAAGCTGCCAGAAAAGTTACATACTTCGGATTTGGACTAATATATCAGGATTTGTCTCAAATAGATTGGTATTGAAAATCAGCAAAAATAAAAAAATAAAAATTCTTCACTTGCTATTAGATTTGAGTCAATGGTTATTGGTGAAGGGTATATAAGATCCGGCATAGCCGAATATAACACTTTTGCTTGTTTTTTCTGTTTTTTTGCAATAAAACTTGAAAAGTCTGTTAAAAGTGGTGAAAATCAAAACGTCCTTTATGTTAAAATAATTTAGTTGATTCACTTTTCGCTTTGTCATTAAAAATTTGTGTCAATAAATATTATGATTTGATCAAATTGTGTACCCACAAAAGTTATATTTATTCGTTATTTTATAAAATATTCGAAGTAAAAATATAATCGATCACTAAAGCTGACATTACACTGTCTGAGTTTTCGTTCAAGTGATCATTATGTCTAATATACAATTTTAATTTTTCGTCTGAACTCAGTTGAAAATAGGACCTATTCTCTTTTCTTCTAATATACAATATGAGTTTTATTTATTTCATATTCTTAAAGTTATCTATTGAAATCAGACGAAAACTCAGACATTGTAAAGACTGCTTTAATACTAAAAATGGGTTTTAACAGAACGTGAAACTATTAAAATAAACTTGAATAATTTTTAAAATTAACCATTAAAAGTTTTGAAAAATATTTTCTCTTAAAAAAATTAGTAAAAGAAGAACTTGTTTAAAGTTTAGTATGTACTGATATTGTGAGTGCCCTACAGATAATATTGGACTAGGTGGTCCATTTTAGCTGAAATGGAGTAGTTACAACATGGTCCTATGTAATGCAGTCATGAACCATGTTATTTGCAAGCAAAAGCTTCTAGTTAACCGACAAGTGTTTGCGTTTTAACGAGTGCAATCGTTAAAACATGAACACTTGAGTGCTCCATCGAATAGTGACATACTTATGCTACGTACACACTACGCCATTTTATGGCATCGCCGATGTTTTTCGGTGTGTGGCTGTCACAATAATGCAACAATATTGCAGTCACAAAAACAAAATGATAGCATGTTGTCATTTTGTCGCATTGAGTTTTTAATATGAAATATGGCGTCACAAAATGACAACAAAAGAAATGTCCAATGTGTACGAAGCATTAGATAGTTTTAAGACTAGTCCGATGTAATGCAGACATGGACAATGTCATTTGCAAACAAGAGTTTGTATTTAAGCGACAACTGCTAGTTTTGAGACTACTGCGTAGTGCAAAGTTGGATTATATGGTCCAGCCCTAGGTATTCGTAATGTTAAATCGACCATGTTTTCTCCATACATTTGGGTTACATTTGGACTAGTCCTAATCCTCTATTTACATGCGTGTATGGACTAGTCGCGTTATCTGCAGGGGACACAAGCTTAAACAACAACAAAAAAAGATGTTACAAATATTATTATAAAATTGTTAATATTGTTTATAGATTAAAGATAATTATAAAAGTAAGTAATTGAAATTACATACATATACTTAAGTATGTAGTTATAAAGAGAACTAAGGAGATTTAATTAAAAAACTATGATTAAGATCAACTCGTTGATTTCGTTAGGTTTGCTTTTTAGTCTATAGGTTACAATAATGTTCAAATTAAAATTCATTGAAAAATTTTATATTTGTTGCTTTTTTTTAATTAGCACACATAAGCAAAAAAAATCACTTAATTAATTGCGGTTCATTGTATTTTTTTATTTATTTATGTGTACATATGTATTAGGGTCACCCCCAATTTCAAAAAGTTTGATTTCTACCAGTCTCACTCCCAGTTTGGTGAAAATTGATTTAAAAAAATATCATGATAAATTTTCAGATCAATCGGTGGGGGGTAAGACGTGCCGCCAGCCCGCTCACATTTAGGACAACCATAAAATTTTGCTTTCTTTCCTCGTAACTTCAAAAATATTAATTTCGCAAAAAAAAATTTTTAAGAAAATATTGCTCGTGAGGTTTACAACATTTTCTTTTTTACTTTTCTTTAAATCTCATAGCTAGAAAAATAAATATAAAATTTATAAACATCGTTTGCTCATTTCAATCTTCCTTCGTACTCCCATCTCATGACAAACAGAAAAGCACACGCACACACAAATTTAGAAGCGCTTGGACTGGATCAGTTGAAAACTGTGTTTTATGTAATTTGAGGTGCTGAATCCGAATCTGCAGTCGGTTTATTTAAATTTTATTTATTCAATTAAAAAAAACAAATTTTATTTTAATGTTATCTTTAGGTCCTTTAAATATTGTGTTTTATTCTGCTGAGTAGCTTATAAAAATTTCTGTTTTTAAAACATTCTTAAAAAATAAATATAAACATTCCATTTGAGCATGTGTTTTAAGCAAAATAAGCCAAATTTTATTAAAATCGATTCTCAAGTTTTGATTTTATTCATACTTAAGTGAGGGAACTCAATTGATAAGTGACGATTTTCATACAAAAAGTAAAATCTTATGGCGTTTTCTTTTCTAGTTTTCTTTTTTGTTTTTTATTAACAAAAGCGCAATTTAGCATTCTTTTAAAGCAAAAATTTACCTTCGTAAGGGATCATACAATAGTTTCTAGTAAATTCTCTTACTCGAAAAATTATTATATTGCTAATTTTCATTGCAAAGTGCAAACAATGCCACATTTTTGTGTATAAAAGAAAACGCCATTAATGTGTGTGTGTTGCAGGAAAATCGCAATTTTCGGCAACTGAGTTCCCCCACTTAACTATGAATAAAATCAAAAGTTGTGAATAGATTTTAGTAAATAAAATTAGGCTCGTTTTGTTGTAAACGTCACAAACAGTATTTCTTCTTAGAATTTTTAAGAAATTAATATTTTTGAAGTTATGAGGCAAGAAAACGGAATTTTATGGTTTTTCTTAAATTTGAACGGGCTGGGCTGGTGGTCTAACTCCTCAACCGATTGATCTGAAAATTTCGCAGGATCATTATTTTTTGTCAAACTGGTGGAATTCGAAATTTTTGGAATTAAGGGGTGACCTTAATATGTATATGCAAGTATGTATGTATACTTTTTTAATTTGCAATACTTTTGTTTTTCATTATATTTAATGCTTTTAAATATAGTACATATGTATGTATGTATTTCTAGTATATAGTAAGACCTTTATATAAATAAATACTAGTTGCAAATGGAGGGCAGGAATCATTTTCATAATTATTTGTTGTTGGTTTTATCTTTATTATTATATATTATTTTATGCATGTATTATTATCAAAGTACATATATATAATTTAGTATTTCATATGTTTTAATAATCATCTTTTGTTTCTTCTTGCTTTTGTTTTTATTATTAAATGTTAATTATTAAATGTTACAGTACGGGAGAGATATATAGTACATACTCGTAGTTCATATTTGGTTTTATTTATTATTAAAGAACTATTCTAATTATACATACCAACATAAAAACAGTGAAGTCACAACATGTTGGATAGCATATATTTCATATTCTTCTTTTGTAGAGATCAATGGTCAATTACTGTACATAAATAAAATATTCGAAACTGACGTATATTATACGAATTTACAACAATGTTTCCAAGGCGCATTTATAGCAGATATACTCGCCCCAATTCGCCTTAGAATATGCATCCTTGTGATGTCAAAAAAATTTAACGAACAAATTTTCAAAACTCATTTTGACATCTGTGGGAGATAAAAATACAAGCGCCGAAAATGGGCGAGTATAATCCCCTGGGGGTTTCGATGCCACCTGGTATGAATTCGCGTTAAATGTTTCCTTTGATTTGCTATTTTTCTCCATACGTATATTTGTAATTTTTCTACAATTTTGTGGAAACTATTTCAGTACGAGTTTTTAATTGAATCTGCAATTTCGAAAAGGGCACATATGTGAAATTTTAAACTTTTCAGAAAATTAAAAAAACTAATTATTTTCCAATGAAGTATTATACATATTTCAAAAATTAATGTATGGATTATATTTCAGGTCCAATTATCAATGGAATGTTGGAGAAATATATTGATGTTAACGTTATTTATGTATTGTAAATTAATGAGATGTGCCCTTTTCGCAATTTACGCTATTGAGTACACATAACTTAAGGAAAAAAACTACATTAATTTGCACAAAATTGTTATTTTATGTATTTAATATTAATACAAAGCGCAAAAAGAGCAATAAGAGCATTTTTGCGTACTCTGTGGTTAAGCAATAATTACGAAAACGGCACATCTCTTAATAGTTGTGACCTTTAATTATGTACATGCCATGACGTTGACAGTAGAACGAATGGCAGGAATATTCCCTTTTCAAGCATAGTGGTGCAGCGAAGTATTTAGAACTCATTGATGTGAAAAAAACGATTTTTTAAAAATATGCGAGATGTGCTCTTTTCGAAATTGCATATTCAATTATAAGTCCATTAATTTCACAAATTAAAATTTCAACAGTGTATTCAGATTTTAGCAATTTAGCAATTATTAAGACTTTTTTCCAAAAGAAGGGGAAAAAATGCTGTTACGTGGTGTTTTTTCTGCGCATATAAAATTTTTTCTAAATGCTATAAAATCGTTGATTATTGGTGATTTCGAATGAAAATTGGCAGTTATATATATATATATATATATATATATATATATATATATATATATATATATATATATATATATATATATATATATATATATATATATATATATATATATATATATATATATATATATATATATATATATATATATATATATATATATATATATATATATATATATATATATATATATATATATATATATATATATATATATATATATATATATATATATATATATATATATATATATATATGAATTTATCGACTAATCACCAAGCAAACAAACCTAAGACTTGGTTCTGAGAATCTCAGAATTCCTACAAAAGTTCCAAGAAATCTCGAAAATAGAATTTTTATGCTTTTGCCCATAAAGTCCACATTTGGCCCAAGGCTTATAAACTGCTTTAGCAAATATATAGATAAACATAAGTGATATTTGTTTTTGAATCCAAGCTTTAGGATTTTAGAACCATAACCACAAAAAAGAAAATTTTACAGGAGAAGTATTTTTTAATTATCCCGGTTTAAATCGAAGTAGAGCCTTAATATTAGCTATATAGGATTGTAGTGGACTGCTATATGTAATGTTAATACTTTTAATAAATTTGTGGGGGTTAAGATATTTTAAGATATTCTTGATGTCATGATTAATTTAATTAAATTATTGCAAAACTAGTAATTATTATCTTTAGCAAGATGTTCTTTAACTGTTTCATTGATATCCTTTTAGTGTTTGATACTACACACAGAAAAAAAAGGAATGTAAAATCAACATGACGCAATTGTGATTTGAAATCATATTAAATTTACAAGAAATAATTTGTCGTTTAAGTGTGTTAGTGTATATTTGCTTTGTTGTGTGACTTGTTGTTGTTTATTGTTACATGTGTCGGCTATGTAGACGAAAAAAAATGAATTACCAACGAAAATTTACTACTTCTGGTTTAAAATTAACTTTGTTTCATATAAATTTTAAACAAAAAATTATTAATCTAACCTTAAATCTCTTTGATTTTAAGTTTTTCACTGCTAAAACAACTTTGTTATAAACGTTACATCTCATTTTAAATCAACATGATTATAGCTTTAATTTCAAATAAGTTTATGTTAAATAATCATTAAAATCATGTTGAATTAAAATGAAATTCATTTTACACACGATGGGTATTAATTTGGTTATAGCTAAAGTAAAGTTTGAAGCTGTTGTGGCTGCAGTGTTTAGCACGTGCACTATAATGCAAGTGGCACGAGTTCAAATCTTGGCTGGGGCAGCCAACTACAACACAAAGTTTTGTGGCTAAAACCCACATTAGTTCCTACAGTTCGCTTATTTTAAGTTTCTAGGGGGTAGAGCGATTCTGGGGTTGACTGAGGCCCCCATATGGGCTTAGACACCTGGTGTGAGCCGGGACACCATCACATATCAATGGCACCAGCCATTATCCAAGACACAAACCTGGTCAAAGGAGTCCAAGAAACTTGGACAAAAATCTCCTCAAAATCCCAGAAGTTCCCCGGATTCTCAAAAACTAGGATAAAAATCTCCCTAAAATCGCAGAAATCCCGATTTCTAAAACTAAGAAAAAATTTCCCATAAGTCCCAGATCTTCCCCGGAAAACAATGGCAATACCGGAAACCGTGAAAATACCCAAGTGGCAGCGCTGATTTTTTAAGGAGTTCAAAATTCGCGCCGGCCTGCTGCCTTCGTTTTGAATTGTCGTTGCACGTATTTCTTACCAGTATTCGTTAAACACAGAAATATGTCCACGCTCACTGTTATGACAGCTTGAAATTCAGGAAGAACTGCGTAGTAAGCTTAACAATTAATTTTAAGTAAAATAATAAAAAAAAGTTATACAGCTCGATATGTTGTAGTGTCGGATTGATCTTCAGCTTCACTTTATTTTCCTAATTATGCGATTTTTGTCCAATATGTTTTGACCGCCACTGTATGTATGATAGCCATACATAAATATGCTTGTACTTACATTGTTTTATTAATTGTTTTGTCATCTTCATGGAACATTTTTTTTTTGTATTTATATTTTCTTTTCAACTTTAAAAAAGTCAAAGTGCATTAAATATGTCTGTTTGTATTTATTTTTTAATTGATGTAAATATAAAAGTCATGTTAGAAAAAGTTATTTAGATTTTTTGTTGCTAAATGAGTAGAGTTGGCCTAAATTCTTGTTTTGCTATTTTATTCACGTTATTTTTTATTTGATTTTGTTGTTCTTTGTTTACTATTTCCCACCACTTGTGTAATTTTATAGTTTAATTATAAATCTAAACTAATATTTTTTTTTTTCTTGGAGGGGGGAAAAGATTGCTTTTATGTTTACTAATTGTTATTGTTGCACATTATTTTATAAATTTAACAAATGAAACTCTATTAATCACCACATCATACATTTAAGTGTTATAATAATTTTTCTTTTATTTTTTACTTTTTGTTATACAAAGGTCACACTAAAAATCTTTAAATTTTCAACTTTTTTAAAACTAGTGCTTAATTTTATAAAAAAAAATGTTTACTTAAAGTGTAAATATTAAAAAAAATTTCAATTATAAAAGAATATTTATGATAACATTATAATAAGAAAAATCTAATACATTTTTTATAAATTTCCAAATAAAAATTTATTGCATTGTCTTAATTAAGAACTTAAAATACATGCTTAGACATGCACCTACCGTGTACGGATGTACGTATTTAAAAAAAAAACTTGTATTTTTTATTTCCAGCAAAACTTTTATTAGTTCCATAAATAGATCTAGAACGCATTATTAAAGTCAATACATAATTGGGGTATTCACAAGGTGTCTTATCATGTCACAAAGTCATAAAGTGCTAATATTTTAAGATAGTTTAAAAACATTGTCGTTGTGCTTCAAATAAAAAAGTCCTAAAATAATAAGACTTTTTGTGCTGTGTTTATTGTTTTGTCATAACTCACAGTAAAAATCTGAGCCGAACGGGCGAAACTATTTAGTCGAGCCGCCGATAATATTTACAATCCGCCGCCATTGATATAAATGAACTTAAGTAATATGCAGTAAAGTATGACCTAAAATTGTTCACAGTTTTATAACTTCACATTTGATTACATTTTTATAGCTGTGTAACAAGTAAAAATAAAAAAATCGAGACATTTAAAAATTTGCAAGTGAGAAAATTTTGTTTGTATACTTTAGCTGGCTGGCAGCCAACTAACGTTTTTCCGGTAGCCGTCGCGTGGAAAATAAGTCGGCTCAGTCACCGGCAGCAGCTGGTTTCGTTTATTTTTATGTATTGAAATAATTTCATTTACGGTGTACGTGGAAATTTTTTTTTACTTTAATTTAAAAAAGATGTTCAGCTGGGTTTTATTTACTTTATGAACAAGTTGAATAATTTAAAAACAAACTGGCTATTATTTTAATTTTTTCACTTGTTCTTGGCATTCTGATTTCAAGTATTTATAATTGCTTTTTGTATCAGCAGACACAAATTTGAAATAGCACACTAACTTATGAGGGGTTGCTCACAGCAGTCATATTGTTTCGTGTTATTATTTTAAAACATATGACTTTATGACTACCTTGTGAATCCCCCAAATAGTTAAAGTTGTTCGTTTCACAATACGTATTCAAACACTTATTCTTGAACCAATCTTTAAGAAGTTAAGGTCCACATCATGGTTGCTAGAAGAAATTGTAGCGGTAATAACTCTGTACAACACAAAAAATAATAATAAATTAATACGGTCCGAACGACTTATTCTAGTAGACAGCATTTTAGTACTACGTAATAGTGAATAAGTACGAAATTAACGCTCAAACACATTTTAAGTTTTGAATGATTTCTACCGTTCGAGCTGAGCTTGGAACTTTAGTATCTTTGAAGACTTAAAATAAAATTTTACGAGATATATTTTTGTACGACGTTTCAGCCTGCCACATCGTCGTTGAAAGGGTTTTTCGCCCCTTTTTTCGAAAGGGTCAAAGAAAGACCAATACGGCGAAGCGTTAGAGCATTAAAATGTTCCACAAAAAATATCCTCGTTTTGTTTTACATAAAGCTGCCAAATACATCATATACCTTAAACGTAAAGATTACAAGTTGTCCTATGCCGATTCACTATAATAATGTGCCCAATGGAGGAGGAAATCGAACTCCCCCTAAAATGAGTCCCAGATGTAAACTTTCAACTTCTGTTGTGCCCTATATCAGAATCAGTTGTTAGAAAGAACCTTGTCATTTTGCAAAATAATAAATGTTGTTGTACAGTGTAATCAGTGTTGCCCGAGTCGCTATTAAATTTTACCCAGCAAAGGTTAAAAATTATTCAAATCTTAAAAAAGAATAGAAAATAGTTCATATCTATGTACTTATAAAGATTTTTATGAACAAAAACATATGTATGTATGTATGTATACCCAGCAAAAAATTAACATACAAATCCTTAGTTACAGCATTGATGAACTCAATGCAATAAAAATGGTAAACCTTTGGAACAACTTCCGACTTTTTTTGCTGTCTATCTTTACTTTTTAATTCAGTGTGGCTTCCGTAAGAGGCACTCATGGGAGACCTGCTACCGCTTCGTTCGACGAGAATTATTATAGATATTTTCCAGGCGAATGACAGAGAGTAGCATGCTGTACTCCAATAAAAAATTGTTTTTTTAGATTCAATTTGTGTCAAACTTTCTTTGGAATCGCACGATATTATTATTCAATTGAATTAGGAAATATGAACCATATGGTCAATTGAACCGCAAGACTCCGTTCTTTCTACCAGCTCAGCCTAAATCAGAGCATTTGAGCGTCGTGTTGGCAGTAGGGTACGTATTTACAGTATATTTTAAGACAAAAAACCTATTCTAAATATACTGAAAATACGTAACCTGCACCCAAAAAAAATATCCCAATTAGCAATTTTGCTTGAAATAAAGCATATGGATTGTTTGCTTTATGTAAAGCAAACAATCCAGTTTCAAGGGTTGAAATACACTTTATTTCAATAGGATTCTCCAGTAAAATGGGAACTTGAATTCAAGTAAAACATTACAGTTGTAAAAAAGCCTTGAATTTAACTTTAATTCAACTCTTGAAATATAGTTTACATCAAGGTTTGAGTAAAAGGGTGTTTCAAGTTGAAAATATAGTCCATTTCAAGCTTTACTAGAAAATTATTTATTACAAACAAAGAATAAATTAATAAATTAATGGTGGCTATTGTGGAAAGCGCGTCCGAGAAGTGAACGTTTCCATGCGTTACAAAAATCAAATTAACGTATTTGTATGCATTTCACTCACTTTTATAAACACATACTATGTAGGTACATCCTTATGTATTTTTGATATTTTTGCAATTTAGTTTTTATTTTGCATGTTTCTTTCAAACGCAATTCCAGAATATCCACCACTGATACAAATGTTACATAATTGCTAATTTTTTATCATTTTTTACTGAATTTTAGAAAAAATTTTAATTTAATTATTTTTTTTAGTTCGAAAAATTGCTTTAATTTTTCTTTATTTGGAAAAACGGAAGAAAGTTTGAGCATACATTTTTGTTGCTTTTAAATTATTTTCAAACTTGAAAAGAACTTGAAGCAAAGCTTGAACTGAAGTTTACTTCCAGTTGAATTTCAAGTACTGGAAGTTTAAGTTTTTGAGTGCTTATTGGGATTGGTAAATCTAACCAATTTAATAGGTTAGAGTTGCACCAACCCATTAAATGCAGTAAAATCAACAAATAGAATTGTAACTTAGTTGATAGTGTGCTAAGCTACCAACTGGGAGGTCGCAGGTTCGATACCTGCCAAGGCTTAAGCAAGAAGTATGTTTGGTTAAAATAAATTTTTTGTAACTTTCTGGTCTTGTACTTAGGGTCTCAGCTAAGTCACCTTGTGAAATAATGATAGCAAAAAGTATACATAAACATGTGGTGAGTTGTTTTACTTATGTACAGTAATTTTTGTAAAATAACTATTGTCGTTGTTATTATTTTAAATTAGTAATTTTAACCATAAAAATTGGTAACTTTAACCACAAAAATTGCTAAAAATTAAATGAGTAATTTTGACCATCAAAAATAATTTTAATTTTCAAAAGTGTGTTTTTCCTAAATTTATATTTTACTATTCAGTAAAATGTTATATCTTGGCCTTGAGCTTAGATTCTCACAATTCGTCGAATGTTTATGAACCGAGCGGCTTTACTATCTAAGCTAAGTCATCTGGCTAAATAACGATAGCACAAAGTAACCATAGACATGAAATGGCTTACAACTTGGAAAAGTTATTTTAACCAATGAAAATTGTTATTTTATAAAAATTGCAACAACAATTTACATTAACAGTAAGTTAACTATTTAAATTGGTTAGATTTGCCTACCATTTTATTTTGAGTGTGTTGCTGAAGCGACGCTTAACGCTCTGATTTAGGTTTGACTGTAAGTCCCTGTCCATACGAGTCAGCTTTTGCTTCTGCATACATAGAATTTGCTGTTAATATTACCAAGAGGAAAACAAAAGGGAGTTGCATGTATATGAAGTAATCTTTTCACCTCTCTCTCTCCCATAAGCTCAAAAGTTGCTCTGCAAAAGTTTACTCGTATGGGCAGGGACTAAGTGACTTGCTATGCTATTTCAACACTATGTGCATATTTCTCGCTGTATTTGATTTTTGTATTCCTTGAATATAAATCACAACTGTTAAGGAAGGTCTTAAACGAATTAATACACCTACTTGGCACAAGTGGCGTTGCGTTGTTGCTCTAATTAACAGTTTGCGCAATAGCAGAGTTGTCTAAAAAATAAGTTTCGGTCTTCTCTACACTATCCCTTTCCAGGGTAAGTAACACATAATTGGTGAAAATTAGATTCCTGAGTGTTACTTCTCTTTAAACAAAAACTACTTTCCCGCAAATTTTGAAGATTTTATGCAAATTTCATTTGGCATTTATGATTGGAAGCTCAGTTTCATAATAAAAAAATTCTTTAAAGTTGAATTCACCCATTTTTTATTTTATATGAAGCCTGACGTTCTCTTCTTGAGAGAGACAAATTAAATATAAAATAAATTGTGTCCCGACAAAAACTTTTTGTTCAAACAAAATGGGTGAATTCAGCTTAAGGCTTCCTGGATGAACAAAATTATTTGACTTTTATTTATTTTAAAGTTGATATTAGATTCTCTGTTCAATTCTCTTCTATAAACGCCATACTTTGCAAAGTAAACTTTACAACACTAGAGTTTTATGTGGAACAAGATTTTTCACAAGCTGAATTTAAATAGGATGAAGTTAAAAGTACACCTTGTTAAAAACAAACCTTTAATTAAAGGGATTATTTATTCAAATTCAAACTCAATGTTGGCTTTATGTTTGTTTTGAATAATGTATTTTAAAATTTTAGCAGGTTCTTGTCTAAAAATTAATTTTTTTTTACCTTAACAATTATTGCTAGAAATATGAATTAGATTTAGTATAAAAAGTACTTTTTCCAAATATAATTCTTAGGCCGGGAGGAACCTGCACTTGTAAGTCTTGGGGGCTTAATCTGTATTTCGAATCGAAAGCAAATGCTTCGAATTACAATGTAAATAAGATACAAATTCGAATAGTTTTCTTTTCGAATCGATTTACAGGGTAAAGCAGACGTTTCCTAGAAATATACGTAATGAAACGAGCCACAGTTTTGAAATGTTACGTCAAAATCTGACACTGTCCGCAAGTTTGTATCCGTCTTTATAATTTTTTAAAAGCGTTTTAGGCAAAATTATTGGAAAAAAATATAGCTGGTAAAAACTAATTGAAATTACTAATTATAAATATTTTGTGTCATTACATGTAAAAGCAAATTTTAAAAAATAAACTATTTTAAATAGTTACATTGTTGGTGGTATTGTAAATGGACTACATAAATACAAAGTGGACATATTTTAAATAATTTGAACACTTTTATAGGAAAAATATAATATATTCAAGATAGAAAAAATTTTTTTTTTAATAAATTTTTTTTATATTAAAGAAGAGGAAATTAAATAAAATATGTGAAGAGAAAGAAGTTTTATAAATAGTATATTTTGTAGACATTTTGTAATTAAGTGTTTTTTAATAATTTTACATAAATTTTCTTTTTTTATACTTTAATTTATATTTTAATTCTAATTGTATAGTGAAGAAAGGGCACAATAATTAACTTGGTTTTCCTAATATGATTAGAAAACTTGGTGGCATAATTTTTTTAAATTTTTTTTTATACTCATCTCTTTATGATATTCTTCACAAGAAGCAAAAGGGGACGTGGTATGCGGGGTTAGCTGCAAAGAAGCAGAAAAATACACAAAATATAAGGAAACACCAAATTTCGTTGTGTTGTTTAGATCGATCAATCGATCGATCAATCGTCTTCTATATGTTTTTCTTGAATAAAATAATGGATTCAATGGGCTTGTGTTGTTTGGCTATTAAGTTGAACTGGAGTAGTAGTTGCAGCTGTTGTAGCATTTGTGCTATTGTTGTTATTATTATTATTATTATTGTTGTTGTTATTAATAGTTATATTGTTGTTATTATTTGTTGTTGCATTGTTATTGTTATTGCCGGCAACTGCTACTTGATTTGTTTGCTGTTGACGTTCTGGATTATCAAAATAATCCGAAGCATTGCCACGACATATTGGACAAGTTCGATTTGACTATTAATAAAATGAAATTTTTTTTTAATTAAATGTTTTCTTACGCGAGATAAAAAATATTTTTGCACATACCCTTAACCATTTATCAACGCATTTGGCATGGAACTCATGGGAGCATGGTAGAACGCGTAGTATTTGTCGTAATTCAAAATCACACATACAAACTACACAAGACGTTTGATCACCTAAAGAAAAAAAAATTCAAAATTAATTTTTCGAAATGATGCACATTAAATAAATTTGTCTTTACACTTTCTCGATCTACATTTACAACTGAATGAAATCTAGTACAAACGAAATTTCGGGACGAAATCTAGTTTGTTTTTATTAGATTTCCTATACAAAACAAAATTTAGTCCTTACTAGATTTTCTTGTTAAATATTGGAAATACCAAGTAATACAACTACTAAAAATTAAACCGCTGTGAGGTGTGTGTACTTGCTGCTGGGTGCGTGCGCACACGTCTGCCAAGGCAGATTGATCTACTTTGTTGTGCACTCTAGCTTTTTTGCCTTTGAAGGGTCTATTTTTGGTGTAAACGGTATAGAATTAAAACAAAAAAGATTTCAATCGAAATCTATTAGATTTCCCTCTGATGTAAATGCAATATAAGTTGGAGATAAAACTATTTAAAAACTATTACTTCTTACCATTATGAGAATCCGGATTAAATTTATAACTTGGCAACTGCTCAATTTCATTGCGAGCTAAGCCACGCGGCTTAGCTTCACCCAAGCGTTCAGCCAAACTTAACAAGGCTTCGTAATTCTCAGTTTCATTAGAGTCAGATGAGTTGAGCTCATGTTGATTATACGGTGACAAAGGATACATGGCCCTGAAATCAAAATATTTTTTCAATATAAAATTGATATTTGATTTGGTCTTAGCAAAACTTACAAGAAATTAAGTAAAAATCCTGGATTTATAATTCCAGTTGTTTGTATTTGGACTGGGGTAGCTTGATGTGGCCCCAAAGCTTGTGGTGGCAAAACATGCCGGTGAGGACCATGTGGATGACTGGCTGGCCAAAAGCGAGTAATGCGACGGTGTGGAGGGAATGTACGTCTCTGTAATGAATTAAATTAAAAATGAATTTGTTTTTAATCCAAAATATTTATTAGTTATTAGGCTAAAGTTTGTAACTCTTTTAGCCCGAAAAAATTGGACATGATATAATTTTCCAACCTATTCAGGGCAGAAGATAACCGTGTTGTTTAAGGAAACGCAGCATTCCATCTTCAGTGTTCATGTCTTTCGTCACTGTTTAGGTGGTTTGCTTGTATGTGAATTTATAGCTTATTTATACATACAATTAATGACTATAAATATGATACGAGAAAAAATTGGACATGCGACAATATTTCAAGTGTCAATGGCAAAATTAACGTTAATTTATTCCACAACCTGCACGGGAGAACATAGCAAATGGAGCATGAAATAAAATCAATGCGTAGCAATAGGTTCAATTTAACGCTTATTTATTGATGGAAATTTTGAATTTGTCGGTGACGGTGGAGTTGAGCACCAAAACAAAACAAATTTATTACCGAAAGTACCTTTTAGGTGTCTGTATGTATTCACTCAATCCCTAAAAAATCAGCATTAATCAATTGATTTTCATGATATGTGTATGATTTATTTTGTTCCTAATACACCAAGGGACTGGATAGAACGTTAAAAGATCTTTGTGACAAACAAAACCTTTTTGGTAGAGCCATGATTCTGTTATCCGGTGGTTTTCGTCAGAGTCTTCCAATTATTTCACGGTCAACGATAGCTGACAAACTAAACGCGCGCATAAAATCATAAAATTTTTAGCGGCATGCGAAGACATTCCGATTATTGACTAACATGCGATTAGTGACTAACATTGCAACAAGATCAAAGTGCAGAAGTGTTTTCGAAGCAATTGTTGACATATCGACCGTATGTGAAGAAACATTGTCAACAGATTTCTATCAGATTACCGAATCGAAATAGGAACTCAGCCGGCGTGTTCTTCCAACGTAACGCAGAACTTCATGAAGATTAATTGGCTAATACTGACTTTAGACGACATGTATTTTACATCTGACTTGTCAAATTTCCCATTGTAAGAGTTATATATGCCGTGTGAAACATATGAAACATTGTCAGATGACAGTTACAGAAGAAAAGTCATATGAAAATTTTTCAATTAGAGCGTGTTCTATTTTCATCTGACAAAGCATATGACATCAGATGTTTTGAATTAATAAAAGTGTAGTTTGGCTGAAAAAAAAACATTAAAAAGCATAGAGCGCTTTATGAAACTTGTGTACAAACTCAGCTGTTGTGAACACTCAGAAGTTATGTCAGATGTAATTGCTCATGTACGTGTGAAAGCAAAAATTATAAACCATCTGTAAATTGACAATTTTGACAAACATGCGAAGTTACATATGTCTTCACACACCTGACAAGCTTTATGCAAAAAACATGTCGTCTAAAGTTAGCATAAGCGAACGAGCCATATTGGCGGGGAAAAGTTGTCGATGATCTCAACGCGGGCATTTAAGATTTCATTACGGGACAGTTGTTTTCCTTAAGTGCATTTGTCTTTCATGTAAATTAAAGACATTAAATTAATGTGAAATTCTTTTCGAAGTTAATTGGTTTTTAATCCAAAATGTTTATTTATGTTTAGTTATTAGTAGGGTTATTCACTCGAATAATGTTTGCTCGATTAATCGAATAATTTAAGTCAAATAATTTTCGATCAAATAAAAAATTTCAATTAATCGAATAATTCGACTAAACAATTTTATATAAATTTTCTTTTTTTTAATGAATTTTTGCAGATTTCTTAATAAAAAGTGGCAAAAGTTTTTAAAATTACATGAAATTTGCCATGCAATTCGAACATTAATAGACAGCATAATCAAAGAATGAAGTAAATAATGCTGTAACAATAATAGGGAGAAGGGAACCAACTTCAAATATCTTGTAAAAAAATCGGAAATATAACCATCAAACAAAAATTTTTTAAGCAAAGAAGATATTTCAAGAGCAACTAGTTAACTAGATTTTTCGTATTAAAATATCGAATGTAATCTAACAGCGAAATTTAATGCAACATTAGAAGCATTCATAAAATAAAGAGCAAAAAAAAAAATTACTTTTGTCATATAAAATATTAGTTTATAGATAGTGAAAGATCATTCTTAATAATGGGGGGAAATGTTCA
This sequence comes from Panzeria rudis, assembly GCA_956483635.1. Lineage (NCBI taxonomy): Eukaryota > Metazoa > Arthropoda > Insecta > Diptera > Tachinidae > Panzeria > Panzeria rudis. The sequence goes on from OY101447.1 coordinate 5,208,140, forward strand.
ATCGAAAAAAAATATCTATGAAATTGATAAAAATCATTATTTTTTAGAACTAAATGTATTGATTTTGTTCGATTATTTAATGAATTATCCTGCTCTGTTCTCCATGCGAAATGAAAAGCTTTGTTGTTACAAGTTAATATTTATAACAACAATGTTATGCCAATTCCGACTATTTTTATTCCTCATTGGATGCAGAACGGGTCTGAATATTATTAAATATTTCCTGGCGCAACATTTTCTCAAAGCGAAACATTTGAATAGTAAAAAAAATTATTTTAAATTATTAGTTTGATCTAATTTATGTAGAAATGTTGTTTTTTTTTTGCTATTAAAATATATAAAAACGCGAAAAAGCTTGATTTATTTTTGTCCAAAAAAAAAATACAAAAAACCGAGTAATTCAAAAAATTTAAGATTAACTCGAATAATTTTTAGCAGTAAAGCTTACTCGAATAACTGGAACGAAATTAAAGTTTTACTCGATGGTTCGAGTAATTTAAAAAGCTCAATTTTGATTAATTGGTTAATCGAACAATCTAAAAGTCGATTAAAATGAATACCCTAGTTATTAGGATAAAAGTTTAATTTAATAATGAAAACGTAACTGAAATCATACACGATGCGGTCAATATTATCGAGAGTTAATTAAAGCCGGTTGACGGACGGACGGTTGATTATGATTGCTAATCGCTTATGAAAAGTTATGATCTTATCAATTTTAGGTGCTGCGAAGTTCACCGGGTCATCTAGTGCTTATATAAAAAGTGTCAAAAAAAAGGCTAAAACACCTTTCAAACAAAACCACAAATAAGTTATACTCAACGCGAGTTTATTGGGAAAGAAATGTATAATAAGGTGAATGGTACTAGTAGAATTCAGCAGCACAGTTTTCGATGGTCGTTGCACCTTCTCATCAGCATTCATATTACATTTTTTCTGGCCGTTGAAGCAGAATAAATTATAATTAATATTGATATGTATAATAACTTACTTCAGTAGAGATAATTATTTGTTGCGGTGCAGCCGAAAGCTGTGAGACTTGAGCAGCAGCAGCGGCGGCTGCTGCTATGGAATGTGAATGATGGGCTGCTGCAGCAGCAGACATTGATGTCAAATGTATAGGAGTGGCTTGTAACTGAGGCACGGCTGTCACACCCTGGGCATGGTGATGATGATGGCCACCAACTGGATCTAATGACAAACTGGCAACGGCTGCCGCGGCCGCATCCGAACGCTGTTGTTGTGTTAAATGTGTAGTATTTTGATAATTAGCTGCGGCTACTGTGGCAACAGCTACTAAGGCTGCTTGTTGTGACTGATGTTGTTGTTGGACTGCTGCTGATGCTGCTGCAGCCAAATGTTGCGGTGATTGAGCGACCTGTAAAGGAGCACTGGTAGCTGCTGTGAAGCCGGAGGCATTTGAGGCAAACTGGGCATGGGGATGAGAATTGCAGGCAGCTTGAGCAGTAAAAGGTTGAGTGTATATACTGTGCAGGTGACACGGTGCTATACGAGGTTGTGGTGGCTGAGCGGGATATGTACATATTGAAGCCCATATGGGTTCAGCATGACGTAGTGACAAACTAACGGGAACTTGATTTATATCAACCATAAGAGGAGGAGGTGGTGGTGGCAAACTAGTCGGACTTTGTGCTTGTTGATGATGGGCGGGGGGCGGAGTATGAATGAGTGCTACCGAAGGACCAGCATTTGAATTGGCCGCTGCTGCAGCTAATTCCCAAACGGGGTGATGTTGTGCTGTCTGTTGCTGCTGCTGTTGTTGCATGAAATGTTGATTAACATGATTAGCCTGCTGTTGCTGCTGCTGTT
>OY101447.1:5210169-5285700 GCA_956483635.1 Panzeria rudis
AGCATCGATTTGTTCAAAAAACGTGGTCCCGAACTCCCACAAACATACAACTTTCTTTGTAAGGGAAACTGCCACAGATGGATACGTTTAGGAAATAGTTTACGTAATTGCTATTGCTTTTGATTTAATTAAAAATAGCAAGCCTCTAGCGACTGATTCTGATAGAAAGGGACCAAAAAATATACGTGTATTGGCATTTTGAAAGTATATTCGGATTTATTGCCACTATTTTTTTCGATCGGTCCCAATATTAAAAAGATGAACAAGCTGACCATTGCTGCTGTGACTGATAGGTGCTAGCCTGTTGATACCAAGGGCGCCGGTTCGATTCCGTCCAAAAATTACTTAATTTGCACTCAACTTTTTATAAATAAATATTACATCAACAGCTTTTTTATAAATTAACCTCGAAAATTCCGTTTCCTGCGATATTTTTCACTAATTGTGAATAAGTACGGAACTAACCCTCAAACACATTTAATATTTTCTGCCATTCGCGTTGAGTTTGTAGCTTTAATGTGCTTGAAGACTTATTATAGTAGAATTTTAGAATTTGTTGTGAGACATTTCAGCCCGCTACATTGACATTTGATGGGAGTTTTTTTTTGCCCCTAATTCAAAAAAGGGGACAAAAACACACAAACACACCAAAAATTAAGAGGCTTAACATTGTCCACAAAAATATTACATGAAAGTGCTGAAGACATCTTATATCTTTAAACGTAAGATTACAAGTATAACAATGAGGCTTAACTCCCTCTAAAATAAGTCCCAGATGTATACTTTCAAGCACCGATGCACTTAAATTTTTTGTGCCCTCTGCCAGAAACAGTCGTTATACCCTAATCATTTAGAGTTTTTAGATATATTGCAATATGATTCTTCCCTGATGGTGTTCATTTGTGAGATGAGAAAGATCTTTTCCGAATTTTACTTCTCTGAAGTTTTGTTATTTTGGCGATTTAAATGTTTTATGGCAGTTTTCGAACTTCTTTACAGTTTTAGATATTTTGAATAAATTTTGGATATTGTTTTAGACTTTAAGTATAGTTTTGGAGATTTGTAATCAATTTTACGACTAGATACTGATTTTTAAAAATTTTGCACATTTTGAACCAACCAATATACTTGTGCAATTTTTGATATTGTACAACAATATAGCCAATGTTTGCGATGGTTGCACAATCTCTGGCAACATTGTTCAATATTGTTTACGTTTTGCTTATAGTTTATGTTTATAATTTACTGTGAGAGAAGTTGCGCCACATTTAATTTTAAAATATTGTGAAACTTTTTGAATAATATAGGGAAAAACGATAATGACATGAACAATAACATGTTCAATAATATTGTATAATGTATGGGCCGCTTAATTTGCCAACGCTGCGGTTTATAATTGTTTACGCTTTTGTCACTCTTTTAGTGTGCAAACTATGCTTGCTTTGATTTATTTTAGTTCTTTAGTATATAAAGATTTTGTCAAAAAAAATGAGTTTAAATTCTAAAATAAAAAGAATAGTGTGCAAAAAAGAAATCAATATGAAACAAAATAAAACTGAGCCAAAATGATCACATTTCTGTCACATTAAACTAAAATACAATAAAATGTGATTGGTGTATAGAATATCGTGTATAAACACAAATACAACAATTTAAATAAAAATTTTTTCAATTATTTGGTTTCGAATTTTAGGAAAATGAAAGCGGAAGTTCTAATGAGAAAGAATATTCAAAAGTGAAATATACACGGAAAATTACACAAATGTTTAAAAACTTCAATTAAAAATATTAAACAAAGAATTTATTTAAAAAAAATTGCAAAGCAAGCAAATATATTAAATATTAAATTGACGTACAAAATTTCTGGATATTTCACTTTTAAAGCTTTTTGTATTTTTTTATTTAATTGTATGTTTGTATTTGTACTTATTATTTCTTTTTAAATTACAACTAAAAAATATACATACAATACTATTTTTATATATTAAAATTTTTTTAAAATATAAAATCTACATAAATCTGGATAAAGAGAAAATTTTGTAAATATTTTTTTTTTGTTTTTTTATTAACCACAATACAAAGTTTAATTATATATTTTTCTTTTTATATTTCAACAAGTTAAAAAGGCGCGCTAAATTAAGCAGATAAGATAAAAGAAGGATAAAAAAAAATAAAAACAAATATCTAATAAATATTTTGACGGGAGGGAGCACTAATATGTATGGCCTGGTCTTATTAAGTTCAAATCATTTTCTTTCTTTTTTCGAATTTTCATAAAAATAAACTCAACTTTAACTTTATTTCGACATTAGTGTAAGTGTCATTTAATTAAATTTATTTTCATAATTTTCGTTTTTTACTTTCATATTTTTAACTTCATTAAAAAAAAAACTTTTTGAGTTATATCAGGTTTAATTCTTTATTAAAATATATATGTATGCATGTTTGTTTGTTTGTTTGTATACTTATATGTATAACCAGAATTGCTAAATGTGCATCATAACTATAGGCGCAATCTTAATATTAGGGATGCATCCGATACCGATATATCGGAGATACTGCGGGTTTGCCGGTATCGGCGATACTTTTGTAAGTTTTTTTTTTTAAATAATAGCACGCTGTTACAGGGAAAATACCCGTGAAAAATTACTTAGTGAGGCTTATAGGTCTAGTTGAATAGATCATTTTGTCATTTTAAAAAATTGCAATGTAATCTCTAAATCGGAAATTCTCGGTAAAAAATCTTTTTTTGGGACTTCACGGACACAAGAAATTTTCACTTCCTTCCCTAAAAGATTTTAATTATATTTCGTAGAAATATTATTAAAAGAAAATTGAAATTTTTATTTTATTTGTTTGCTACACTCTGCAAGAAAACCTACTCATTTTTTATTTTCCTTGCGATTACAATAAAATCTAAGTTATTACAATCGGTTGAGAATTGTCAAAGTTACAATTTTGTTAAACAAAATATCAATGTAAATCAATTGTGCATTTTGGTGCTGCTCACAAAATAAATGGAAAAAAAATGTATAGTACAACAGCTAAACTACTGTTTAGACTTATTTGAAATTCGACATATCAATAGATATGAGAGCCTATACTTACGCAATATAGTTTGCAGATAGAAACTTGCAGAATATGTACTAACGACTCTACAATGGCCTAAAACTAAACGCAACGCATGTGGAAAGCTTTTTAAAGCTCTTGTAACTTTCTGACTATAACTCAGTAATTTTTCATCCGATCAAAGCAAATTAGCCACTATTCGACGCGTAATTTAGTATCCTTTCAAATTAATAATGAAGAGTTTACTCAACATATGTTTTGTCTATTTTTCCTTGAATTTAAACTCATTAAACGTATCATTATCGTTGATATTTTTGATTGAGTATCGCTATCGGCTTCGTATCGGCAAAAACGCGTATCGATGCATGCATCCCTAGTATTTATCATATGGAAGCTGTATATTAGTAAAATGAAATTAATATGGCTCATGGTTAATTGATTTTAGTATATATTATTTTATATTGAATAAATTGCATTGTAATAAGCTAAGATTTTTAATAAAATAGTCAGGCAACTTACACACATACACAATGGCAAATAACATTGTGTTGAAATGAGTGAAAGCACTAAATATACTATTTATGAAAAGAAATTCACATCCATACACACATTATAGTAACTATGAAACGAAGGGATACTCACAGTTTATTAACATACAATACATAATCGATTTTATTAAAGCATGAAATATTAACTAATAAATTGAAGCAAGAAAAATTGCTTGCACCATATTATTTTCTTCAATTACTGATGCGCACCTGTTTCATATGTACAGAGTATGATTTTATTTTTTATTACTGAACTCAAAATATCTAAGATCCTTGTAGATCGTTTTGAAAAAACTACATTAAGTTAAAAAATGCGAATTTATTTTTCGTTTAGTAGCTTCCAAAGCCATGTACAGACAGGTGTAGTATAATCAATTGTAAACTATCGCAATAAGCTGTCAATATGGGTTTAATTTCGTTTAATACTTTTAATGAAGCTCTGAAAACTATTTAAGGAATATCTAAATTGGCCCGTGTAGTTCCAAAATCTTTTTTGAGCCACGAAATACATTAAAAATAAAAAATTTGCTTTTAACTATATCTTTTACTCTAAAAATCTTCGTTTTAGTGTTTATATTATAAAATCTGAGTATCCCAATTATGTTAAATTATCAGAAAAACCACATACATATTTATCCAATATTAGAAAAGTATTAACAAAAGTATTAACAAAAGTATTATTTTGCAATATTTTATATTAATAATTTAATGGAAAACTGTAATAATGTAATGGACAATAAAAACAAGCGGACAATAGAAACAAACGTAAAAAATTATTAGCATCTTCTGAAATACATAATATTAGTATAAAGAAAGAATTTACTTCAATTCTATTTAATTAAGCACATACAATATTAGGGCTCCTTTAATTAATTACAAAAATTGTAACAAATGAAAACGACAACACAAATCTGACTAAAAACTATTAAAAAAATATTATAAAAATGGGTGAGAAGTTTTTCAGGTTATTTTTTCAGATATTTAGATATTTAGACACTGATGATATGTAAAAATAAGTTCTTATAATTGAAATTGAGTGTATTTTAGTCGAAATATATGAGTTTTATCCAAAGAAATTTATTATTCAGGCTTTAAGTTCATCCAATTTAATCTTACAATTAAATCATTTTTATTGTGAAATAATTTTTCAAAGCATGTAATAATTGAAAAAGAACAAAGACCAATTTCTTGACTTTTGTAAGGGTCGAACTGAACATTAAAGTTTTCGGGATCAACTACAATCCCATCTCAGAACTCTTTATGCTCTAGGGTACTACAGCCCCGACAGTCAAGCAGTAACCAATTTTTGCATTAAACTCTATTTCTTCTGGGTTAAGCTTTTTTTTCTTTTTTGGTGGCTTAGAACTTAAGCCTGAATAATAAATTTCTTTGGATAAAACCCATAAAGTTCGACGAAAACACACACAATTTCAATTATTAGCACTAGAGGCACATAGTACAAAATATGTTTGATAGTTTCCGTGTAATATGGATAAAACAAAACATATGTAAAGCCTACTAGGAATTAGAGCAGCAATGTTTCTCAAACTTGGGTGAGAAATAAAAAGCCCAAGTGTGGTTGATTAAGACAAGAGCCAAGTATGGTAAATTTTTAAGCCACAAAAAAGTTGAAATAAAGTTTAATATAAAAATTGGTTCAACGCTAGATATTTACTGCTTGACTGTCGGGGCTGTAGTAGCCTAGAGTATAAAGAGCTCAGACGATGGGATAGTGCTTGATCCCGAAAGCATCGATGTTCAGTTCGACCCTTACAAAAGTCAAGAAATTGGTATTTGTTCTTTTTCAATTATTACTTGCTTTGAAAAATTATTGCTCAATAAAGATGATTTAATTATAAAATTAAACTGAACGACTTAAAGCCTGAATAATAAATTATTAGTTTTTATTTGAACATGTTTCTAAATGGAGTTGCATTTGCTTCAATTTAATTAAGTGTAGTTTTCAAAACAATACAAATAGTAATTTCTTATTTAAAAAAAAAGTAATTTTGAACTTAAAAAAATATGCAAGAAAAGCACAGTTCACCTAATGGTCTGTGTATATTAATGATAAAAAAGAATTCAGACATATCGTAATTTTCAATATGATTTTACTTATAAAATTCTATATTTTTGTTAATCAAATGATTAGATTCTAATCTTATTTTTCAACTGAAAATCTTTGCAAGAAGTGTTTTTATTAAAATCTTACTTCCTTTCAAGAAAAAACTAAAAAATTAATTTCATTTAAAAAATATGTACAATATTTTGCAGTTTAATGGCTTCCAAAGCCAATGACAAGCAAGTGTTTAATATCTAAGAAACTACCGAAATCAACTGTTCATATGGACAATTCAAAACAGTACAAGTTGACATTTTCACTCGCAATAAGTATAGATAAATAAAAACCCACTTTTAGATGAAAATAATTTTGCAAATCAAAATATTCTTACATTGGAATCGTGTAAAAAAATATCTTGCAAGTCGAGGTACTGGTGTATTGGTGGTACACTGTGTCAACAAAATTTTCTTTATACTTTTAATGAAGCTCTACAAATTATTTAAAACAAATCTAAACTGATTCAGGCTATTTTTAATGTAGTTCTAAATATGTATCTTGAGTTACAGTCCTTTTCTGCTTCATCATTTATGTGACAAACTTGTATCATTCTATGAACAATTTAATTCTCTCATTATTATTAAATGGACACATATCCTTTTTAGGGACATTATTACAACTTGGCTTTAGAAAGTTTAGATAAAGTTGGGATTTTATTGGACGGATAAACAGTTTTCCATTATTACAACTTTAATTTAACCTGAAAGCGAGCGATAAGCTATAGAAAAGTTCATTCTACCTATAACTTTTATCGACACGTTTAGTCTTTTGAAGTTGCCACATTTTCATGGGCTGCCATAGTTTCGACTTTATCAAGTAAATACAGATGTATGACGTTGCCTCAATACTCTTTAACCATTCACAATAATCGGTAAATGCTCTGGTAAAGCAATATTTTGAACAAAAATTTTAAGGTCAGTTTATCACCACTCACTTTTGCTAAAGATGTCTGTAACTATCTTCTACTTTACTACCGAGTTGTAATAATATATTACGTGTATTTCAACTACTTCTGCCGTTTAAAAAAAGGTTATGTTGAATAGTGGTGCAGAATACCAGTAAGAAAAACACTTGGCATAAAATTCAACAACAACTTAAAATGGCACGAGTTCAATGCTCAGCGGATACATTTAATTTTTATTATGTTTTGTGTATTCAATGACTTGTCATGTTAAAGTAATTTATTAAAATGTCAAAGTAGAAGTAGTGAAGGGTATGTTTATTAGCATTTTAACTCAATACTTTGCCATAAAACTATTTTTGCTGGGTTGCTTTATACTAATTTATGTACAATATTTTATTTTTCTTTTTCAATTAATATTCTAATGTCACGTTTATAGTTCATTTTAATTCGTGTCTCTTCAAACCAGCATCTTGACATACACATAAATATATTTTTGAATTGCATCGAAGGCCTTAAGTGAGTCGTATCAAATCTCATGCATTGAAAATGTATTTTTAATGCGAGCAAAACATTATGAGCCGTAATAATATGAATTACATAATTTTATTATATGTATATTACACAAGTATACAAGGTTTTGTATTGCAGCAACGGCAAGTTGTTTCTTATGTTATTTGGGGCGCTGAATTAGAATTTGTACTTGGTTTCTTTTAATCGGTTCTAGTTTTCGAGATATACCGTTTTATCAAAAAAGAAGCAGCTACACGACAAATATTAACATAACTAGAGAACGTTTTGTCATTTTCAGTTAAAAAAAAATCCTAATATATTGCAATTGCGAATAGCACTAAAAAGTTGCATTTTATCCGCAGATAGATGGGAAACATAATTTTAAAAAATATTGGGAACTACTTTTAGCCATCTACCGCGCAGCATCAAGATTTTGAAAATATGATCAAATCGATCAATTTGGGAAGCATAATATGGTGCAACATTAAACATTTTTTATAGTTGTTATAACTAGGGGATTTCTAACAAAAAATATAAAAGTACAAATTTTTTAAGGGCAGACAAGTAAATTACTTTTTTTAAGAGTTGGTCCACTGTGCGACGTTACACCCTAATGTACATATCTGAGCATTGTTATCAACCTTAAGTTTAAATTTAGTCCTCCTGTAAAATTCAAAAACAAGAAAGAGCCCTTTTCTTTTGGAACATCACATATACATGATACACCAATAAAATTTTAACCTTTTTTAATTCTTAATAAAACAAGATTAAATCTACTTACTACCAATTAAGAGTTGATTAGACTATTTAAAATTTCTAATCTGGAAAATATTTTTTTTAATTTGAGTTTTTCTTATTTGTTTTCTAATTGAAAGCAATTATTTAAAAAGATAAACTAAAAACAAAGCAAAAAATGTAGTTGAAATTAGGGATGTAACGAATGCCGATACCGATACCGATATATCGGCGATACTTCAGATTTTCCGATACATCGGTATCGGCGATATTTTACTGTCCGATACGACGATACTTTTAAAAAATTTTTTCAGAGTTTTTTTTAGCAAATAATTTATTTTTTTTCGATTTTACCATGATTTTATTCACTTCGTTATTTTTTAAATCTTATTAGTATCAATTTTAAAAATTAATTATATTTTATGCTGTTATTTTGTAAAAAAAATTATTATTTTTTTTTTTGTTAATTTTACCATGAATTCAAATTCAAGTCGTTGTTTTTTAAATCTCATTCCAGCAAAAAAAAGAGATACTCCAAAGAAGACATGAAAATGTAGAATTCGCGATCTGGAAGTATTGCAAATTTGGATAATTTCTAATTAGTTTTACATATCCTTGCCATTGCAAGAAGTTATGTTTTTCGATTACCAATCATCGAATTGAAAGCGATGCTAGGACAAATTTCTTTTTCGGTATTCTATAATGATTTTTCCTCAAGGAAAAAGGATAAAAAATTACCCATTTTCACAATTTTTTTTATGCGAATTTAAACTCTGAACTGTGTTTTCATGTAAATTTAAGTGAATATATATAAACTTAGAAGTCTTTTAATAAATAAACTATTAAGTTATTTAAAAGAATATTAGTTGATAAATGTCCTTTAAAAAAATCGATTTTTAAAAAAGCATGGCGAGTATATTTTATAAAGGAATTAAACATTTTTTCTTACTTTTCTACTAATTATCTGCATATTTTTAATATAGATTTTTTTGGATGCAAAGAAAATGTAGCTCCTTAAAAATTACTTCCAATGTTTTATCAATTTTAAATATTCTCTCTTATAATGTAATTTTGTATAATAAAAAATTGCACTTGGGTTTTGTTAATCTAAAGTTGAACTCAATTTCAATATTCGTATCGGTATCGGAATCGGTATCGGCGATATTTAATTTTAAATATCGGTATCGGTATCGGATCGGCAAAACGGCGTATCGTTACATCCCTAGTTGAAATAACGCTCTTTAATATATCGGACTTAAGTTTAGAACTATACGATATTGAGGCGAATTTATTTTACAAGGTTGCAGCACAACGGCAATAAATACAATAATACAAAAACAATAGGCATTGTTAGTGTACGTTCGCTGTCGGCGTCATATTAAAAAAAAATTAGAATAGATTTTTAGAATAGATTTTGACAGCAAGCGCTCATTAAAAAAAATCATGCAGCTGTCGCGTCGTTGCCACTTAATTCAAATTAATTCGCCTTGCACGGTACATATTAAAAAATTAAAATAGTGTAGAACATAAGGAAATTTTATTAACATGCTTCATATGGAAAGCGTTGGAATAAAACGAAAATTTATTTATGCTAGTGTAATTACATAATAAACTATTGTTGCACTGTAAACAAATGTTGTTAAAAAAAAGTCTAATTTTCAAAAAAGTTGATTAAAACATTTACTTGTATCTATGAATAGATTTATTTAGTTAGTAAGTAAGTACGTATATATGTATGTATATTTTTATTTATAATTGTTCAATTCACAACCTGTTGTAGGTGTTGTAGATCGTAAAAATGCTGTTGGTAATTTCCCCATAAACATGTATCTAAACAAATGTTTATTAAGAAACTACCAATAACATTTATACGATCTACAATATATACAACAGGTTGTGAATTGGCCAAATATTATGCGTATTAATAGATATATGTACGTATCTATATGTCTATATATGTATACTATGCAAATAAAATGGTTTCCATAATTATAGACTGACCCAAATATTTTGGATTTCTAAATGTTAAATGTCATTCGTTCATAATAAAGGCCGCAAAAAAATCGTTTGTGTTCATCATTAGTCGACTCTTTTCTATGCGGAATAGTTTAAAATTATTGGTCCATAATCATAGTATACTTCGGGAACTCTAATCCAGCTCTGAGACCCTATCTATACTTATGGACACAAACTTTCCTGGATCAAAAATGTTGGGGATGTGCTATAATTATGGAAAGCACTATGTACATATATAGTACATATTTTGTCGTGTATTATATTTAAACAAAACATGGAACTTACTACGAAAAATAGATGACGAATAAGAAAAAAATATTTGTGCTTTTCATGCAAACTCTTTTTAATTCATAATCTCTGTTTTTTTTTTTATTAAAGCTCATTTTAAATTTGAACGACAAGTATTGTTTAGAACTGCTACTAAATTAAGAATTAAATTTTATTTATATATTTAATAATTTTGTTTTTTTTCTCTTTTTACTATTTTAAATATCAAATAATTATATTTTCAAAGTGTATAACGATTAAAATTTGAGAAGCGTTTAGTAATTAATGGTTAATTATTTATTTAGAAGTTTTTGCTTTTTAAATTTAATTTCAAACGTATAATACAAGATGTGAACAATAGGAAAACATCAACAAAACATAAAGTTTAAAAGTTAAAAATTTATTAATAAACAAATTAAATTCGAAATGTCATGTGTTAAGAAAAGAAAGAAATGAAAAACAAACCGACTAGAGTACTGAATATTTGCAATGAAATTTTGTGAAAACTATTTTGTGGAAATGAAGCAAATATACATCAAAATAAGTAGTAAATGATTTTATGTATTTTTAATTTTCATTTCCATATTTGACGACTACTTTACTACAACTACACCATTTCCAAATTTTATTTCAGTCATTCTTCTTTGTTGTTTCGTTGTGACAATGAATGAATGTACATTAATTTATATTTATTTAGTTCTTCACATATGATACGATGCAATAATGTGTTTTAATGCATAGACTGTGACATGCCTATATGTATGTGTATGTAGATATTATATATTATATATGTATACATACGCAGTTAATAAACAAATAAACACACACATACATTTGAAACGATTTTCCGTCATCCCACGTCAAATTTGGTTTGTAAACAGACCGGTTTCGGCTATGTGCCATCTTCAGTGTTCTATTGAATATTCAGTGTTCTATGAGTATTCAATAGAACACTGAAGATGGCACATAGCCGAAACCGGTCTGTTTACAAACCAAATTTGACGTGGGATGACGGAAAATCGTTCCAAATTCAAAAAAAAACCCCGTCGGAAGAAAAACACAACACACACATACATATTGATAGAAATTTTAACATGTTAATTTGTGAAATGGTGTAGTTTTAAGAGTAGCAGCTTTACAACAACATTTAGAAAAATATTTTGTTAATGATGTTTGTTTAAATTAATTTGTTTTTTTTTATTACAAAATTCACCCTTTAACCCAAAGCGTGGATTAATTCGAAAGAAGTTTTTTTTATCTGACTTAGGATTTTTGGAATTTAAGGAGGAAAAAGGATCTTATAAGAGATATTTATTTAATAAGAATATTTATACTTAATAATATAATTAATAATATTTGAATATAAGTCATCATTGTGATATTTTGTGTAGTTGGAATGAAAATATCTTACCCAAGTGAATTATTCCAAGCGTCCATATTGTTATTGTTTGTATTATCCTTGTTGTTGTACCAAGGAACACTGGAATTATTGCCGTTAACAGTATTTAAATTGACATTGTTCCCATGATTTGAGCGCATATTATTATTGTGTAGTTGTTGCTGCTGCTGCTGTTGTTGTTGTTGCTGCTGCTGCTGCTGCTGATACGAATGGGGTTGATGGGGTGAAAAGAGCATACGTCCTCGATGATTTCTTGATGAAGAGGGACCATTGCGTGAAAATGGTCGACGGGTAGTACCCGTATGATTTGAATTTATCATGACTTTATTATTGTTGGTGACAATTAAACTTTAGTTTGGAAATCGTTATGTTATTATTCCTTTTATTATAATTATTATTACTGTTATTTAGAAATTTATTATTCCGTTAATTGTTAAGTAAATCTTTCAATTTGGTTATTGTTTCTTTTATATTTTGAGTTGAGGTAAATTCTTGAGAGTGTACAAAACTGTAAAGTCAATAAAAATATATATTTTATACAAATAAATTGAAATTCAATTATAAAATCGTTGTGATGTAGCTACGTATAATTTCTAAATGTAATAGAATAGTAAAAATCATCACCCGATTTATAACAAATCAAAACTTTTAGTATTGAATACATTAACCCTTTTACCACCCTTCCACAATAGGGTGGATCAACAAATTTTTCTGAAAATAAGTATCTGCGGCACCAACTCGCAGGAGTATAAGCTAGTTTAAAATAAAATTAGACAAAATTAAAAAATTGGTCTCATTACAAATAAATATATATTAAATTTTCTTTGGGTGAAGCAGGGATAGAAACCATTATACAATTGGAGTTTTTTTACATTTTGAACCTTTTTGGTACTATGGACAAATTCATCTTCGGATTGATGACGTCCTATCATCAGAACTGTGACATTAATGTTATGACAAATATCATCAATAATTTGTACATCTTTATTTCAGGCTGCTCAACTCATTGTATTTTACAAAACAACGCCCTTACCACTTCAGCCACGTTACGATTTGAAATATCGATAGCACAAAGTCAACATAAAAATTCATCAATCTTTTTGATGTTCACACAACATGCATCTGATGACTAATGGCGATTTCTTACCTAAAAAAATATTGTACATTTTTTTATTTTTGATTAAAAAGAAATGCAATTTAATTTTTCTTTAAAGCAAAAATTATGCCTCCTAAGAGATGAGACAAAATATTCAAATAATTGAGGTCTTCGAAAAAGAAGTATATTGCAAGTTTTTATTGAAAAGGACAGAAAATATATATATTTTTTTTGTACAAAAGAAAATGCCATGTGTCATCATTAGGAAGACGAAGAGTCAATTCACTCATTTCGTTTCTTCAATTTTCTTTTAAAGTTACATTCCTGTTTACATGATAAGCCTTATTTGCGGAGTCTTTGTGTTTTTTACATAAGCCCAATTCACAATCTTGTGTAAATGGTCTTGCATCGTAGTATTTGCAAAATACTAACAATTGTTAAGTTGTGAGAATCAATATACTATACCATTTTGCAAATGACACGATGCACGACAATTTCGGCAAGATTGTGAATTGGGCTATAGTATTTCTTGTTACGTGGAAGAAAAAAAAACTCCAGTGTTAAACTTGCGGCTTGCTTTTTTTCGCGCCAAACTTTGTATTAAGTAGAACAAAAAATCAGAAAAATGGCCATGAAATAAAATAAACCAACGGTATAATTTCTCAAAAAGTTTGTATATATGAGAATTGCAAATACATTCAACAGAGTCGCATAGCACGTGGTGAAAAGCAGATACACATGACCACTGACTCTAAAAGCGTGGCGGCTTCCGAAAACAACGTTGTTCTGTTCTGCAGTGTACTTTGAAAACTAAATTGTGGTTGATTTTTCTCTTGCTCCTTGGAATAATCACCATGTCTAATTATTTCTGAGTACAATGTTACCGTCGTTGTTGAAAAAAAAAACATTTTCATTTTGCATGCAATTGGTACAATATCAAAGATCCCATTTTCCATCCCAGTGGTGAAGCATGGAAAAAACACCATTTCAACACAATTTTGAAGGATGTTCATAACAATTTGCAATAATAAAAATTATATATATCATATAGATATGGAGACAAAACGTCGGCAGTAGAAGGGTTAAATTGTTTATTTCAAACATTAATGCTTTCTTATTTTTAAACAATTTTAATTACTATAATAAAATTTATTTAGGCAGTTTTTGAAAATGTGAGATTCCATTATTTTTGCATATTGACCATAAAACATTTCTAAGAATACTATGTACAATTATTATTTCTATTTGATTAACACACAAATGAAAAACGTTGCTAGAAATACTTCTAGTGTAATTTTTACAAAAAGCAAAGCATATTGATTTAAAACAAGAAAATTAGAAAACATTTGATTCGAAATTCATTATTCTTGTCTATAGAATTTGATCCTCAAAAAATAATCGGATTTGTTATATATCTACAAACTTAAACCAGTCACACAGCAGCATCTAACCAACACATACAAATGTGATCCTTGTTTCCGTTATTTCAAATGAACATGCAAATTATAAGCAAATAATCATTACAACAATTATAATTTATACTTACATTTTACTTTTGAGAGTTGCTTTTATTAAATCATAAAACTAGTTTCCAAAAAAAAAAACAATAAGAGAAAAGAACACAACCAATGAAATTTGAAATGAATTACGTGCAAGTCTAAAATATCAAAATAAAAAGAATACATATTTTATTCAATTAACCCACCAGGACAAAAATAATACAATAGAAAAATATATGTAAGTGAACATATGAAATTAAGTTGATTTTGGTTTTAAGGAAATAAAAGAGGTTTTTGTTGTATAAAAAAGAAGAACATATACATTATGTAGTATACTTTATGGGATAACAAAATGGCCTTTAAATATGTATGTAAAAAAATAGTAGTAGTAGTAGTAGTAAAGGAAGAGAAAAGCAATTTGACGCATAGACACACACACACATGTATATAGTAGAGAGAAAATAGCAACAACATTCTTAAAAGAAAAATAAAACAACCAAAGAATTTATTTATGGTTTTTATGTTTTTAATTTATTAATTATTTGATTAAATAAGTTTTTTTCAACCATTAAAATTTCTTATTTTTTAACATTAAGCTTTTTATAATACGATTAAATATGTATGTTATAAATGGTAAAATACAAACAAATACAAAAGGTACAATTTGCTATAATTTTGTTGTTAAATAGTATAAAATAAATAATAATAAAAAGAACAAAAAATGAGAAATTTTTTGATTTGTGCACAAAGTCGGTTTTGATTTTTCTCTGTGTAAATTCACGAATATTTTAGTAAAACAAATTTGATATAACTAAAGTTATGAAAAACAAGACAACAGAGCAATTTAAAAAATTTTCCACACGGTCTGAATTTTTTCCACTATCCGATTTTAATACATTCTACTCTTACGTACGCATCACACGGCGCAAGAATTAGTCCGATACCTTTTATGATTCCTATTTTATAGTCGTCTAAACTTGGGTATCTCGAAAATGTTTAAGAAAAGTTCAAGATTGAATAACTTTAAAGCGCGTCATCAGATATTAATAATTTTGAAGTAATGCGAAGGGCTTCAGTCTTCTCTTAACAAGTATTGATTAAAAAGGATATAACATCCTGCTACAAGTGCCTTTAAAATTCAAAAATATCATTTATTCTTAAATATCCTTAAAAATGGTATTTTCAATTTTCTTTTTTACGCAATGCTGCCGAAAACTTTATACATTCCCGAAGAAAATTAATACATAATTTTCCAGAATATTAAAGGATAAAGGAAACTTTGGTATTTTAAAAACACTTGTAGCTATTTACTTTTTAATCAATACTTGTTAAGAGGAGTCTGAAAGCTTTCGAATTAAATCAAATTATTAATATCTAATGACGCGCTCTAAACTTTATTCAATATTGAGTATGACGAACTTTTCTTAAAAATGGCCGAGTAGGAACCTTAAAAAGTATCGGACTAATTCTTGCGCCATGTGATACGCACATAACAGCATGTCGAGTTTCATTAAAATCGGAGAGAGTAAAATATATAAACTCTTGATTTTGTGTCGAAAATATTTGAAATTACTCAACAACATTTAAAGTTAATCGACTCATACAGTGGTTAAAAAAAAGCACTCATTTTAAGTCTCATCATTTTTATTGCGGTTTTATTTAATGTTTAATATTAATAGTACATATGTATTATATGTAGTATGCTTTGTGTTGTATGATGGTACGAGTATATATAACATAGTACGAGTATTATTAATATGGATGTTTAAAAATTAATTTTTTTTAATTATGTTGTATATGATTGTATAATGTAAAGCATTTTCTTATAAAATTTGTTGTACATCACAGTTTAATTAATAAATTGGTTGGTTATTTAATAAAAGCTAGATTAAGAAAACAACAATAAAATGTTTATAACAAAAGAGCCCATTTTGATTTATTATTCTTAAAGTAAAAATTAGTCTTTGGTACAAACTACAGTTCAAGTTTTGATAATAAATTTATTAATAAAATGCACTACAAAACAGCAGTTACGAGTATGATTAAAAATATGTAAAGTATGTAAATATTTGGTCAATTCACAATCTGTTGTATAAATATTTGTTTATGTGAAAATTACCAACAACATTTATACGATTTACAACAGGTTGTGAATTCAACAACTGTATGTGTATGTATAGTATGTATTACAATTTAATTAGTTTATAAATAAATTTATATATGTATTTTGTTTTTAGTTTTATAAAATTATGATAAACATTGATCAAATATAAACATTTATTTTGTTGTGTGTAAATGGGGATTTTCATTAATTCAATATATGCAAACCATTGATGGGATGTACAAAAGTATATATAAAATTAGTTTTTATTTTAATTAAATGAAAACTATTGGATACTGGTTTCTAATTTTGTTAACTTTACTTAGGAATATTGTAAAAAATTAAATACAACTTATCATTTATACACAAATAGTTAAAGTGCTGATAGAAGTGCTTACACTGGAAGAAAAACTTGTAATGGCAACATAATAAAGACTTTGATAATAAAAAAAATAGTTTTTATTTGTTTCATTCTTAAGAGAAAAGCCGTCTATGTAGTATTTATTTGTAGTATATGTTTCATGCAAAACAAAAAATATAATAAATAATCATACAAATTGTGTTAATTTTATACATATGGACAAATCCCAGAAATGGTCTACCAAGGAGAAAATTTTAGAGTTGTCAAAACTGTTTATATATGTTTATGGAATAATGTGCTATATATTTAAGCTTAAAAATATATAAAGGAAAATTTTTTTGGTGTTCTCTTTATGAATGGCAGGGATATACATACACCGAAAGAAAGACCCAACTGGAGGTGGTCGAGAACGTCCCCTATCTTTTTAAATTATTTCGTAAACTACAAGGAATATGAAAATTTTTTAAAAGCTCCACTAAACACATTTTTGTTGTAAATTGTACTATTTCAAAGCTATAGCTATTAAGAAAAAATGTAACGTGCGTCACGACAACATTGAGAATTGACAAACGACAACATTCTTTCGCTGCAAATAAGTTATTTTGGAATTGTCTTATATTCCTTTATTATGCAAAATTCGCTCAAAATTACGAAAACACACTTCAACTTTCAAAGTTACATCCACTTTTTGTAGCGTACGTCACAAAACTTTGTGATCAATTATTTCGCAATTAATAATTATGTTTTATGCCATTCGAAAGTACAATTTAATAGAACTAAACACTATGCATAAGTTAAGGTATCTCTTTTGAAAGACCAAAATCTTTTTATATTTTGAAAACACATGCGAATGTAGCGTTCGCCACGCATGATTTGCCCATATATTCTTTATAATGTATTTCACTAATGGAATAGCCGTTATAACGCTGATGCTATTTGACATCAATAACATTGCACAACAGAAAAAAATATCAGGGTTCTAACTAGCGATATTTCTGTACCTGTGATTTAATCACTGTTACTGAAAAATCACGAAGCACAGTTGTGACTCAATTTCTGTAGTAACTGCTACTTGCGAAGTCGCTCTTTCTATTTGTTACATATACAAATTTAGGATGTTTCACTGTTTATGCGGGTAATAACGTTTTTTTCATACAATAACAATGAACTAAAATTCAAGGTATATTTTAAGGCGTATGTATTTATTTAAATCTGGCATGGTATATTTCTTCAGTAAGAAAAGAACAATGTTTTTTTTTTTGTAGAGATGAATGTATGTACACATGTACTTGAAAATTAACGTGCTATAATATAAAAGAACTGAAAACAGTGATCACAGTCACAGTTTTAAGAGCAGCGATTTTTAAGTCACGTTCACTGTTCACGATGTTCTTTAAAAATCACGGGATCGCTCATCACTAGTTCTAACGACTGATTCTGCTAAAGGACACCAAAAAATATATAATTTTATCGGCGTTTTCAAAATTTACATCTGGGACAAATTTTACTGAGCGTTTAACCCTATAAAGCATCTAAAGGGCTAATTTCGTACTTATTCCCAATAAGTACTAAAGTACCCAACAAAACAGAATTTTATTCGGCTAATTTGTGTTGAAAATATGTATTACGTAAAATTTCACTATAAGTCACCATTCAAAAGAAAGCTATGGATATAACATACATACGCCGCTTACCTCGGAGGTAAACTGCATTATGTCGAGATAGGGCTATTTTCTAAAAGTTCCATTTTTGAATTCAGCTCATCGAAACCTTTCGGGGAATACCGTAAAACTTATATTAATGACGTTATAACAAGGATAGCAGAAGAAATAAACTACGATTTTCAATACTGTTCAATGTATTTTAGAATATTAAAACTAGCGTACTGAAAAGTTGACTAAAATGACATAGTGCAGCTAACCTCCGAGGTACAGATATCTATATTCGTATATGTTTCAGCCCGCTACATCAGGATAGTTTTTGCCCCTTTTACAAAAGGATCAAAATATACACATACAAAAAATCATTGGACGGTTAAATTTTTATAAAAAAAAGTGTTTGTTGCTGAACACATCTTATACCTTAAATGTAAGCATTATAAGATTTCCTGATTCAGATTTTTTTCGATTCAGTACAACTTTATTTTCGTGCAAGCTACCAAAATCAGTCATCGGAACCTTGTCATTTTGAAACAAAAATTGATTTATGTTGTACAGTGGAATCAAAAGAGTATTTATTAAATTTTAATGGCGCATATTCATAGTCATAAACAAAGTATACTTTAGGAATTTAAAACCAGTATTGTCATACAAAATAGTGGTTTTAAAATCTCAAAATATAATTTGTTCTGATTCTGACTATGAATATGCGCGCCAATGTCTCCTGTAAAATATATAAAGCTGTTGGCCTTTTACAGTTGCTATGACGACATAATAATTTTGAAATATTTACTTGAATTTCAAAATTGCAAATTAAATCATTAAAAATTAAATAAAAAATTGAGTTAACATATTTTAGTCATTCATTTCGAGCAACTTCTTTACTAACAGATGTTGATATTTTAATAATATCTATGAATTTATAATTTTTCAATTCTCAATCTATTGTTGGAGTTGTATATTAAGAGAATTTACAAGCTATTAAAATATTTCCGCCAATTTTTATTAAATATGTATGTATATGTGAACGACACGACACCTACATTTTTTTTCCTAAATGAGGAAATTATAAAAATATTTGCAAGATAAGTTTTGTGTCTCAAGGAAACTAAAACCAAATGGGGTGCTATTAAGCAAAATATACAACTCTCCATCCCTAAAAGGCATATTAGTTTATGCTGAGTGTCAAATTTTGAAAAGAAGAAACGTTAGTTAGTTGTTAATATACAATGTTTTCCATATAGAAAATAGTAAATAAATGTGATCAAAATCGGTTTTGTGAATTGAACAAATCTAACAATTGTCATTTTAAAAGAAAAGAAAAAAAAGGTGCGTGGTAATAATCAGCCATTAGACAAAAAGTTCTTTCTAAGAATTATGTTTTATGTAAACTATGAAATAATAAACAAATAATTAAAATTGTATACATGTATCAAATGTTTTTACATTAAAATGCTTAATAGCTACTTAGTATTCTTTTCTTCAATAGGTATGTAGGTATGCAGTAATAAATGGTTAATAATTTTAAAATAGAAAATCTATGCTTTTTTACAAACAAGGTAAACAGCTGGTTTTCAATAGAATATTAATTGATTTTTAATAAACATTAGATCTAATATTATTATTATTATTAATTTGAGGTATGTAGTTGTTACTACAGGTGGTTGTGTAGGTAGTAGTAGTAGTAGTAGTAGTTGTTGTGTATGCAGTAGAAGTAGTGGTAGTAGTATTTATAGCCGTAGTAGTGATATTAGGCGCACGTTTTTGTAATTTGAATAATAAATAAAACATTTTACAATATTTGATTTTTCTTTTAAATTTTTCTAAATATTTTAATACATAATGAGATGCAATAATATGGGTGATTATATTTATATGCATAATATGATTATTATTATTATGTGTTGAACTATTTTCGGAATGGAGTTTAAAACAATATGCGTATAAATAAACTATTTTTTATGTAGTTTATCTTTAAGGTGTAGTTTTTTTTAACAAATAAACACTTAGCAAAATTTTAATAAGTATGTACTAAGATATTTTCTAAATTAAGATAAAATATCGGAAAAGTCTGGGTGCAAATACATATTAGAAATTGGTTGTTCTCAAATAACACAATTAACAACAAAGTTGCTGCTTATCTTATTTGGAGCTATGAAATCGAATCTACACTCGGTTTATGTCGAAAAGAAAGCAGTTGCACACCAAATATTAGCATAGCTAGAGAACGGTTTATTCTTTTCAGATAAAAAAAAATCCGAAATTTTACTACAATGTTATATTTAAAGTGTGCCAGCAATGTTTTTTAATCAGCTCAGTAGTTTCAGATAAATATGTTCCAAAGAAAATGAGCCATATTTCATTAAAATCGATCCACAACTTTTAATTTTATTCACAATTAAGTGAGGGAACTTAATTGACGCAAATTGCGATTTGCATACAACACACACGCACACACACACACACAAAGAAATCAAAATGATACTGTTGTATGAAAATCGTGATTTTAACCAATAAAGCTAGCTTTAGACTATCTCACAAGCGGTTCGACTTCTGTAGAAAATTCAACCCTGATATAATGTGTTGTTATTGCTTTTTTAAAACTTTTTCTAAACTCATTACAACAGGGTTGAATTTTCTACAGAAGTCGAACGGCTTGTGAGATAATTGGGGTATTTACAAGGTGTCTTATCATGTCATAATGTCATAAAGCGCTAATATTTTAAGAGAGTTTAAAAACATTGTTGTTGTGCTTCAAATAAAAAAGTCCTAAAATAATAAGACTTTTTGTGCTGTGTTTATTGCTTTGTCATAACTACACTGTAAAAATCTGAGCCGGATGGGCGAAACTCTTTCGTCAAGCCGGTGATAATATTTGCAATCCGCCACCATTGATATAAATGAACGTATGTAAAGTATGACCTAAAATTGTTCACAGTTTTATAACTTCACATTTGATTACATTTTTATAGCTGTGTAACAAGTAAAAATAAAAAAATCGAGACATAAAGCATATGACTTTATGACTACCTTGTGAATCTCCCAAATGTAAAAAAAGTTATTAATTGTGAATAAAATCAGAAGTTGTGAGTCGATTTTAATAAAATATGTAAAATAAGTACAGCTGATGTCATATGCCTTGTCAGATGAAAATAGAATACGCTCTAATTGAAAATGTTTCATATATCTTTGCTTCTGTAAATGACATATGACAATGTTTCATATGCTTCACACGCCATGTATAACTTTTGCAGTGGGAAATTTGACAAGTCGTCTAAAGTCAGCATAAGTGGTTGCCGTAACTCCAAAATCATAGAACATAAAAAATAAATAATATAAAAGTTCAGTTTAATAGAAAATAACTCAACTATTTATTGCATGCCTTAGTAGCGTTTTATGAAACACACCCACCCTTAAATGAATTTTGCTAAGTGTAATTTGTTTTTTTAATTTACGGTACAAAACACATAGTATACATATTAATATTTTTTATAGGAGCAGACATTTATAAAATATAACATTAGATTGGCTTTGTTTCAAAATATTGGCTAATTATGTTTTTTTGTTTTTTATTTTTATTTGCTTTGTTTATTTATTTAAAAAAAAAACTTAAATATTAAGAGATTATGCTGCACGTTGCAAAAGAAAACATTTACCAAAACCACCAACTAAAATATATAACAAAAAAAGTTTAAAATTAGATAAAAGTAAATAGTAAAAAAGGATGGAGAGATAGACAGAACAAGAATATATAAAGCTAATTTAAATAAACATTTATTAATAATATTTAAAAATTTTTAAATTTTAATGAAGAGATAAAAAGCAATTTTAGTTTGTACAAGAAAAATAAACACAAGTAATTTTTAATTAAACAACAAATTACAATGAAAGAAGCATGTGCGTTTAGTAAAATATTTGCTTCCATATACATATTTCTTTAATGCAGTCCTAGTTATAACTCGTTTGCATAATATTTCATAATAAAGTTTTTATGTGTAGTAATATTTTCATTTTTTTAACTTTCCACTTTTTTGTAATCAGTTTTACTGTGGACATTATTTGATTGATTTATTGCAACCTGGCAAGACTTTTCCAAAACAAGTTTTTCTATTTTTATTTTATTGTTTTTTTTCGAGTATGATATTAGGGGGCCCATGACAAAAATTTCAATATCTTATTGTTTGTCGCCTATGAAATGTGTGAATGCCTAAATACAAAAAACACATATTAGAATGTTTAAAGAATTTAAAACATACTTTTAAAAATTTACGTTTTAAAAAGCATCTCCTCAAAAAAGTACTTTTTAGAAATTGTACAGATTTGAAAAAATGCCTTTTGAAAATAATACCTTTTTGAAGAATTGCCTTTTTTAAAAAAGTTTCATCTTAAAGCAAATATGTACCTTTTTAAGCAAATACTTTTTTTAAAAACGTACCATTTTGAAAAGTAGCTTTTTTGAAAGTATATGCATACATACTTTTTTTAAATTGCTTAAAAATTACCTTCTCTCAAAAGATGCCTTGATAAAATAGCCTTTTTCGCATAAAAAACTTTTAGAAAAAGTACCTTTTTAAAAAATTTGGCTGTTTAAAAAACTAAATTTTTAAGAAATGTATGTGTCTTTTGAAAAAAATATATTTTTAAAACAAAAAATAAAATAAAAAGTAGCTTTTTAAAAAAATTAACTTCTTCATAAAAGCATCTTTTTAAAAAAGTTACCTTTTTAAAGAAGTACATTTTAAAGAAGTACCTTTTTAAAGGTGCATTAAAAAAAATATTGCTTTTGAAAAAGTACTTTCTTAACATAACTTTTTGAAAAGTACTATGTAGCTTTTTAAGAAATATCTTTTAAAACAGTGCTTAAAAAGGCACATAGTACCTTTAATAAGAGCCATTTTCAAAAATTTCCTTTTTCAAAATAAAAACCTTCCTTTACCTTTTTAATAAAAGTACTTTATTAATAAAAGTGCCTTTTTATAAAGTTGCGTTTTTAAAAATTGCCGTCTGAGAAAATACCTTCTTAAAAGCACCTTTTAAAAAGTAACCGTTAAATTCTATATTTTAAAAAGGTATTTTTAAAAAAGTACCATTTGAAAATCACCGTTTTGCATTAGTATTTAAGAAAAGTTATTCTTAATTTTAAAGTGTTTTTACTATTAAAAGAAGTTCCAAATGCATATTTTTTAAAAAGTTACAGTTTTGAAAAAGAATTTTTGAATTTTGCGTAGCATTTTGCAAGAATCAATAAAAACTTAACTCCACAAACATACACGGCAGAACATAACAACGTTGTTTTCGAAAGCCTCAACATTCCGTTTTCAGTGCTCTAGAGTATTTAATGCCTTTCGCCCCTGTTCAGTTGGCTCGGTTCTTACTGTGGAGAGTCTTTTGATATTTTGTTTTAACTTTTGAAATTTTTCAAAGTGTATGTATGTATATTTTTTTATATAATGATTTGTTACGAACAAACACTTTTCTCAAGTTTAATGAACCATTTTTTTTTTGCCTGTTTGTGAATCTGTGAACAACAATCAAAAATAAACAAATTTTGTTGTATGAGCATTTTATTCAAAAATTTTTATTGTAGCAGAACGGGTTCCCAGAAACAAAGATTCTCAATACATACCATATATCTATATGTAAATATGTATGAACATACGTATATATATATACGTACATACATACTTACATATAACAAAGAAAAATCAAAACTCTTCTCAGGGTCATTTGCTATAACTAATTTATTGTTTTAAAATAATGTTTATTATTTGAAAAAAAAAAATAATTCACACATGCTGATAAATTTCATGCTTCATTCAATAGAAATTTCAAAAATAAAAAAACTTATGATTTTTGTGTTTTATAATAACGACTTGAAAACTAGTTTTTAACGTTTTCAGTATGATAATGATGACATTATTACCTCAGCATAAAAATATTAATTAATAGCGGACAACTTTTATTTATGTCGCGGACTGTCTACAACTCACTTTTACTTACTTACGAGTTTCGTAGTAAAAGCAAAACAAAACAAAATAAATTTACTAAATTACACACAGTTGCATTAGTTAATTCCTGTTAAGCTTTTTATCAAATTTTAAAATCATTTAAATAAATTAAACTGACCAGTAAAAAAAATGTTAAGTTTAAATGTGGGGTCTCACAAAATCGACCTTAATCGAGATTAAACAGAAAAATATATGAGTCTTATGTATTTGACTAAAATGTTTATAATGGAATTTTTCCACACAAAACTATTTCATATTTCATAAGTTTACGTTTTGAAAAGATTGAAATTTTTAAGAAATATTTTTAAGCAAATTGATAGATCGTTGCTTCAAAATGAAAAGAGTTTTATTATAAAATACGAAACATATTTACAAATTCTCTAGTGAGTCGCAAAAAACGTATTACATAATTTCTTCTGTTGCCAAATAAATTAATTTCCCTAAATTGTGTGTCGCCATATAAATTATTTATTTATTTTATTTATTTACTAATGTTACAAATACAATTACAAATTATATTATAACTTAATTTAAACGAGAATAGTAAAAAAGGCCTTCACTCACCCACTAACCTACCGAGGCACCCCATATAAATTAAAAATGTTGTTTCTTAATAAAAGAATGAAATTAAAACCAGTCCATTTTTGCACCTTCAAATTATAGCTTAATTTATTTTAACATCTTTTCCAAAATATCTCAAAGTATCTTGAGTCTGTAAATGGCCGTTAATGAGCTGGACTACCTGAAGTTTTTAGTTTAGGATATCATATGAAAGGATTTTCGAAGACGCATTTATTCATGTATGAAATTTGTCCAATAATGTCATCAGCAATATAATATTCCGCTAAAATTAAAAAAATAAGTGTTTTTATGAAATGTCAGAATACTACTGAGACGATTGGACAAGTTTTATGCACAATTGCACAGTGGGGCAGAATCAAAATATTTTGGAAATAAATCAGCCATTTCAGATGACATTTAACTTTTAGACGTGTAAAAGAAGGAAAATAAGAAATAAATAGTAGCTAAAGCTATGTCATGACCAGTTTTTGCTTATAAGTCCATTAAAGAGAAAGGTAGACATATCATATAACAATGTTTACAAAATTATGTGAAATTTTTAATACTTCATTCAGATTTTAAGAATTTCATATATTTTTTCTTTTTGTCGTTCATCGGCTTAGCATTTGATAGTTCCTCCATTGGAGGATAACAAATGTGGAAGCGATTTTTGTTTAAAGATCTACTGATTAGTTGGCATTAGCAAACAACGAAATGCCGGCATATAGATTAGCTAAGTACAAATTTCATGAAAATCCGTTCAGTGGTTTTTGCGTGATGCGTGTTCGGACAGACAGATAGATGAAAATTCCAAAAGTTGGTGTTTTGTGCTCTACATCGATTACTGTTTACGCCACCATAAAAATTTTCCAAAAATAGTTCATGTAGAGACACGCCCGTTTTAGAGTTTTATTATATGTATAGAAAGAGAAAATAATGATGGTCAAAATAAAACTTGTATACTTTTCAAATGAGAAGAAAATTTATATGAATTTTTGTTTTTTTTTAACTAGCAAAAAAGCAATTGTGACAATCGGTTGATATCTGGATCCGATATCTTGAAGACACTGGACAAAAGTTTTGGAAAATTTATAAATTTTAATTTTCAAGTGAATATATCTCACTAACTATAAGCGTTGAAAAATTGTATGCCCGAAGTTGACCAATTTGGTTTCCTTTAGCTCTGCTTCTGATCAATTTGGGGAATTACTTTTCTAAAATTAAATTTTTTACTGATCGGATTATTCGTTCAGAAATGTTTCGATATATTATGATTCTGCCCCACTATGCTTTATATGCAGCTTCAAGAAACTTTTCTATTGTTATATGTTGTATTGGGAGAAAGAAAGTTAGAAAATATGCAAAAACAACTATAAAAACATACCTTTTTTTATACGGTCCAACTCACGAACGGTTATCGTTACACATAAAAAACTGTTAACAAAAAATTTTCAACCAAACGTTTGTTTGAAATAAACTTTTGTTTTCAGCGTATGTTGACAACAACCTAAAAAATTCAAAACTTTGTTTGAGTTTTTTTTTGTATTCATACATTTTTGTACAAAATCCCATTACATTACATACACGCGTGTATGAAACCAGACAGGTCCAGTTACAAAGTGGTCCAAACGTATGCAATAAACATGGACAACGTGATGTCCTACAACTGGGATATATGGTCATCTTTGTATTACATCGGACTACCCCAAAACTAGCCCTATGTAGTTACTCCATTAAGCACATACATGAGGTTAGTTTTGAAACTATTCTATGTCACTACCTGATGGAGAATTCAAGTGTTCGTGTTTTAACGATTGCATATAAGTTAAAACGCGAACATTTGTCGCTTAACTACAAACTCTTGTTTGCAAATTAATTGGTCCATGACTGCATTAGAGTCCATTTCAACTAAAATAACTCACTTAGTGCAACAATTTTTGCAGGGAAAGTCTACGATATCCAAATTCATACAATTACTATCAAATGGGACATTATTTGTGAAGCGTTCAATCCAAAGAAAAAAGTTTCAGAAATTTGGCATAACTGTATGCACTTCTAGTAGATACGAATGTTTATTCAAAATATATATATAAATTTTTTTATGATGATTATTTTTGGAATTATGGTGTGCAAAAGTGCTGCCGTTTTCTAAAATTTTTTTTTTTCAAACTAGTTTTTCGAACTAGAAAAAATAGAAAAATATATTAAGATGAGTGATTCATATAGAAAACTGTCTTCAAAAAATTTAATTTTTGAAAAAAATCTATTATAATGTGCAACACCGCAAATGGTGATTACTATATAAAAATTTTATCTAACTTCGAGCCAATTTTTAACTTCCCACAATAAAAAAAATTAAAAGTTACTGGTTTCACTCCGATTTTCAAAAATCGAGTTTTCATGAGATCTCGAGGTTTTGAGGTCTTAGGAAATTATTCAGACTTTTTTGCGATGATGTCCGTATGGATGCTGAGTTTCGGAGAAAAATCCCATATTCATAAATGATTAGTAAAGTTAATGTGTGCATTAAAACCGGTTTTCCCATACAAAATTCGTACAGTAAACCAACATTAACTTTAATAAATTTTTATGAATATGAGGAAAATGTTCGGATTGTCCACATCACAAATGTATACATATATGTATATCTATCGCACATATATGTATGTATATCTGTTTGTATGTAGGTATCCATATACACAATTCCATTAGCAGGCGAAAGTTTTTGTTCATTTATTATTTTCCTTTTTACGGGTGTAAACGCTTCAAGAATAACTTGAATTTGTGTACTTTTTATATAATTTTGTTTTATTTTTGGGGTTTTCTGTGAAATTAACTTGATTTTGGTATTTTGTTTGGGTTTTTATTTTTAGTTGTTATGTATTTGGCTAATAGCACTTAAAGCAGTTTAAAAAAAATATATGCTTTATTTAGTTGGCTAAAAACGAAATTATATTAAAATGAAAGTGAAACTTTTGTTGATTGAAACCATCAACACTTTCTACATTACAAGAAGAGAAAAAAAAAACAAAAATGCTTAATAAACGTTCAAGTAAAAAAAGTAACTCCTAAAATTATCACTTCTATGAAGCAATTAAATATGTTCAGTATTTTTAACAGAATTATTCCTTTTTCTTAGCAAATTTTGAACGACATACATACTTATTATGTACATATGTATGTGTGTATGTATATGTGCTAGTTATTATGTGCTTTAAGCAAATTGAGTGTTGAAGTTGAGCCACATTTTTAACTAGTTTCATGCATGCTACACCATACAATAATGATTATTATTAAATTTTAATTTATTATGGCTTCTTTGAGATTTTATTTGTTTTAATTTCTTAAACACACTTAAAACCTGGTTAACATTTAAGCGAGGATTATAATAATGATCACAATGACTGCAAAACAAAAAACCAAGCCATGACACAAACCCGTTATTTAAAATTTGTTAACTTAACAGAAATATAAATAGACAACAATGTCATCAGATAATTATAGAATAGAATATTATGAAAACAAATAGAAACACGTTGAATTGAATTGCAAAAAATAAATAACATTTTGATTACAACTATGTGTATGTGCTCGTACTCGCAAAAGCTCTCGTAATACTTAATTGTTTTATTAATTACTTAAGTTTTAATTACAAAAACTAAAAAAATATAAAACTTTTTTTGCAAGAGATTATATATAATACAATCATTATCAAGCGATTTTAGTTAAATAGTATGTTGTCATGAAGGTCTTTAAAAATGATTTTGTCAAAAATTAATAAAAAAAATAAAACAAAAAACCGACCAGAAAACTTTAAAAATATACACATGGAATTCGAGTAATATACAGGGTGGCCCAAAAGTAACAAAGGGGTTTGAATAGTCTATAACTCCATTATTTAAAATTCTTTTTTCATCTATTTTTTTTCAGATTGTTGTAAAGAAGATCAAAATTCCTAAAAAAGTTCCAAGAAATCCCAAAAATGGAATTTTTAATGGTTTTGCGCATAAAGTCAACATTTATTCCAAGGGCGCATAAAATAATTTAGCAAATAAATAGATACACACAAGAGCTTCCGCAAATGGTATTTGTTTATGAATCTAACCTTTCAGATTTGAGAACATATGAGATTTTAGAACATATGGGCTAAAATCAAAACTTTGTTGACAAATATATCGAATTTGGAAGGCTACAGAAAAACAAAAATGCTAAATTAGATTACAATTTTTTTCTAAAATCATGTCTTTGACATACGTATATAATAATTGTATGTTACTAAATAATTTTTTTAACGAGAAAAAAATAATGGTGCTTTTTAGGGCATCCGATAATTAAAAATAATAATTAATTTCTGTGACTATCTCAAATAAATTTTATACTAGACTGAGGTTTTGAAAACTTGAGGAGCTTTAATTTTCTAAGAAATATACAAGGCGAATTCATACTAGGTGGCCGCAAGAGCCCAGCTGTTTACGAAAATGTTTACACATTTAACCTGTCAGCAGTGTTGATGTATCAGATTTTTTTGACAGTCCAAATGTAAATTCTCCACGGCGAATTCTGTTGAGACTACCTGGTGTTGATCTACCTTGGAAATATACCTCACTAACTATGAAGGCTAAAAAAATTGTTGGATTCGGGCGAGAAACAAAAAAAAATGACAAGCGTTAAGAAATCGTACATGCCCGACTGCCCTAATTTGGGAGTTATAGCTCCGCTCCTGAGCACTATGGGAAGTTCATATTCTTAAGTTAAATAGGAACTCTCCTGTGATTTCCTGAAATTTCAAAAAATTCTTTTCAATTACTGATTCGCCACATATTTTGCTTGAACTGCAACGATGAAAGTTATTCGTTTACAAAATTATTTGTGATACTGTAGGAAATTACCACCGACGGACGCCATAGTTGAAAATGTTTGCAGGACTTTATACTTAAAAGTAAATTGATACAGTTGAACATCTGTACAAGTGTAATGTACTACAAACTTATGAATACGTAGTTATCATACACAAATAGAAGAAATAAAACTAAAAGCAGGATATGAACAAGTTATATAAATAAAAATATCTACAAGGAAATATTACATTTCACACATGGTAAAGCAAAGAGGGAGCAATATTATGTTCAATATATAACCTGTTGTAGGTTTTGTAGATCGCTTAAATGTTGATGGTAATTCCCACACAAACATGTTTCTAAGCAAATGTTGCGGCGGAAATCACCAACAGCATTTGTACGATCTACAACACATACAACAGGTTGTGAATTGGCCAATAGTATGCAAATATAGTATAAGTATAAATACATACGTAT
Organism: Panzeria rudis; assembly: GCA_956483635.1. Taxonomy (NCBI): domain Eukaryota; kingdom Metazoa; phylum Arthropoda; class Insecta; order Diptera; family Tachinidae; genus Panzeria; species Panzeria rudis. The sequence goes on from OY101447.1 coordinate 5,240,336, forward strand.
AGTACACATATTACAATATACTACAAATAATGTATAGTATTAAATCATTTATTATTGTTATAACTACTATTGTAACATCTTGACAATTATTTTGTAAAGGCCATTTTATATTAGCATACAAGTAATTTGATGTGTAAAAATTATAGTGTAGAAGAGCAGGAGGAACATTTTTTAAGCAAAATGTGCTATAGTATTGCTAATGTCCAGTTACAATTCCCCATTTCTGATTTGATAGCGCCTATAATTGCAATTAATAATCACAACTTCTTTATATACTGGAGACACCTGATGAGTTTTCATCATAGCTCGATATATTTATAACGCTGACCATTTTTCATTCACACACCCATAGAAAAATTAATCTTCGAATTAATGACATTCTGTCACCAGAATTATGACATAAATTTTATGACAAATGTTATCAATAAAGCTGACATCAATCGCATGACAAATGTCAGTTGTCAGCAGAGATGGAGAGCGTCGTACTAGCCAAAATTGATTTAAAATTTTGTTTTTATGGCCAATTGTAATTGAGGGGGTGAAAAGCAAAGGGGTACAAGTGCCAAAACTAAAAAAATTTATTTATATGTATGAATCAACACTTAATACCAATATCTATCAGACCTATACGATGACCTCAAGAGGCGGTATGTATTGGAAACCAAAAATATTATGTATGAAAATGCATGGGGAAAAAACTTTGAAGCTTAATTAATCGGAATTTGTTTTTACTTGTACCCCTGTACTTTTAAGCCCCTCAATTAATTAATGTTCTCATATCGGGGGCAGTATATCAGGTTTTATCTTGTATTCGAAATTTTGTGCTGCGTCGAAAAGAGTAAAAGATTTTTACTCTTAAAAAAATATTTTTAAATATTTGAAATTTTTGGGAGAGTTTTTTACTCTTTTTTAACAAAGGAACGAAATCTCCCATACAGCAAAGTGTTAAAAGGTTAAAGCATTCCAAAAGAAAATTTTTTCGTGGTGTTAAAAGTGCTGAAAACATCTTGTACCTTAAACGTAAGGATTACAAGATGCAAAAATATATAAACCCTATTAGGACAACGTTGCCATAGCTCATTAATTTTCAACATATTAATTAGTTAATTATAAGGCTAATATATAAATAAATAAATAAAATAAAGAAATTATGTCAAAAGGTCTCTGTATTAAAAAATAATAATAAGTTTGCTGGCATACAACGTTGTTGCATACAATATTTGTACTTGATAGTGATAATAAGAATTGTAAATAGTATATTTATTTATAATAAATAAAAAAGTCAATATTACCACAATTTGATAAGCACATGTATGTGGATTGTGCATAGATACATACATACATATATATAACTATAGTTGTACAGTCTATTCAATATTTGTCAATAATTTGTGTAAATCTATATTGATTGCATGTATGCACCAATATTGTAGATTTACAAATTATATTTGTCATAAAATGCTAGTTCGTTTTAAAAACATTTGTTAAAGTTATGTGTAATTGTAAATTCGAAAGCAACAACACATATAGTATAATGTTGTATTATACATTAACATTATGATATGAAATTAATTCATTTCAATACGCCTTATTTGTTATCAACAGGGCTCGGACTTTTATGCAACTAAAAATTGATTTTAAGCGCTTAACAGCTGGCTGCCAGAAAAGCACTAAACAGCAAATGAAATTAACAGCTTAGCCGAAGTGAGGCTCAGTTGCCAGCCATAATCGGCCAAATTTTCCAAAAAATATGCACTTACCACCAAACTATGCAAAAATATGCAACTACAAATCTATGCCAAACTACTTAAAATTTGATGATTCGCATAAATAATTAGTCAATACTTCTTTATCTACCACGACAAAAAACATGCATTTGCATGAAAGTCTGAGCCCTGGTTATCAGCTATAAATCGAAATATTAACGAGAATAAAAAGTACAACTTAATTTAGTAGCTGATAAGGTTGCAATAGAAATATTTATTTTTAATGGAAAAATTATAAAAGAATACGAGAAAAACATAGCTTTTCGTTAGGTATTCGCGAAACATCTGCTTTAGACAGATAATGAAATGAGAAAATGCTGTTTGATTTTTTTATTTTTTTATTTTTTTGACAATCAAAAATTGTATATGTTACTAAGCTAAGGATTTAAGCGCTTAAAGCTCAGTTTATTATTAAAAGAGTGTTAGTAAAAAATCTTGTTTTACATATCATTTTATTAATATAAAATTCTTTATAGTGTCCAAAGTTTCCCTTTTAAAAAATAGACAGTACCTACCTACCAGTGCTTGACAGCAAAATTTTACAACAAATATTTAAACTTAAACTAACAAAAGGAAACTAAACTCACTTTAACAAATCCAATTAGGGCATTGCTTAGGACTTTTGATTTTTTTCTTTTTTATACATTGAACCAATTCAAGCTGAATATCATAACTATATTGTTTATTTTTTAAAATACTACAAATTGTCCATACATTCTGTTTTAAAACTTTAAGTTTTAGAATTTTAGAACAACAAAATGTATGTAGAGTTTTTAGTATTTTACAAAATAAACAATATGACATTCAATTTGAATTGGCTCACTATACTTTATTTTTCTTATTTTCAAATCGTTAGATTAAAGAAATTTAGAAGGCTTAAGACTGTTATTTGGCAAATAAATTTTCTATGCCATCGTAGTCCTATTGGAAATATATTGGATAAAATCCAAGTTTGAGTTTTGCAAAGCAAATCTTAAAATGTTATACATATATCGTCATACAAAATGCCAAATGGCCTAACATTAATTTAACAAAAAATAACATTATATTAATAACATTAATTTAAAAATTTTAAAAGCCCCCCATTGAACGGCTGAACTGATTTTTTTTATATATAGCTTAGAAGATTTTAGATCAAGTCATCTTTCAAACAAAATAAACTAAATTAGAATCGATCTAGGCGTTTGCGAGCTACGGCGCCACAGACACAAACATTCAAGAGGATACCGCTAGAAAATAGGCGATAACTTCTAAGCGACTGGACCGATTTTTTTTTTCAAACATACCCAAGTACACTCTCGATCAAGTCACCTTTAAAGTCCAAAAAACTAAATCATAATCGGTCCAGTCATTTAGGCTCTACGAGGGAGCAGATATACACACAGATAACCAGATACACAAACACAGATACACGCTACACACTTATAACATCCTTCTTTTTTGATGGGAGGCTAAAAAGCAAACTATTGTTATTATAAAATCGATTTTTTTCTGGGGTAGTATCATCAATAAAAGTCTAAATTATTGGTGGTATGCTGAGAAAACACTTTTTGTAATCACAATAGTATACTTCTTCATTAAGTTTTTTGTCACTTCTGAAAAATTTGTAAAAGTTATGATAGGCACTTTTGCATTTTTTATGACCATATATATATATATATATATATATATATATATATATATATATATATATATATATATATATATATATATATATATATATATATATATATATATATATATATATATATATATATATATATATATATATATATATATATATATATATATATATATATATATATATATATATATATATATATATATATATATATATATATATATATATATATATATATATATATATATATATATACGCTTTTGCCAACGAAATAAAATAAAATAGTTTTTTTTACAATTAATAACGAAATAAAAGATCTGCCAGCATTTTTTTATTATTCGTGTCTGTTCAATTCACAACATATTGTAGAAATTGTATTGTGTATATGGATACCAGTAAGGACTGGATGTGCGGGAAACTCATTTTTTCTTTAACAATGCGTTTGATTTTTTCATATATAATCCGTGAACTTGAAGTGTTTTACGCCTCCATAGACCAATAACTTTCCTTTTCCTACACGCTTATATGATTTCCGACCTTTTTCGTTAACGTTTAACGTTTTGTGGTACAATTTGTAATGGCATATGCTGCATTTGTCAACTCCAATCCAAAATTATGTTTTAGTGTTGTACTCAGGTGCGTATCCAGCTTGAGCCTTTGGGAGGGACTTTTAACTGAAACATACTACCCTGCAAAATTTCTTTTAGAAACTCAATAGAAATTTGGTATATTTTATTCGTTTTGGGGGGAATATCCCGTTTCCCCCTGTATCAGCGCCTGGTTATACTCCTCTAAGTTAATACCTATTTGTTTCATTTATTCACAAGGATAAATACTAACTTATTTTTAGTGCTCTGTTTTGAACTTTTTCGAAAACTCCAAAAATTCAGGGATTTCCAGAATCGGGATTTCCCTTTTGGCATTTCTAATTGTGTATAAACGTTGCTGGTAGTATCCTCAAAACATGTTTCTAAACGTGATTTGTAAAATGTTTAAGCAGAAATTACAAAATTGCAGCTACAGATTGTTAAATATGGACTACTCAAATTTTATTTTGAGTGTATCGTCATATGAATTCATAAAAGCCCTAAGTTACATTGAAATAATTTTACAGCAGAAGCAAAAAAAAAACACTTTAATATGAAGAACTGAGCACTGAACAGGTCATGAATACTTATAATAATAATTTTACAGGGACAAATAGAGGATTAAAGCTTAGAAAGAGAGTCGTAATAACATTTATTATGATACGGTGCATCATAATCAATCAATCTTTTGTATTTTACGTAGCGATATGTTTCTTTAATGGTTACCAATTTTGTTTGCATAACTTAAAGACAAATTTAACTTTATATTTAACACGACAGAGTTGGTTTAACACAGTCCCCCAACATTAAATTAGGTAAATACATATTCATGTATGTAAGCATATTAGGGATGCGCGCGTCAAAAAATATATCGATATATATCGATATCGATATATTTTTATATATCGATCGTCATCGATGTATATCGAATAAAAAATATCGATATTTCGATACAAATCAATATATTTTCAAGCATGATTATTTAAATATAATCTCACAATTTTTCAAAAATAAGCACAAAAAGGCAATTTTCTTATAAATAATTAACCTGAAAAGAGTCAATTTCCAACTTCCTTACTGTTTCAACTAGAGCTGCAAAACTATCGATAGTCGCCCCACTCGATAGTTTCGATAGTTCGTCAAAAAACTATCGATACTATCGATAGTATCGAATGTTTTGAAGAATGCTAGAGTTTTAACCCTTCACTCATTAAAAGGTTTTTGATTTATTTAACAAATCTTATGTGGGAATTTATTTAGCAATTCTCTTATAAAATAAATTTGTTTGTGAATCTATAACTATCTTGTACAATGTTTTATAACGTTACCTTAATACAGAAACGCCATAACTCATTATTTTTTCAAATTGAATTTTTTTCATATTTCGATAGATTAAAGATTCATCTAGCCAAATAGGGAGAAAACTCGATATGAAAAAACTAGTGAGTTGGGACGTTTCTGTATTAAGGTAACGATACATTATTTTAATAATATTATTTTAAGAACCCCTAAAGAAAATTGATAATAACTTCAAAACGGCTGGACATATTTTCTCCAAACATAGCTTAGAAGATCAAGTCTCCTTTCAAAAAAAAACACTAAATTAAAATCGATTAAGCCGTTTGGGAGTTACGTTGCCACATACACAAATATTTAAGAGGTAGTATCCTCTGAAAAGAGATGATAACTTCTGGACTGATTTTCTTCAAACATACCAAGAACAATCTCGATAAAACCAGCTTTCAAATAAATGTGTCTAAACATTTGGGCTCTACGATGGTGCAGACAGACACACAGATACGCACTAAAAATTTTAACTTAGCCAATGCTATTTCATTTACAACTTTTGTCTACTTACACCACTAATTACACTGTAATAATACTAAAATTATTCAGGAGATCTCATGGACCAATTCTATTTGGTTGGAGCCCATAGAGAAAGAAAATAGCTATGGTTTTTCTAGGTCACTCCGTAAAGTGATTTTGTAACGGTAAATGTAGTGAAAAAACGATTTTCTTCAAATTTAATCTACGATCTCTTGAAATTTGAAAGATATGATTCTGATCTTTCAAATAAGGCATGACTTTTGAAAATCAGTTAGTAAATAACTAAGTTATGGTGGCTTAAGTGTAAAAATATAAAAAATTTTCAACAAAATTTAGCATTTCGCTGGCTCTAAGTTGCTTATGAGATACTAAACCACTATACGAATTAACGTTTGTGAAAAACAGCATTAAAATAGCTTTCCAAAATGTATAATTACATTAATATCGTTTAAAAAATAAATGAGTTATGGTATTTTTTTTTTTGACTAGTTTGCTTATTATTTAAAAATAAAATTATCTTTAAGTCAACTTTACACAAGTTTTTTAAATTTCCAATTATTTCGGAGTTATTCTGAAATAAACGGCGAAAAACTAGATTTTTATGCAATTACAGATTTTTTTCGTTTTCAAAAGCTCATAATAAAATAAAGAGGCCTACAATTTTACATTTTTATCAATAATATGAAATCTGGGTATATTTGGAACAAAATAAGCCATAAATCATTAAAATCGCTCGACAATTGTCGATTTTATTAAAAATTAAGTAAAGTAAATCAGTTGATAAAAATCACAATTTCCATATAACAGAAAAATTGTAATATGTGTGTGTTTGTTGTATGAATGTCGCAATTTTTGTCAATTGAGTTATTTGGATCGTAGAAATCCGTTTTGAAACAAAGAAGTAATGACTGTTTAAAGTTCAAACTTTAAGAAAACCGTTTTTTCACTACATTTACCATCACTTTTCGAAGTGATCTAGAAAAACCATAGGTATTTTCTTTCTCTATGAATAATTTTTTTTTCTCAACTTTTGTGTTATCATAAGTTCAAGAATAAACACTAGCGGCAAATGAGGGTTCAAGTAATGCGAAACATAAGCTGTTAATAATATATCATTGGCGAAATTATTGTAGTTAACCTCCTAAAGACTGTAAATTTGGGCCTAATGGGATCGCTTTTTGACTCTAATGTTATATACAGTAACTGGAGTTGTACCCAATAATTCTTGTTAATAATAATATATGGACAGTTTTCGCTTCTAAACAATTGCTGTGGTCAGAATTTATGAATTAAACTTGTTTCGATAGTATCGATAGTGGAAAAAAAAACATCGATAGTCCATTAAAAATAAAACTATCGATACTATCGATAGTACCATCGATTGTTTTGCGGCTCTAGTTTCAACCACATTTCATGAAACGTACATCAAGAAAATTATACTCAAAGAAGGATAATTTTTCGAATACACAAAAGATGATAAATAAGACAAAAGATTTTGCTAGTAATATTATATTTAATGAAGATTGTGTTGAAATTAAAAAAAACTGAACGAAAAACAAAAGCAAAGCTAAAAAATTATCGAATTTGATACTGTCGATATATTTTGAAAAAAAATGTCGATATATCGATATATTGCAATTAAAAATATCGACGATATATATCGATATATATTTGAGAAAATATCGATATATTTGCCCATTCCTAATGCATATGTATTAAAAACTACATGGAAGTTTGTGGATAAGTGAAAGAAAATAAGAAACGAAACAAAAAAAAAGACCTCCAGTGCTAAGACAAACAAAAAAAAACTCCCATAGTACAACGTTTACATCTCAAAACCAACACGTAGAAATGAAAAAACAAAGAAAATAAAAACAGCAAAATGAACGTTTGAAAGTGTAAGTATGTATGCATATATGTATATGCATACATATGCAAAATGAATTGAAAAAAATAAAATAGCAGCTGCTAGACGGATATACACATCTGCGTTTGTATTATGAGTATATTCACACTGTAAATATTGATTGAAAGGACAACGAACGATTACTGGGTCCTCCCATGCCCCACTCTCATGTGCCTTTTCCAGCTCAATTACTTGAAGGGACTCTATACATGAGTATTGCCGGAGCTCGCTAGTCAATTTAACACAGCCAGCACACACAGGAGTTTAAATATAAAAAATAGCAATAACAACTTACTTTAAATTACTTATACTTAAGGGCGTATAGCTTGATATTGGATTCATCTTTTTCAATAATTGTTTTCGGATTCTAAAATACTAGATAACTAGCCTTATGTCCATATGTATATTGTAAAGATAACTGGTGCGGGATATTTTTTGTTCAATAGTGTAAAGCATATCCTATATTCTGAAAATCATATAAACTTGAAGAGTTTTTCAATGTTGTACCATTCGATAGCATTTTCTTTTATAGACCTTAAATAAGTAGATGGATATGTACATACGCTCGAAGCTATATTAAATTAAGGGCCACGTTAGACCAACTTTCGAATTATGATTAGTTAAAGACAAGGAGTCCGAGAGAAACATTTTTGCAGATATGTATATAATTTTTCCAAAACAAAGTTATGTTCTGTATATTTATATGGTAGACCCAAGTATTCTATTTAAAATGACTTCAGAGTCATATTTGTATATAAAATAGTTTTCGAGATATTGAGAAAATAAACTCAACAAATTCGGCGAAATTATGAAATTTTGAATATAAGATAATTTTGAAGAAAACATTTTTGATTTTTCTCGTAGATATAAGTTTGTTATCGGACGAAAGAAAACTTCTGACCAAATTTCATCCAAATCAAAATGAGTCGGATCCAACTGTTGGTCAGTTTGATATTACTCATGTATAATATGGTATACTTCAGTTGCCCATTGTTTTTTATTTTCTATATAGCCATACATCAATGACGTTCATACTCGATAGATTTTAAGCGGTAAATAATTTTGCCCAGCTATACTGAGCAAATACTGTATGAAACGTTTCAAAATTATCAAAAATTTTAAAAATTTTACCAAAAAAAAATACTAGAACTTTTAAGAAGAAAACATACATGTTCATTGCAGCTTTCCTAAAGGACGCTTTGCGGGATTTGTTAGCGTTTCTTGTTCGCCTATTTCTCTGCATATTTTTACAACAACTTGCTAAATCCTGCTGCTGAGATATTTCGCAACTTCACGTAACGTAATGCAGTGCTATATAAGAATAATAAACTTTCGGGTAATATTGACATTCAACTATTGCTCTGCATATTTTGACAAATTAAATTATTTTTCCTGCCGCTGAGAAGCTTCTTAGCGTCACGTAATGTAATGCAGTGCTATACAAGAATCAACAGCGGGTACTAAGGACCCAGCCTGAATGACGTGGCGTGAATTTTGCATTGCTTGCCTCAAAATGATATCTTTCGTTTTGTTTTGTTTTCTTATCTTAATTAAGAAAAATTTTACTGTACAAAAATAGTTCACACATTGATTTTGTCACACAGAAATCGGCAACACTGCTAAATGTTCTCTTTTTATATAGTGTATTGAACCAGGTGGCAGCACTACTGCAGCTAATTATTTTTTCTGTTCTTTTCGTGACAGTCACTGTCAAAATCCATAAAAAATTTTTATATATTTTCTTCATATTTCATATGAGTTTGATAACAACCTGCTCTCAAAAATTTAAGCTTTTTTTTTGTATTGTTTTATTTGTTTCTCTAGCGCTACCACGTTGTAAATTAAATAAGGCTTGGATTTATAAGTATAGCATAGTTTTGCCGCCATAGTTTTGTTTAATTACACCAAAGAGGATGCAAAGCCGATGAAGCACAATTCAGACTATCCAGTAATCTGGACTATCCTGTAATAATGCAAAGGTCACTGAAAATTTTTTTAAATGAACTACGAAGATGAATTACTTTTGTAATAAATTTTAATGCAATACTAAAAATTTAATGGAAAACTTAAACATTTTTAAAAAATGTTTAACTTTTAATAATATATATTTAATTTGACATTTCAGATGGCTGAAATGTTCTTTTTATATTATGAGACCTGTGTGGTACATATTTTTTAAATCAAACTCTACTAACATAAAGTACAATAGTACTGAATTTTCCATCCCTGATATATATTGAGCTTTTTGCTGTGAATTGCTTACAATTTTCTCCTACTATTGTCTAATTTACTGAATACGTTTTTTAGCTTTCAGCACTCCATTGATGGTGCGAATAGCTACAGTTTGTTTTCGTTTTGCATCTATTGTAATAGCTGAAAGATTGGCAAAAAACTATAGACAAATTTATTCAAATGCACCCATGTACACAGCTAGATTAAGGCATATGGATGGATGTGTGTGTATATGTGCTAACAGCGCTAAACAAATATGTACATATAAACATGTTTTTGTAATGCATTGTAACTTACTCTTTACAAATAAAAATACAAATATTAGCTGAAAAAGCATAAGAATACTCTAATAAAAGGTACACAATGATTATTATTTTTCGTTGTGTAAATCGAGTTTTTCGAATTGTTTGTTCATAGAATCCGCTGGGGAATTGTGATATGGACTCATGAAAACTAAACATATCGAAATGGCTTTGTTCGAAACTATTTTATTTGCGCTCGGAATTAATCATATGGTTTACAAAACAATGGTTGTCAAAGATATAAGTTAAGGTTTCGTCAATTCCTGTTCCGTTTTCGAACAGAAATGTTTCAATTTCTTTTCGTTTCAAGCACAAGGCTGAAACGAAAAGGGCTGCCAATTTGGTCTGATCAGGACATATTACGAAAAACATACATATTGAAAGCAAAATTGTAAGATTGATAAATCTGTAAGTTCCATTATTTAGTAGGAAATTACTTATTTAAAATCAATAAATAAATTTTTAATACAAAATATTGTTTATTAAAATAAGCAGAAGATAAATATGTAAAAAAAATGTATTTTAACATCAATTATAGCACCTAAACGAAAGTTATATTCAAAGCTAAATTTTTCCATAAATACTAACTGCGAATAATTATAATCTTTCTTTTTGAAAGTGCCAAAAATAGAGTTTATGGGCCGTATGCAACGAACTAACAGAATGAAATGAATTTTCCATGCCGTTACACACTATGTCAGGATTAGTTGTGGGTTTGATTGAAACATTAACATATTATTAAAAATATGTAGTGCATGTATGCATGTTTATATGTGTACGTATGTATATACATAAATGTACATATGAAATAAGTGATTTGTAATACACAGAAAAAATTATTACCAAAAAGTTTTCAAACAAACACTTTGAAATAAAAGTAAATATTTTTTTTACCAGTTAATTTTTGTTTACTTTTATTTAGTACATGAACACTGCTGACAACTTTAAAACAAAGCATACTTCCCCCTAAGTCTATATCTGATATATTTTTATCATGACAAATGTAAAATTCAATATAGGAAAACAGCTAACATAAAACAAATTATTTTCCAATATAAAGTTTGACTTTTGTCATGATAAATATATATCAGGTATAGACGTAGGGTCCTAATTGAATTTTTTAAATTCACACATGCTTGTACAATTTAAGTGCTGCGTTCGAATTGTGTCTCATAGTAAGTACCTTTTTATACACGCCATGTCTTTTTAGTTTGCATTTACATTACGACTTTTTCTTCATGCCTTTTTTTGGCGTTTATACAAATGCTTAATGCTGAGAGTGTGAAAATAGTAAAGATGAATATCAAAAAGCCCCTCAAATTGCAATTCGTGCCATTTTTCTTAACCCGTAAGCTTCTCAACACCTCTCAACACATGCCCTTTAAGGCAAGCAGAAAAAGCATAGCGTAAATTGCGTGTAAGCAACACTTGTTCATGCTCTTTTACAAAATGACAACAACAACAGTTAAGTCTACGATATTCGAATTCGTTCAATAAATATCAAATGTAAATTGTAACAAGTTTTTTTGCTGAAGGTTTCTGAGAGAATTAACATCAGCATATTTTTTATGTTGTTGTAGTATTTTTTACCCAGCTCTTAGGGGATGACCCCTAATTCGATTTGAAATTTAACACACTGAAAGTGATCTCCTCTTCGGGGAGTTTACTCCACATACGAATTATTCGACCACAAAGGGTGGTGCTCTCATTGATGAATATATTATTCTCAAAAACTATTGGGTTTCGGGAGCAAGTGCCCTGATTTCATTACAATACATTCCATTGTAGCAACGATAAAAAGGTAAAACATATCCCACATGCATCGATGCTCCAGTGAGTCAATAGAGTTAGCTACCTTACTGTCAGCGAAGCTTATCGATCGTTCTCTCCTGCAGACTTTGCAGCACCAGCCCATATATGAAAATTTAGAGTTGTGTCGTTCCGGAACGACCAAGTTCAATGAAACATTTCCGTAATTGTGCGGAACGATTCCTTAAAAGGATCGGTGCAGACTTGTTTAAAGGTTAATTTTTTGTGGTTCACCATCATTCCGTAATTGCAAACCGTCTTTAGGAGTAATTAATTTGTTTTAACAAACGTCAAACGTGCCGCCGGTTAAGACAGTGTTTTCTAAACACGTGACAAGCTACATAAAAAGACTTGAGTTGCACACAAATCCCCTAGCCCGAAACATCATTAACTTTAAAGGCCACACTCGGCTGAGAAGGAAGGGACACTCTTGCTCTCAGCCGAACACGAGAGACGTAAACAACCAAACAACCAACCGCTGAAGCAAATATTTTTGTCTGGCACTGGCTGGACTTAAAAATTAAAATTTTAGAGTTAAGATTTGATTACTTATTTTTAGTTAAATTTTATTGAAGATACATAAATAAATATATATAACCGAAAAAAAAACGTCAAAGACAAACATTCAAAGCCGTATGTTACATTTGTTTTGTTCACTTATTTCTGTACACTTTTTTATGTTTATGATTGATTTTATTAATATCAACAATTTATTGGTTGTTGTGGGCAGCGATACCATATATCAAGTTTTTTTACGATATTACAAGAAACGATATGACATACTGTGTTGTCATATCGTAAGTTGTTTGCGAAATGACAATACTGTGACAGAGACAGAGACGATCTCTCATTCCTAGGGAGCGACCTAGTTCCTTTAGTCTTCCGGATCGGTCCGAACGATTCCACAAAAGGAACGATATTGCCTAACTCTATGAAAGTGGTATAAATTTTGAGGAAATCAAATAAAGTAAGGTATCTCTTACGCCGTCTTAAGAAACAGAGGATCTTGAAAAATGTGTTCATTCCATCGAACATCACACTGGATCATTATGCCAAGAACATTAAAGGCTTTTGATTCTTAAACATTTACACCATTAGGTGACCATTCAAATCGGCCTTTTTTGCATAATACTATTCAGAGATTGTTACAAGATCATGATTATTTACATATATCATTCATGATTTGCCTCATAGCGCCAATCAAAGCTTTTTCACGCTTTAGTGCTCCGAATCAAGAAGATCCAGCGCAGCAAATCAATATCTGTTTTGGTTTTTACTACGACAGATACAGAATGCTTCCTCTCTGGATCTGATTACAAGTCTGGATAAACCAAGATTTAGTTCTGAACTTAGTTGGAGTTTGCTTTGATAGAATGAAAGCTTTCATGAAAATACCGAAAAAAAGTCGTTGACCCTAGCTCAACGAGCCTTTTCGTAGATACTATATTTTAAACGTCTCATAGCTATCCGTGAAATGTTACGAAGATCTGAGAACGAAAAGGAGACGGGAACGGCGCAATGATCCGAGTTACCTAGAGGAGGTCATTCATATCAAGGTGTGAAATGAGAATAAAGTCGGTGTCATTTAACTCATGAAATGTGTTGGCTCATTCACTAGTCACGCAAGGTTGTAGTGCATGGCAAATAAGTCAACATATTGGCCTTTTGGAGTTATATGACTCGAATTAAGAAGGCAAGATGAGTTGTGAACATTGAAATCACTATCAATAACAATTTCACTGTTCGAATAACTCTCTAGAATATTTCTAATTTTTTAAACTTATTAGTATATAACTGAAAAGAATTAATTTCCAACATCCTCGCTGCTCGCTCCAATATTCTGGAATTTACATCCTCAAAGTTAATGTCAAAAGACAGGTAATTAATTTTGTATAGATTAATAGTCTATTACTTGTTTCATAGTTCTTTTTTCCAGTTAGGAAAAGATAATCAAAAATTCAACAAAAAAAAATTACTGGAATACTGACGATATTTAAAAGTGGATATAATTAGCTCAAAGTAAATATGGTTTTATTATGATTGCAAATATGTATTTCAGAATAAGTAAGCAGATGCATTATTATAAAATCTTGTTGACCAGTGTATGTATTTTATTTGATTTTTTTTCAGTTTTAAACAAATTTTTAAGTCAATCAGATACTTTTTGAACTGAAAAAAATCTTTTTTTAATTAAATTATTAGAACTATTTTTTTGTATGTATGGCATTAACATTGTATGTATGTATTTACAAATTTCTCTGTAGTTCCGTTTCTAAACAACTTATTTGCTGATTAATTGTATTTCTTTATTAAAAATGAAATTGAATTTTTTCTGTGTAAAAACTAGTAAATCATTTGGAAATGCTTTGAATTCGAAGTAAAGTATATAAAAATTATTTTATAAATAGGTAGTATGTAACTATGTAGGTATGTAGAATTAAATGTAAATTCTCCCACCTTTGTGATAATTTCACTATTAAAACTTTTTACTTTTCAGTTTTTATTTTATTTTATGTTTTGTTTTGTTTAATTTTTTTATTTCCTGTTGTTTGAATTTTGTATTTGCAAAGAAGGCATTAACATAACTTTCATAATTTTTTGCATTTACATATTTATGATTTCTTTTTTTTCTGTTTTTTTTAAGGCTTCTTTATAATGAACTTGACAGAATGCACACATATGACGAACAATTTAAAAAAATTTTTTCTTACACTTAACTGAAATTAAATTTTAAGTTTTGCTTTAATTTTTATGAATATTTTTTATTTATTTAATTTATTCATTTAACTAGTTGGTTATATTAACCGTGAAATTATTTCTTTAGTTAATTGAATTATGTATTTTGAAACACGACTTTTTTTAATTTGTACGGATTGATATATTTTATACAACGTTATACTACTTCCGTTTTGTTTTATTTTACTTCTATTGTTTTCATTTTACTGTCATGTCAGTTTGCTTAGTCCGTCTTTCTCTTCCTATGTGCACACACACACACACACATATGCTTAGACTTATTAAATTTTTCAGCCTTTTGTGCAAACGTAATATAATTACATATGTTCTCGTATGTATGTATGTATGCCAATACTTTTATTCGAATATGTGCAAAGAAGACTGTTATCTTTTGTTTATTTTACGATTTAAATTTTTGTGTTGGTTGGTACAATGTATAATATACGTTTATTGTATCCATACACATAGATGTATGTCTGTATGAAGTTATAAAAAATAAACAAAAAAGATTAATAACACAAGTTGTGAAGAAATAATTATGATAAAACGAGCGAGAACTAGTATGTTGTTTATATGTGGATAAAAGCGAAGTACTCACGAAGAAAAATAAAAACACAGTGTGGGGTGAATTGCCAAATGTCTGTGTTTTATAAAATGTCAATAATTCGTATGAGTGGGCCAGACAGAATGAAAACTGCTATTGTGAATAATATTTATATTAGCAGATGGCAAAATTGCTTAAAATTCGATTATTCGATTGGATATTAATATGTTTTATTGTTATGATATATATATATATATATATATATATATATATATATATATATATATATATATATATATATATATATATATATATATATATATATATATATATATATATATATATATATATATATATATATATATATATATATATATATATATATATATATATATATATATATATATATATATATATATATATATATATATATATATATATATATACTAAAATTCCTAACTTAATTGTTAAAACTCTAAACCATGAGTGTATAGTATACTGTTCCAACAAAAACTTGCGCAAAATAAACATTCAAAAAATCCCAGCATTGAAAATATCGATGATATTTCTCGCTGGTAAGACAGAAATCAAAAAGCTTGAAATAGTTAGTAAAGTTCCGAAGCTCTACAAAAAATCAATAATTTTTTGCGATTCGCCACGAGATGGCGAATGATGGTTTAATAAAGTAAATAGGATTTTCGCTCGTTGGTTGTTGCTGCCGTCGCTGGCAGTGTGGTCTAGGAGGAAAAGAGCTCTGATGAGAACACTGTAGTGGTTTCGAAACATCTGATGTCAGTTCAACCTTCCTTAGAGCCAAATTTTTTTTGAATGTTCAATATTTACATGCTTTAGAATGTTTTTCTAAATAAAAATAATTTAATCGAAAGATTAAATTAAAGACGAACTTAAATTAAACTAATTAAATAACTTTGGATATATCTACATATATAAATGTTTTCATAGCATATTATATATGAACAATCTTGGAATAGGTATACAACATTGTAGCTTAAATTTCTCATCACACTGTGTAGTGGTGAGTTTATATAATTTTAATACAATGAACAAAAACATGATATGTATCCACTTAAACTTGTGTTAACAAAATTAAGAGAATTTAATCCAATTTTAAAATCCAATATGTACCTATATGATTTCAAATTTATTAATTTTTATCATGTCGCAACTGCAAACATTTTCGTTTTATTTATACAAAAAAAATTAATTTATTACTAAACACAAAATATTTACCACGCCGCACCCGTTTATTAAACAAAGCTCCCTCACACTAGACGAAAAAAAAAGGAAAATAAAAACACAAGTAAAAAAACAAACCCCAAGCATGTACATACATACATACGTATATACACATACATATAAATATGTATGTTTATATGTATACTACATTGCAGTCCCACAAAGAAACGTTTCTTAATAAAATTTCAGATAAAATATGCATTTCTACTGCACTATAGGAAATTGTGTACCTTTTTTGGGCAATATTATTAAATTAAATGCTTGTCCCGCGATTTCGAAAGAATTTGTCTTCTGTGCAATTACATTTAAAACAAAAACAAAATTTTAGAATTTGTGTTTGTTTTAAATGTTATTGTACGAAAATAATTCATGCAAAAAGCTACTACAAAATATGCACTGCCCATAATTTGTATCATAATGATGTAGTTTCACGAGAACTAATTGTGTGCGAGTTTTCATAAGAATCGGTTAAGTAGAAGTAGTTTAAATGAATATTTACATTCCATTAACGTGGCACTGCCCACTTTTCTAACCATAATGTTGTATTGTAACAATCAATAAATGTGTATACAAAGTTTCATACGAATTGGCTTAGTAGAAGTTATTGATAAAGAATATTTACTTTGCATGGTCGTGGCACTGCCTACTTTTTTAGTCATGATGTAGTATTCAAACAGAAGCTTATTGTGTGTGCAAAGTTTCATAGGAATCGGTTGAGTAGAAGTAGATGAAAACGCCTGTGTATTTACTTCGTAAATGCATCCTTTTAAATAAAGAAAAAAATCCGAAATCGGTGTTTAAATGACGGAGTTTTGAGAGAACATCCTTAAAAAAATTACACGACAAATTGATAACCTTTCTCCTATTTTTTGAAGTCGGTTCAAAAGAATTCTTTTGACATCGCGGGACATACAATAACTTTTTTATATATTCAGTTAATTTAAGATATCAAAACGATAACAAAATACACATCTCTGTTTAGATTTTTCAGCAACTTTGCTTTATAAGTTGTTTTTCGCACAGTTTCTAAATGGGTTAGAAAAAAGCGATTGACTGCAGCGAAATTAAATGTAAATTTCAGATAAAAGTTTTAATAATCACACTGTGACAGCTCAAAATTTGAGTGAAGAATCTCATAGTTGACCTTATTTAGCTGGGGCCCAAGGAATCCAATTGCACTAGTTTTTGAAATAATAGCATTTTTAATGTTTTCGTATAAGTCACTAAGGCTCAAAAGCAGTATTTAGTTAACTAATTACTGATAGTAGTTTAACCAATGATAATACGCGAGATGGGGACTAATATATTCCGGTCATGGTTCCTATGGCATCAATCCGGGCATATTAAATACAAAGAGTGGCACTTGAATTTTATGAAAGACTTAATTAATTGAATGCGAGAATTTATCATTATAGTGGCAGGTACTATTAACTGATTTAACAAATGCAACTTCACCACGATCACTATTTAAATTTTACCATCGCGAAATTAACGCTAAATTAATCCATGATTACAAGTTAGTTTTTATCTCAACTACAATTTTTCTTCCTACTCTTTGTTTTTTGTTTAAGACAAACTTTTTTTGGTTTGATTATTACATTTGTATTTTGTTTTTTGACACATTTTTGTATTTTTGATATATTTCATAAACTTCAACTAGTTAATTGACAAAGTACAGTAAATATTGTGAGGCTCAAGCCAGTAGCTATTTGTTTAATGTGATTATTTGTAGAACTAAATTGATGTTTAGTCCAAAGTGATTATTAGGTTAAAGTTCGCACACAAAAAGCATTGGACATGAGGCAATATTAAAAAAATACAAGGGAAAAGCTAACGTTAATTAATTACAACTTCTGAAAAACAACGTAGCTTTAAATTTTCTTCTGTTCTTTTAGAATATTTTCTCATTTTCAGTCGGAAAGAGTGACTGAAAATGTTACGAACCTTAGCAGAGATTTCCTCTTGCAAGCAGAAATTTCTGCTATCACTATTGCGGCAAGATGCCTCAGCGCGTTACGCCCTGCGCATGGGTCTAAAATACAACGACTATTGCATAAGCTGTAATGCTAAAGAGGTGGAGAAAAAGGGTTGTGTGAGCTCTATGCCAAGAATACTGGGCTCTAACGCACTGTCGTAATTAGATAATATGGAAAATGTAGAGCTAGTCAAACTATCCTCTTATTTAAAATAATTAGGATGGTTTGATATGGCGACAGGCCAATTATATTTATCAATTACGCCCTGTTTGCTCCAGGCTATCACAAAGGGACTGAATTGACGGGCCAAGTGAGTCAGTTCTCGAGATGTTACTGCTCTCTCAACCGAACTTAACCACTTCGTAAACTTTAATTTAAAAATGACGACGATTGGAAATTCTGAAAATAACTTGAGGTGAAATAGAACTATATTTTTTTGGGATTTTATATACAAATTGCAATGATTTTTATGAATTTTAAAGCTGTGTTCTCACTATGTGTATTTGCCATATGGAATGTCACATTTTCACATGGTTAATTTGTACATATAGTCTGAAACCCTTCAAACAATAGCATGTGTTATTTCTCTGTGTACAGTACACATGATTTAGAACGAGTGTTATTTTCAAGTGACAAAGCATCTGACATCAGCTGGTTTTTAATAAAGCAATTGTTTGCGAACGGGAAAATGAAATAAAATAATGATTAAATTAATAAAGTATTAAACTAATTAAAATAAGTATAAAATTAAATAAAAGAAATATATATAACAATAAAATTAGTATAACCACTCAGCTGTTTTAGGACTGTTTTCCTTTATAGGTTACGTCAAATGTACGTAACATACCAACAGGTGAACACAAAAATTATAAACCTTATGTAAACTGCAGATTTTGACATACACATGAAATCACATTCGTATAAAAAAAGTGACATTCCATATGGCAAATACAAAAAGTGAGAACACAGCTTAAATAATAACGACATATTTTTATCTTGATCATTTGTGTTTCATGTAACGATAATAAAGAGATGAATGAGTTCATTCTTTTAGAAAGCTGTTATAATATAGACATATGTATATTGGGAGTATATATATATATAAATTTATATATAAATATACATATCTATATTTATATATAAACAATATATCTCCATACATATGTATATACGTAAATATGTATATATTTATATATGCTTTTATACAGAGTATCTATAGAGTAGTTGGAGTATTCATCCAATAAACACAGCACCACACTTCCTTTGTCATGCTTACATTCTACGTACACATACCAAAAAGATATGAAAATATGTGTATGTATGTGTGATCATGAGACAGACTATAGATAATACAAGCTTTTATATGTTTTCATAGTTATGTCGATATGTATGTACTTTTAATACTTTTTAATTAATATAAACTTTTTTGTCGTATTTTTATAATTTAAATACCTACGGAAGAATAAATAAGTTTTAATATACGTGCAGACATCTACCACGTATTATATTTATTTATTTTTTACTTTTTTTCTTATTATACAGCTCGCTTACGAGTCTACACATATTCTTTACATAATTTAAAACACACACACACTTATAATTTTTTTCCTTTTGTTTTTGCATGAACAAAGATAGAAAAAAACCTTTACAATGTTGATTTTGATGATTTCATATCTTGACTGCTTTACTATTTGTTTATTTTATTAATTTACACAAACGAGTTATAAAATAATTGCTATAAAATTATTAATTTTCACTTGTTTTGTTTAATTTTCTTGCACATTTACTAATGCATATATCTATGAAGTTACATGTATATATATTTTTTTCTTTTAGTAAGTATATTGTAATGATTTTGTGGATATAATATAGAATAACAAAAAAAAATACGCTGTGGTTACCTTCTTAACACACCTGAGTCTTACACACGTCTGACAGATACGAACTAAATTGCTAAATTACAGGCCTGGACAACTCAAATTATTAAATGTCTTCGACATGTTGTCAAACCGATATAAATTAGGCTTAATGTATCAAACTATGTAATAAATACCTTCGAAGTATAGAAATATTCTATGTTAGGGATTTTTTTCTAAATCAAAATTATCTACAGGAAGAAAAAATTTTTATATTCATAACATGCAACATTTTACGAAAAAAAACTTTCGTAATTACTATTTTCGTAGAACAACTTTGGTACATATTACGAAACAAATATTAGACTAAAGTTTTATAGTTATATGAAATTAAGAAAACTCATCCATAAACGTTTTTGTTTGTTATATAATAAATTTTCTAGGTATAAGTATGTACAATAAAATAAGTTTTTATATTTTGAAAAATAAGTAGAAAATGGGTCAGTGAGTTGTGCATTTGCCTTGAAGTATGAAGAATGTGAGTTCGTACACCTGTTAGAAAAAATTCAACTTTTATCTTTTATATATGTATGTTTCTTTATTTCATCTATTTTACGACATATTTCGTAATATGTACAAACGATTTCGTTCGTATGGCGGTTGGATTTTTTTAGTGTATACCCCTACACTTATAGATAAACAAACCAATTATTAAACTCACTGGTTCACATATTTCCACTGCAGAAATAATTGCCCAATTCACAAAACCGTTGATCTTCTGTAGATCGTATAAATAATTCGGTAGTTTTCAGAGAAATATTTGCTTCGAAACATGTTAATATGGAAATCACCAACAACATTTATACGATATACAACACCTACAACGGGCTATACAAAAATGAATCTATTTCAATAAAAAAAACCAAACAAAACAAAAATATTTAGTAAACGAGAGTTTCTTTATTAATTGTTATTATTTTGGCAGTTGTGTTCTTATATTTATTACTCTTTCGTATTTCAAAATTAGGCTTTCCGACCCTGATATATGTTCTGCTAACACACCACTAGAGGGAATTCATTTATTGTGAATTACATCATGTGGCATATTGAGAACAGGGTTGTATGTTACAATGAAACGGAAATGGATTTTATATACTCTTTTTTATTTCAATGGCCGCTTAATTAAATTATTATTCCATACATATTCCATAGTATCTACGTATACATACATATTTTTATTACGTTTACATTAATTTTCTTTTGAATAAGCAGAAAAAATATTTATTATTTTTAAAAGTTTTTCAAATGAAGGAAGCCATAACTAGAGACGGGCGCGTGTCGAAATTTTCCAACACGACACGACCCAAACACGAATGCTTGGATGTCCAACACGTACGAAACACGCTAGGCATGCGCTGTTATTTTGTAAAAAAAAAATAATTAATTTTTTGCTAATTTTACCATGAACTAAAATTCAATTCGTGTTTTTTAAATCTTATTCCCAGCAAAAAAAGACATAAGACTTATTATAATCGCTATAAAATACGCTTTATATGAAAATATAAAAATGGGTAGGTTTTCAAGCAAATTGTTGCAAAAAATACGCAAAATTTTAAAAAATCGGAATAAAATAATATATAAAATTTTTCTTTTGACGATATTAACATGAAATATAAGTCAAAACAAAATCTTTTAAATATGCACGGAAAGATTAAGTCCTTTCGACACTGTTTAAAAATTGAAAATCGGTGTAGAAACAACGCAGTGAAAATTGTTTTTGTCCGTGAAGCCCCAAAAAATCGTTTTTATTTATCGATAGCTTTTGATTTTAAGGGTGTATTGCAATTGTTTAAAATAGCAAAAAGATCTACACAACTAGACCTACAAGCCGTTTTTCACGAGTAAAAAAACATGCCATTTTGTAACAGCGTGTAATTAAGCTATTCAGTTATTTAGAAGAATGTTAGTTTATCCAACACGTAAGAAACACGCACGGCAAAAATTTTCAAAACACGACATGATACAACACGCACGAAATCAAATCCAAAAAACACATTTTTCTTTTATTTAAACGTTTCACGTTCTATTTGTGTTTTAATTTACATATTTTTGTTAAGAAACTTTAACTTATCAAGACTTTCGCTCAATAATCTTGAGCGGGTTAAGAGTAATCAAAAAGTGGAGCTACATAAGTATATCTAATATCTATTTGGCAAGTGTCTGCATTCATATATATATTAATCCTAAAATCGTTTCCTGTTTTTCGTGTCAAGTTTGCTCACGCGACACGACCCTAATGCGAACGAAATCAGATTTTCTGTCACGAGCACTTCGTGTTGAGTCGTGCGTGTTCGTGTCCCAAAAAAAAACAAGATACGTGCCCATCTCTAGTCATAACTGAAAAGATACGATGTAAGTAATTCATACAATATACGGCCATGTCACAGAGTTCATTTCCGTTCGGAAACGGAATTCAGTCTAGCCTAATATGTCAAGTCCTAGCTGGAGAATAGTAGCGCCGCCAACAGTCTGAACACACCTGACAAATTTGAGTATTTAAGTTTTCTTTTTTAGACACCAGCTGCTACCAAAACGGGGTAGGTTGAACTCCGTTTCCGAACGGAATCGAACTCTGTGACATGGCCGATAGTATACATATTCAGTGAAACCTCTCATAACCGGAAACTCACCGTCGCAGCATTTTTGTCCGGTTATGAGAGGCGTCCGTCCGCTTATGAGAGAGCTGCTACACATTTATTATTTTAAATATTTTATTTTATCAATTAAGTTATGAGTTTAGTCGAACTGTATGGGTTTATATCTAAAGAAATTTTTATTATTTCGGCTTGAGTTCGGTTTCAATTTAATTTTTCAGTTATATTATATTTTTATTTAGAGATAAATGTGAAGTATGTAGACAAAGAAAATTTTGACTGCGCGGAGGGTTGAGCTGACGTATCGATAGCTCTCGCTAATCTCATCAGAGCTCTTTACCGCTTAGGCCACTTGTTTGTTCAGTTTTATTCGAACATATACATCTTCTTGCTAGGTGACTTTAGAGTTTAACAATTAAATTATAAGTTTAGTCGAACTGTATGGGCTTATATTTTATTTTATTTTATAATGTCACATATTATTAAAGCGATGGAGAAGTAGTCTATTGTGGTAGAAAAAATTTTGCTTTGCGAACCAGCCAATCTATTTCAGAGCTACCCGCTCTAACAAACATCATATTTGAATAAACATTTATTCCAGTATGTCAATTTGTGATAACGGCGAAACTCCCAATTTCATTGGCATTAAAGAAATATTAATCAGAGTTGAAAAAAACATGAACTCCACAAAAATTTAATAAAATCCTGGTGTATTTCAACGTTTATGTCTACTTATAAAAGGTATTTTGAGCACAATTTTCTAAAATGTAATGTACGCGTCCGGTTATTAGAGTGTCCGGTTATGGGAATACATTTTGTATGGAATAAGTGATGAAAATCTCGGTTCTAAAAAGTTTGCCCGGTTATGGGAGGTGTCCGTTAGGAGAGGTTTCACTGTATACTGCTCTATTTGGAAGAAATAGATTTTCTAATGCATTTTTTAAGGTAATAGTAATGTGGTAAACACAAAAAAAAATCATTTTGACCATTGTCCAGATAACGGTACATTTGTGTTATTTGATGTATACTTCTCTTTAAAGCGCCATCCAGAGTGAAAGGCTGATTCGATTAATGTGATTAATATCTCGTTTGTAATTGAATGGATGACTATACAATAATATTATAAAACTATGGATTTTTTATTATTTGTGGAACAAAATTGCTTCTGAAATTACGACAATTGGTGAAAAACGTTAAAAGTTTCATAAAAACTTAGCTTTGATCCACTATGAATCAGGCATTTTTTATTCAATCAAAGCCACTATTCGACGCGTTAATCGAATCAGCCTTTGACTCTGGAGGGCACTTTAAAGAGAAAAAAGCACAAATGTGCGATTATCTGGATAATGACCGAGCTAAATGTTATACTTTTTTCGTATTTAGCACATCATAATTACCCTGAAAAAATGCATTAGAAAAACTGTACCTTTCACTGTAAAGCAGTATAATTGAATTTCCATATTTTCGTGCACACTGTTCCAAAAACAAATATGTAATAAAATAAATTTAGAGAAATGTTAGAGTTACCTGCCTGTCCCACAATGCCGACAAGTCGATTTCGTTCTCATATTTATATTGAAAACAAAAAAATATTTTATATTT
This sequence comes from Panzeria rudis, assembly GCA_956483635.1. Lineage (NCBI taxonomy): Eukaryota > Metazoa > Arthropoda > Insecta > Diptera > Tachinidae > Panzeria > Panzeria rudis. Next base: position 5,265,011 of record OY101447.1, read on the forward strand.
TTCAATATAAATACGAGAACGAACTCGACTTGTCGACATCGTGACACAGGTAGTAAATTTTCAATTCATATTATGCACAAAAAATAATATTCCTCTAAAAAATTCAATAAAAACAATTTATCAAGAACTGAAATTGCATTCAATTACTCAAGATTTCCAAACTACTTTTAAAAATTTTAAGTAATTGAAAGTTTTAATTTTAGTAATTGAACAACACAATTAATTGAATCTGCAGTTTTAGTAATTCAAATTGTATTTAAGTTTTTTTCTGTGTAAAATTAACAAAAAAATACTTATTTGCAAGAAACTCTGGGACTATAAATGTGTCCATGTCTATTAATTTTTGGTTCTTGTTCGATTGAAAATGAATTTCTAACACCAAAATTTAATGGGTGGATTATGAATAGCAACCGAACTTCAGTTTCGTTGCCAGCCGGCAACTGAAAATTCGTGGTTGCCAGAAAAGCACTAAATAGCAACTGAAATTAACAGTTGTCAGTTGCCAATTGCCATTCGTAATACTGTTTTTAGCAACTGGCATACCAACTGAGGTTCCGTTGTCATCCATAATCGACCCATAAGTAATTTCGTTACTTTTCATAACAACATTTCCTATTACTTTCATATGCATACATATAACAAATTTCCACAAACTTTTCGTTTGTTTCTTCATAAAATTTCAATATCCTCAAAATACTTTAGAAATATTTTTAATCTTTCGCCGAAATAGGAATTCTGAAAAATTTTGCTTCTATTTCGTAAAGCCTCTTCAGTATCTAATAGGAGATTTTCCGGTTCAGCCAATTCGGGATGTTCGTTAATTAAAATGGGCAGCAAGCATGTAGCTGTCGCCAAACCTTAATGAAAAGAAGACATTATATTTATTTGTAAATATGTATTCCAAAACTACATACCGTGATAAGCTTTGTTGACTATTTCCTTTTTAATATCATCTACTGTAGGAATACGCTGTTGATAGTTAAATTTATATAGAATATCAGTAAGTGATTCATGATACACAAGTATTAAATCATCTAAATGAGCTGCAAAAACATCTGGCTGCCACGAAGTGAATATAAAATAATTCCAATCAATACCAGGCGAGCCATAAAAACCTTCTTGAAAATCAATCTTTGTATAAAAAGTAAGAAAATCAGAAATTGTATATTCCCATGTAAATAGAGTTACAATTAAAAGATATTTAGGCTAATCACAGTTAGTTGTAGACCCCTTATATAACTTTGTTCTTTCTTAATATACATACTCACAAATAATACTTCCTCGTTTGGCTTTTTAAACATCAAATTATTCATCCACATATCACCATGGTTGAGGACATGAAAACGATCGGATAAATTACGACTATAAACATTGATTAATTTCGCTATAATGGTGGCGCTAAAATTTTCTAATTTCTGGACATATTTCTGTAGTTCCTTTTCTCTATTGCAATATTCTATTGTAGATTTTATGGCCTTTTTATATAGGTCGTGTAATATTGAAGGATGTTCGGAAATATTGCCAGGCAAATGATAACGAAACATATCGGGATTCTAGAATTGTAAAATTTTTTAATTTAGAAATGTTTTACAAAATGAGTCCCTATATATTGAAGAAGTCCTGTGCTGTAAGTGATTTTGAAACGAGTGATTCCTAAAAATAAATTATTTATACTATTTTTAATGTTTTTGACATTTAAAACTTAACTTCGAGTCCCTCAAATAGTTAGATTTAAAAGACATTAGTAGTGTCCGTACGAACGCATTTTTTTCAGACCGAACCCGAACTTCGGTTGAATTTTTAAAACCGAACCGAACCCGAACGCGGAACCGAACTTTTTTATTGAAGAGAAGGATTTCAACTTAACTTTTTTTAATTATAACTCATTTATTTAATAAATGCAAAATGAAGAAATTCGTAGTACGTTGCTTTTTTCGATAATATTTTATAGGACTGCATTTTTGTGTATGTTAGATGATTATAAATATGTATCTAAAAAAAATTTTATAAAGTTCGGTGTTCGGTGAAAATTTTACCGAACGCCGAACATCAACCGAACACAGCTTTTTGCCGAACTCCGACACCGAACCCGAACGTTTGGTCGGACACTAGACATTAGTATTTGTAGCAGCACATGATGCTTCAAGCACAGCTACAATCTCAACGTCCTCTCCAAAAGCTCAGCAGTACAAGACAGGCACCATGTTTAGGTTTTCACGAATGCCAATTATAAAAGACATCGTGAGTGGTTACGAAGGATTCTTGATTGGTTTATGTGGGTGCCTACTGCGTGCTCCACTCATCAGCGCCAACCTACATATGCAAGTTCAAATCTAAGTTCTCGGATCCGGTAGTCGGTGCTACATCCATCTCGTCCCATTGAGACATCCGGTCAGGTCAACTAGATATATATAACTTTGTTCTTTCTTAATATACATACTCACAAATAATACTTCCTCGTTTGGCTTTTTAAACATCAAATTATTCATCCACATATCACCATGGTTGAGGACATGAAAACGATCGGATAAATTACGACTATAAACATTGATTAATTTCGCTATAATGGTGGCGCTAAAATAAAAAGTGGTTGTAACCGACAAAATTCGATTGGCAACAAATTCGGTTGCCAGAACAAATCTCTTTTCTCTGTGTAGAAACGTGTGCTTCGAGAAATGCAAAGCCGGGTACTCCCATAGAAGGTGGAAAGCTTTCTCTTTCCTAACTTGTTCACTAACAATGAAATTAAGTGATATGTGACCTTAGAGACAGAAGTCTCGCCTGGCTGTCGACAAAAATGCCGATTCTCCCATGAACCCTACTGTCAATCAGAGCACTGCCCATTTACCTAGTACACTTGCTCGATCAGGAGAGGTCAGAAGGAGTGTGGTACGACAAGATCATCCCACAATACTGCAGAGCCAACACCGCAGATCATCCTTGATCCATCAGTATACACCCTAAATTTATAGTATCTTTCTATATTTCCTTCCTTCCACTCCCTGCTGGATGGAAGTAAGACTGTGAAAGCGTTATCAAATCCAGTTGAGATACCATGTTATTGAAAGTTTGCCTCAGTACCGTTGGTATCTGATCGAAGATCCTGGCGTGACCTTAAATTATTGATCTCCACCACGCAGATGCAGCCAATGTCGCCACACTACTTAAGGATACAGCCAATACATGTAGGTTAGTGGTGGCACAGTATTGAGTACTGGGTACCGAGTATCGATTATCTACTCTTTTTCGTAGGCACTCAATACTGCAAGATTTTTACTCGATACTTTCAGAGTTGTATTTCTATTACTGAATTGAGAGAAAACTTCAACAGCAAAAATGCAACTCTGTTTAAAAATACATCAGTATTTGTGCATGCTTCACTAAAGAAGTAAAAGTATCGAGTAATATCGACTATGCAAAAGAAAATTATTGAGTATTCAAAAGTAGTAGAATTATCCAGCACTAATGTAGGCGAATCGGTATTAAGTTTCCTCTGAAGGACAAGTATGTAAATAACCAGTAATCCCTATGCAAGCAAATCTCTGTATTCTGTATAGTTGGTCTACCACATATTTTTTACTTGTGGTCGTCCATCATACTACTGAACAGTAAGTCAGCATCTTAGAGCTTAAGCCCCAATTGGGAACAAACATTTTTCGGCAGGAGTAGTAAGCAAAAATGGCCAAGATACTTTTGAGTCCAATATAACTCACAGATATTTGGCGCTATCCGATTGGGAGAGTTTTCGACTCTGCAGCCGAGGGAGTATAAGGCTCTGAAGCTTGGTCGTTGTGGTAAATAGTACTAGTTCCGTTTTTTTTTTTTTTTTTTGGTTTACTTCTCGACCACAGTCTGTACAGAATACCAACTTCCTATTGTTCGTTTTTGGAAATCACACGATTGTAAAACCATTCGATTTACAAAACAGGACAGCAAATATAATGCATACTTGCCTTTTTATACAAAACCATGCTGATAGCATGAAATTTGCCCAATTTTTTTAAAACTAAATGACACTGATTTAGATTAATACCCAGCTTTACATCGTCCATACAAAACCCCTTCAATTTTAAGTTCTCCAGAACTATTATACGATCATCCACATAAATAACTCTGAAAGGAAAATTTGTCAACCAATAAAAAAAATTTACCTACATAAACATTTTGTTTTTTTATTTTATATATAAAAGTACTTACTCGGGACCAAACACCGTAATTTCATTAATTTCTTCTAATAACGTTTTAGTTTCTTTACTAATAACTTTGTAATAATGAGCCTCGCGTCCGAAAATATCGAAGTCTTTTTCCAAACTTGACATTAATTCATTTTCCAGTCGAGTTTTTAAAATAAACGAAACGTTTTTTATAGTTTCTTTATCAGTTTCCGTTCTATAATTTACTTTTAACAAATATAATTCAGCGAAATAATTTTCGCCTTTGCTGGTTAGAGGATTGGTTGTGAAATTCTCTATAACAACTTTTTCACTCACAGAAAAATGTTCGATAATTTTTCTTACGTATTCCTTGTCAAGCCATGATGTCAGCTTCGATAAAGAACAAGTTGCAAGTTGTGACTCTGCCATATTTTAAATTGTTTGCAGGTTATCCTGGTTGTGGACGGACAAAGTTATGTTAGACCTAATTAAAAGACAAGCAAGTGGTATAATATAAATTGGGTGTCTTTTCACATATACATATAAAGAAGTAAAACAACCCCCGACCAAAAAAAGAGGTGTTATAAGTTTGTAGTGTGTATCTGTGTATCTGTGTGTCTGTACGAGTCCACGTACAGACCAAACGGCTGGACCGATTTTAATTTAGTTTTTTCTGTTTGAAAGGTAGCTTGATCGAGAGTGTTCTTAGTTATGTTTGAAGAAAATCGGTCCAGCCATTGTTGAATCTGTACCATTTAGAAGATATCTTTGACGCCTTAACTCCCAAACGGGTCAATCGATTTTAAATTTTGATCCAAAAACTTCTAACCAATGTTTGAAGAAAATAGGTCCAGCCGTTTTGAAGTTATCATCTATTTTCTTCGGAGGTTTTTAAAATTTTAATTTAATGTTATTTTAATATAATATTTTATTTACTTTTAGCTTTTTTTTTGGTTAGGATGGTCTGCCAGAAAAGCGGTATATACCTTTTAGTTATATATGTATTTATTTTATAATCATTAAAATTGTATAGATAAGATTTGGGAAAACTAAAATTAAATTAATAAAATATACTGATAAAGACTTTCACAGGGCACAATGGAACATAAATTTATAATTACAATAATTGAATTAAATTCTATTACGATTATAAAATGTAATAATTCTCTGCCGTGAACTAGGCAGGGAAGAGTCAGTTTTCCACCTTCTTTGCGATTGCCCGGCTCTGCATCTCTCGAGGCACAAATTTATTTAGAAGACCTATCGAAGTTATCAGAGATTGGTCTAAGCGACCTGATGTCTCAATTCGACGGAGTGGATCTAGCACCGACTTCAGGTTGCCTAGAAATGAGATGGTATTCTACCTATCAAAAACTTGTTCCTTTTTTTGATCTCAGTACTTTTTACGGCCGAAATTTTTTGGATAGGAACTTGGCCCTATTTTCACATTTATGGCGGATTTACTTCACGTGCCACGTTACTTCATTCTTTTTCGTTAAACTCAAGTCAAACTTTGTTTTTTGTTATTATGTTGTGTTTTTCATTTATTTTTGGAAATTTATTGTTTTTCGCCGTTTTTCTGTGGAGCGCTGTATACCGATTCTTTGTATTTTCCAGCAAACAGCGTGCATTGATAACTCAAGCTCTAACATTCAATTAAAACATTTGTTTATGACTTTACATACATACTCGTACATGCTGTTCTTATAATTTTGTTTATTTACTAATCTATCTTGACCCCTTTCGCACAATTAATATATTTCTAACATATGTTCACTCGACTATATTACGATAAGTTCATTTGACCATGAATCATATACTTATGTCTTTTTCTATTGTATTTAATATTTGCCAGAGGTAGGAAATATAATTTTTTGATTGGAAAATAAAAATTTTAATTAGTTTGGCATCGATTTGTAGTTCATATGTTTCCATATTTTGATGGTAAGTGCATATTGTTGCATATTTTGACAATAAATGCATATTTTTGGAGTTACAAACATTTTTTAAATGAATATTTCTCAATTTTTGAAAAAAATATTAATAGGCCAATTATGCATGGCAATCGATCCTCATTTGGGTTGTCAATTGCTGAAAATGATACTACTGATAGCAACTGGCTACTGAGAGCTGTCAATTTCAGTTGCTATTTAGTGCCTTTCTGGCAAACATTAATTTTCAGTTGCCGACTGGCAACTCAACTAAAGTTCGGTTGCATTAAATAATAGACCCAATTATGGTTGTTTTATGTTCTTTTCTCTAATAATAGTAATAAATGTAAAAAAATATTTTCATATTATTTTAGTTTTGGTACTGTGTCCGTAGGTAAATGCATATTTTTGCGCATATTTTTAATTTTTAGGTGCATTTGTTAAGCGCTTAAAATCAATTTTTAGTTACATGAAAGTCCGAGCACTGGTGATCATATAGAACGTAACGGCCAAAAAGTTGTAACCGAAAAAAAAAACAAAATTTTGTAGGAAACGTTTTTATTAAAAAAAAACTCATAAAAAATTTACTAATCGTGAAATTTTCAGATATGATGTGAATGAAGGTAAATTATCGATTGCCGTCAAAAAACGCAAATAGCTTAACATGTCGATCACGCCATTTTTGCCGTTATGGCTCGATATATCTTAGGTTTTAGGCAAAAAGGTTTTCAGTCCTTAACTTAAGTCCATTACTTAATACCTTTTTACCTAACGTCAAAGATATAACCTAAGGTTTGTAATATTCCAAGGAACAAAAGAAAATCAACATCAATTTAATTTTCCTACGTACATAGCAGAACAGAACAACGTTTGTTTTCAGAAGCCGCCAAATTTCTATCATACTGCTATTGTATCTCTACTTATCCCCATATGTTAGGTGGCACGCTTAAATGTGATCGAAATTCTGATTTATAAAAATTTTATGAGAAACTTGCATACGAGAATTGCATCACAAGAAAATTTATATTTTATCACCACAAACCCCAGTGTTACCATTGGTATATTATTTATTTATGCACATTTTTCTGTTTCTTTTTATTTTTTATTTTTTGTTCTACTTAACTCAAACAATTGTGATTTACGAAATTTTTATTTTGAACTGAATAGGTTTAAGTCTGAAAATTATTATTTCAGCTTAAGTTCATCATTTGCATTAATTTAAATTCAAATTATTATTAAAAGTGGAATATTATTGTAGTTTCATTTTTATACTTAAGTATGTATATGTGAACATAAGCAGAGATACACATGACCACTGACGATAGGAGTGTGGCGGCTTCCAAAACAACGATTTTCCGTTCTGGATACCACTTGATTAACTATTTATGTTTATATACAATGTAAAAGTGGTTTTGTTACTTGCAGAGTCGAATTTTCGACAATTGAAAGTGTACGAATTGTATCTGAGAGTACATATGGGAAGTATTGCGATAGTGACGAAAATATAGCAGCTGAAAATTTAAATTTATTATATTTTTATTAAAAAGGTATCAACAGAACAGAGCATTAGTTAACAGAAATAAAATTTGCTTTAAATAAAAATTAAATTTTAAGCATAAACAATGGTATCGCTTTCGTCAACATTTTTCACATTTATTTTCATTTGGGTTATCTCGTTTTTCATGAGTTTTTAAATATCCGAAAATGTTTTAATACCAAATCCAATTACATTATGTTATAGTAAATATAATTAATTAAAAAAAATTTACTAATTTTTCATAGTTTTGCTACACACACACACACAATATTGCAACAAAAAAGAGAAATAATACATAATTACAAAAAAATATATTGTGCAAATAAATATTATTATTAACACCTTTTTCAATAGTACCAATAAATTTTCAACCCCTTACGAATTTTAAGTAACTAATTTTTATTTAAATTTGTCTACATGTGTTCAAAAAGCGTTCTTGACAGCACGATAGTAACGATTCAACTGATTTTTCATGAGTAATTTAATCAGACACTACTCGTGTTTGATTGATCTAATTCGAATTGTGGTTATTAGTATGTATGGACATGGACATGCATATGTACTTACAAATGTGATATTAATATCTACAACAGTTGGTTTAGGTTATAACGAATTATGCCGGACAGGGCAATTATTTTCCATTTAAACGAAATTCATTATAACCGGAGTTAATATATCTTTTTTCAAAAGGTTCTATAATATTTTCGTTATTTAAAAGGACAGCTATTGAAATTTCTGCGTGAGGCCCGGGCCTAGGGCGGCACAATTTTAAGGGCGCAAAAATTTAAAGATAAAAGAAGAATGTAAGGGAATTCAAATCCGAAATTGGTTTGACCAATTTCTACTTTAACGAATACGAAATTTCTTTTAAATTATATTAAGTAATTCAGTTGTTGAGTTTACTTTTTAGTCGACTTACGATTAGGCTCCTGATATTGCATTAGATATGTACTTGAAAATGGTGAAACCGTTGACAAATTTTTTGTTTTTTACCAAATACTGTGCACAAAGCTAAATACATATATTGAATATGCCGTGTTAAGCTCTCTAGAATAAAATAGTTAGGACATAATGAACTGTCATGGTCAATCTTATGATAATGTGAGTACATAATAGGTCCGATCCCGTACTTTTTGGGTAAAGTTCAGTAAAATGAGAGTAAGTAAAAATTACTCTCACTAAACACAAAAGTTCGTGAACAGCAAAAACCAAATTTTTATCCCAAAAGTTAACATGAGTATTGTGAAAATAAACAAAAAAAAATAAAAAGCATCATAATGATTTTTAATATCATTTTTAGTATTTAGATACTTTGTTGAATATATACAAATGTATTTTGCTTTGAATTTTGCAAAATTAACAATTTTTTCGTCACTATTTTTGAGGACAAAAATCATATTTTTCATTTGTTATTGTTTATTTTTCAAGCAGCTGATTGTTTTGCACTGTACACAATCTGCCCGAAGAAAAGAAGGAACAACGAGTATTTAACCAATTTCTTCAACGAAAAGGCTCACGAGAATTTCTTATATTAATTTTTCGTTCAAACACTGCAAAGCTCTTATTATTTTTGCTGTTTGCTTGTAGGGCAGCATTTTTTACAATATTTTTTACACATCACTTGGGGGATTTTGGTGCAGCTGACAAATTTAAGACTCAAAAGTATCTCTCAAACTCGTTGGTCTCCTCGACATGATACATGCTATGCTTTAGAAAAAGAGTGGTCTGCAATAATTGATGCATTAGAATTTATTACGCGAAACCGACTACACGATCTGAAGCTATAAGCTGAATTACAGCATCTAGAAACAGCTATTGTAGTCATTGTTTGGAATGTAGCTTAAGATCGTGTTAATGCTGCTATTAAGAAACTTCAGGGATCTCACGCTGATTTATCATCAGTTTTCCAAATGTATAGTTCTCTATCCTCATTTGTTCAGGATATGAGAAATAAACAACTTCAACTTTTTTGATAATTTATTTAAAATATGTAGATACAAATGAGTTAAAAAAGTCAAGCAAAAAACTCGTCAAAAAGTATACTGATGATCTAGAAGAGACTTTACCAAATGAATGCTTCCATTTACACTATAAACTCAAAGATTCATTGGCAAATACTAAAGATGTGCGTTCTACACAAAATATATCCGATATATTACATTCACGAATCTTCAAGATCTTTACCCCAATGTATACATAGCCTTAAGACTTTTTTTACTTTGCTACAAACTGTTCAACAGAAAGATCGCATTATTTTAAAAAGTTATATTTAAAGTTACTTTTTTCACAAAATACATGTCGCTTTCTATGTTTTTATATGGTGTAGAACTTCAGTCAGTAAAAAAACTGGTTCGTTCCGCTCACCAGACATTTTCAAAACTCCTTGCATTTTCTGTTGCAAAAGTCGCCCAGGTAGGGACGGGAAATCCCGGGAAAATCACTTGTTTTCGTTTCCCGCTTTCTCGAGAAACTTATCCGGGAATTCCCGCGATTAAAAATACATTTCCACACATAAAAAGTACTGGGGCCTAATCGTCGCTTTCGATATCGAGTACACTATCGTGTCGAATAAAATTTCGACACGTATCGAATGGATGGATTACCGCATTCGATAGCTATCATATCGAAACGTTTAAAAAGTGTACCAAGTTTATTTTATACCGGTTGTCGACTAAGAATTTGTAATACGTTAAAGAAAAATTTTGTGTTTCTAGCAGCTAGTACAACAACCAACTCGATTGGCCAACTGTAATAAGGTTTATACACAGAAAAAAATAGACAAGAATTATATTCAATAAAACCATGCTATTAAAAAAAATATGAATTTCAATAACATTTATCTTTAACATAATAAAATATTTCGTTGTAAGTATTTCTTTTCCATGCCGGTTATTTCTTTTCTTTTTATACATAAGTACTTAAAACAAGTTGTATCCCATAAAAAAATAAATGGGATATGGCTCAGCTAGAGAGTGTATGCTTTACGTCCGGAAAGCTCGGGTTCGTATTCCAGCCATGTAAATTTTTTTTGTAATTTATATATATATATATATATATATATATATATATATATATATATATATATATATATATATATATATATATATATATATATATATATATATATATATATATATATATATATATATATATATATATATATATATATATATATATATATATATATATATATATATATATATATATATATATATATATATATATATATTTATTTTGAAATAATTTTGTTATCAATATAGGGGAATTCTTTATCACAGGAAATTTGAAAAAAAAAATTATTGAATACCGGGATTTTTGATATCAAAAACGAAACTTATTTTTTTCTGTGTAGGTAATGTTTCATGCTTTTTTGCAAAACAAACACAATAAAGAAAATATTGTATTCGATCGCTCTAGTGCTATCTAGTGGAATTTTAATAGCAGCTACTCGATTATCGTATGCCGTAATCCCAAAAGAAAAAATTTCGATCAATTCTGCTCGATATCGTATGCGGCGATTAGACAGACCCCTGATTTTGGTATCCAAAAATTATTTTTTTTCTTTAAATTGTTATCGTTCATCATGAAATAATATCTATGTAAGGGGAAAGAGACCGACGAAGGCTCAAAGTGTATGTATATTAAATTATTTTGGATTAAAGAATGAAGAGAAAAAAGTTGTGTCTTTATTTAATTATTTAAAAGAACCAAATTTTTTTATTAAAAGAAACTGCAATGTTTTTCAATATACATACTGCAAAATGAACGATAAATAGATAAGCACAAAATTTTTATGCACGTTTTTTATGCATTTAATGTCGAAGAAAATGGGGAAATAGATATTACTTCAGATGACAATGATGTTTTGAAAGAGAAGACTTTAGAGGACGGTGCTATTAACAAAATAGCTGAAATTGTTTGAAGACAACGGAAAAAGGACAAAAAATATTGATAATTTATACGCCCTCTTAACTATCCGGTCAACTTCTGTAGAGGGCGAAAGGCTTTTCTCAACAACTGAAAATTGTGTTACACATTTGAATAAGAAACCGATTGTATACAAGGGCTTGGAGATATAATAAGGGCTTGAAATTTGTTTGATAAGCCTAGGGCGGTAGCAGTCTTAAGTCCGGAAGTGGCCATGAAGTTGGTTTGACCATCATGTCGGACATCGCATATGGCTAATGTAGACTGCTCATATCCGCACGTTTCCGCAATGCTCTGACATACATACATAGATGCCCGAACATATGGCTGAGCATCAATGTTCGCCATGATATTCGCCATCAACAAACATTTTCAATAGAAAGAAAGGAGATTGAACAAAATTGGTAAAAGTGAAGGCGTAGGGTAAGGTAAATAACTATACTGCTCAAATTTTCAACTTTTTTTTCGAAGATTCTGAAGTTTGATTTTACCTAACTATTTTGGTACCAGATTTATCGTCTTAAATGATGAGCTTCGGAATTACATTTAAATTGAGCAGTAAAATTCGGTTATAGCGAACTCCATGAAACGAGCAAAAATAGTCCGTTATCCCAGAAGTTCGTAATAAGCGTGATGATCAAAACAGCTTTCTAATATTTTTACCTATTTATTTATACTAGTGTAGCCAACACCGACTCAATCGACCGCATTCTAGAAATATTTAGAAAATAATAATATATATGTGCATATATGTACATAAATATGTATGCCCAAGGTATATGTATTAATATACCATGATGTACGCCAGAATTTCATTTTAATTCTCTTTTAAAGAGAAACAACGGCTCTATACTTGATTTACTCTATTTTGTATTATTGTTTTTTATTTGTGCAAAAACAATAGAATATTTGCTTGTGTGTTTTACTTGTAGCTGAGAAAAGAAAATCGGTTCAGTATTACGGGCGTTAAAGGGATCTAAAAAAGAACGTGTTTGCCTATTAATTATATAGATATTCGTATGTACCTTGAACGTTTTTACTTTTGATGTTTTACTCTATTTTATTTATTATAATTTTGAAGTAGCGTCACCAATGCTTAAAGTATATCGACTTAAAGAAATATTTGGAAATAATGATATAAGCACAACTAGGACGAACGACGAATTTTTCGTTACGAATATTCGTCGTGCGAAATAACACATATTTGTGTTAATGAAAATATGTACGCACAATCAGTATTTGGACGAAAGTTGCTATGCGTAACGAACTTGCGATAGGTTTATTTCTATTTCTTACGACAAACTATTTGACTTTTATTTATTTATTTATTTATTTTATTCAAAAATATCAGAAATGTACATTGTAGTGATATGATTTTATTACGTCATCAAAATTAAACAAAAACGTTTACTAGACATTGCAGTTTCTGCGATGTTAGCAATTTTGTGCGAAATTTCGCTATTTTTGCGATTTATCTAATCTTCTGAGATTTTGTTGTTCTTTGCAGTGCTAGTGATTTCTTCAACACATTTAGAAATTTTTCGCGAACTTGCGATTTTTCGCGCTCTTTCCGAGTTTATTTTATATTTAACAGTTTTGGCGATTTCTAATCAATTTTAAGACGTGTTTTCGATTTTGCAACTTCTAGCGAATTTTTGCAATGTTCGCAATAAAAGCGAATTTGTGCAAGTATTCTGCTTCTTAAGAGTTTTCGCGAATTTTAAACAATATTATACTTTGCTATTATGCCGCTCTTAGGGGCCATTTACATATAACGTAACACTCCAGGGGGGTGTTAAAGATTTGTTACGGATTAGATACTTTATACTGAAAATTTTGTAAAAAGCGTTACGAAGGGGTGGTATAAAAAACTCCGCAAATAGCGTTACGTAATATGTGAATAGGCCCTTAGCAAGTTTTTGCGAATTTTCGTCATTTTCGCGTTTTTTAACCGAATTTTTAGCATTCCTCAGATTTTTAAGGATTTTTAATAAAAATTATGGCTTGTTGAAAATTTTACAATTTTTTGTGAATTTCTGTTATTTTCGCGAAGGATGAAATTTTTGCAAAGTTTTTGGCTTTCTTTATTAATTTTTATTTAGGGACTTAAATTATTTATTCCAAATGTCGGCCCTTTTTAGAGTTTAAGCGACTTTTAATTAATTTCAAGACTTTATATCGATTTTTAAATTTTATTTTATTTTATTTTTTGCAAACAATCATAACATTTTTGATGTGAACATTTATGCAAGTGATTTTTGCCTCAGTGAATATATGTATAACTTTGTATACATGGACTACAGAGATTATGATGTAGAACTATTATTTCATCAAATTTAATTGTGTTTCAAAAGACGAATTTACTCAACGAATTTTCGCCGACAAGTTCGTCGAACTATGTGAAGTTCTTCGTTCATCCCAATTGTGTTTTTACCATAAATTTAAAATTTTAAGAAATTTTAATTTAATTTCTAAAGAGTTCCTCCGTAGCGTAAAAATTTCGCTATGTAATAAAATTGCAGCATAAAAATTCATATTGTCATTGACATTTTTAAATGTTCGTTATAAAAAGAGGAAAATTGGACCGCTAAAATTAGTTCGTTATAAAAGAAGGCTCGTTATAAGCAAGTTCACTATATCGAAGGATTTTTGTGTGAAAATAGCAACCAAAACGTTGAGATTTTTGAGTTAGTTCTTTACAACCGAGAATTCGCTATAATCGAGTTCGTTTAAACCGAGTTTTAGTATATTCATATCTCCTTAATCGCCTCCACACACTAGCGATATAATTGTGCAATTGTCCATAATTTGCCAAAATGAAGTACAAAAAATGGACGCCTTAGAGTTCTCCGATTTGGTTCACACTTTTACATACACCCAATGAAAGATTATGTTTTGGAAACTATGTTTAGTTTTGATATATTTAGCAAAAATTGGACATTCAGTAATCACGTGTTAAATTTCTCTGACTTCGCCCAAAATTTTTCCTACACTGCACAGTGCGGGTGAATCAAAATATTTGGAACATAAATCAATCATTTCTAAATGGATAGTTCTATCGAAATAAAATTTCACACGGACATAGCAGAGGAGTATTTCTATTTATGTTTTTATTATCAGGTCTCTTACTTGGTCTCAAAGTAGGGCACTTCCGCCATGTACAATTTTTACTGCTTGCCAATTTTTTATTTCTCATCCGATTTCAATTTTTTTCTGTATTATAACCCTTAATAAGATCTAAACGATGTTTGTTTGTATACTTATCTCTAGAGTTGTGTCGTTCCGGAACGAACTAGTTCCATGGAACGATTCCCTAAATGGAACGGTACCGACTGATCCAAGCGTTCCTCTTATATCGTTCCTCGTTCCGCAATTACAAACCGTCTTGAGCATGGTAGAATAATATAACAGGTAGCCGCATAACTAATACAAATGTACATTTTGGGATAGAAAATGTCAAACATTACCCTGCAGACAAAATGACTAGTATGTGGTTAGAAATATACTAGTTGCTTTTTTATTCAGACTAGCTGTCTAACTGTCCTTTTTCCATATATCGAACTATCGATTTTAACATTAGGTTGTCTAGGAGCCCAACTAGTTCATTTTTACATAGTTATATGCTAGTTGAAATACTAATTATTATAGACTAGTGCTCTTACTAGTTTCTTTATTTATAGTTTTTTAAATATTAAAAACATTTATCTCAACCGAGGTATGTACACACAGTCCTCATATTTCAACGCATGTACTCTGTCCACTGAGCCACTTTTTACTTATTATATTTGGAGCTAACATTTTGTTTTATGTATTTACAGATGAAAATATGTCAATTTATAAAAAATAATTTAAATTACTTTTCATTACAACTAGTAGTATGACTGTTCCAAAACGTTGTTGTTTGATTAGTATCGTTACTAGCCTCATTACAACTAGTAAAATGACAGTCCTTTGGTGACTAGTAACGTTACAACTAGTAATATAACTGTCACAAAACGTAACTAGTTGTACATTTAGCTGCAGGGTAATAGAGGGGGTATGTGTGTGTTTGTATAATTGAAGCAGCAAAAATACGTGTGGTATTGTGTGTGCAACGTATACACAACATTTGACAGTTCGTACCATGAAAAAAGCAAATATATAAATAATCAGCTGGCGTTCCAGGGCTACCTTGTATATTATTCTACCATGGTCTTGAGAAGTAATTAATTTGCTTTGACAAACGTTCAAGACAACACATTTGCTTCGTTCACTTATTTGTGTACACATTTTTGTATAGAGAATAATTTATTTATTTATGTTTATGATAGATTTTATTATTTTGAAAAATTTATTGCTTGTTGTGGCTGTTGTTTTTTTTACAAATATTTTACGAAAACAAAATATTATTTTATTATGTCAGAAAATAAACCATGAAACATTTTTGTATACGTTTTTAGGAGCGACAGAGACATTCTCTCGTTCCTCGTTTATTCACTGTTCAAACAAAAAAACCGGAAAGATGAACGAAAGGAACGACCTAGTTCCTTTAGTCTTTCGGATCGGTCGGAACGATTCCGCAAAAGGAACGATTTTGTCCAACACTACTTATCTCTTAAAGTTAGTTAGTTATACTCATTTGAAAATTTAAATTTCTCAATTTTTCAAAACGTTGGCCCAGTATTTTCCAAATATCGCATACAAATATCATCCGATTTATAATTTATGTGCTAAACACCATGTAAGAAAAAATAAAGGTTTTGTTCTGAGAATCTCAGAATTCTTAAGAAAGTTGCAAGAAATCCCAAAAAAATTAAATTTTGATACAAGGCCTATTTAACACTTTGCCAAATAATTATGTACACATAAGGGATTTCAGAAGTGGCAATGGTTTTGGAACCGCAGCTTTTGGATTTTAGAACATGTGGACTAAATTCAAAATTTCGATTTAAAATAGGTCGTATTAGGAAATGCCCAGGTCCAACTACATAAGGAAATTAAATTTTTTTTTTGCCAATTCACGTCAATTCACGTCTTTCACCTTTTAGGTAAATATATATTTTCTATATGTTCTCAAAAAAATTTTATATACTCGTATATAAAAGAGTGATGGTGCTTTTTTTTAACAAAAATTTACGAAAATTCGACATTTTTCAAATTTTAATTTAAAAATTTAATATTTTTCAACTCAGATGACAGAATTTCATGCGTTGTTTTTTAAACTCTTTGAAATTTTGTTCTTTAACTAACGAAGAAAAAATTTTATAAATCGGATGATATTTGGATCCGGCCAGTTTTGAAAAATTGAGAAATTTCAATTTTTAAATGAGTATAACTCACTAACCATAAGAGATAAGTATACAACCAAAAATGTATTTTTTAGACAATACAGCAAAATCGGATAAGAAATAGAAAAGTGGCAAGCATTGAAAAATTTTACATGCCCCTTCTTTGAGACTTCATAGCTCCGCTCCTAAGGAAGAAAGACAGCTGATATTTGAAAAGTAAATATATGTAACTGATCCTCTCCTATGCCCATGTGAAATTCCGATATTCCGATAGAACTATCCGTTTAGAAATGGCTAATTTATGTTCCAAATATTTTGATTCTGCCCCACTGTGCACTGAGAGAAGGATGGTTTTAGCTTAATGTTAATAAATTTGGCAATAGTTTAATGTCGATCTAAATGGGACACGCCTGAGTAATCCGATTTGGCTAAAATTTTCACCACGTGAGTTTTAGACCAAGTACCACAATAGTCTGCATAGGCTATTTTTCCACATACATACATTTGTTTTTATAAGTTCAGTTTTTATTATATATGTACATTTCAATTCATTACATAACACTTCTTCTTCACACAATTATTCATACAATTATTCTCATGCATTTGGTACCCATAAACGATTACATTTTTAATCAAGTAAAAATTGTCTATGGGAAAACATGTTTTTCATACAACCACCATCTACTTTAAAGTCTTCTACTAAAGAACGAACTAATTAACTGCACGTCTCCACGCGCAATATTTATTTCCGAACATAAGAAATAACGTCGGCAGAATAACAGAACAAATATGTTCATGTATAGGCTTATGTTCTGAGCTATAGAACACGTGTTGTGGTATTGGACATAAATTTAAAAAATTCGCTGTGAATGGATCGATTTTTTTGTCTTTATTTTAATTTATTTCATTTTGTTTAAAACTATTTTATTTTAATTTGCTTTATTTTATTTAAAAAACTTTGTATTTTTACCACAGCTACAAATTTCTTTTGTTTAATTCACGCAAACAACAAATGCCGATCACATTCGACAGCTTATGTTCAACATTATTTCTTGAACATAAGTTTGAACAATTATGTCGCAATTTATTTGCAAATAAATGTTTCTGCGGTCCACACGTGAACATATGATGTTGGAAATAGAATTTGACAGATGAGAATATAATTATTTCCAAGTTTATTGCTCGTGGAGACCCCCAGTAATTATCGCCTTATTCACAAGCGATTATTAAAATTAAATTTGGTTAAATATACGAATTTCGTATGTGAAACACGGGTTTAATGCGTACTTTATCTTTAACAATCGTTTATGAATAACGCTGTTGACATTTAAAATTTTAAATAAATTTAAATACTATTTGCCAGAAGCAATATTTTAAACAGAAGTTTAAATTTTCCAAATAGCTTTTGCTTTCCGTATCCATGGCTATTGTAAACAATTCATTCGTGCAAAATGTTGATATAGCTCTTTCGTTAAACTCTTTATCTTCGGGCAACAACTGTTGCCGACTTTGCAGCGACCACTTTAAGGTTATGACGTTTTTGTTTTGTTTCTCCAACAAATCAAATATATCTAAAACATTTTTACTATTCGAGACCACTGGTACTACAACTTCACACATATTTTTAGAGTCTTTTAGCGGTAGAATCTTGAAAGATTTTGGAGAATATTTAATTGTTTTTGCAGATATCCATTCAAAAGTATTCATATTCATACAAGCAATCCAAAGTTTGCCGTCAAATAGTGTTATCGCAGTTTTGTTATCAAACTGCAAGTTGTTTGATGAATCACATTCACGAAAGCAATCGAAAAACCAAACTAACATATTTTCACATTCAACATTACTAATGATGTTCCCATCATTTGGACTAATGATGACTAAAAAATCTCTTATTTCAGGACTAATAGAATAGCAAGGGTGAATATTGTTATTATTATGTTTATTGATTGTAGTTGTAACCATATTCGATTGAATTTTAGTTGAGTTTGCACTTGCAGGGTGTGTTTCAAAAGACTTTTGGCAGTTTGCATTTTCAAGAAGCATGTCTCCATTTTCATTCAATTTTTGTATCTCAGGCGATTTGCTAAGAGTGGTGAAATTATTCGAGGTGGTTTCTTTATTTGGGGTCTCGTTTAAGACTTCTGTTTTGTTAGTCGGTGCATTATCATTAGTTGAATTTATTTTTTCTACGCAGCTTGGAAATTCATCTAAATACTGACATAACGTTTCCGAGTATTGGCTTTCAGATTTGCCTGTTACCTTCAACCTGTTTTAAAAAAATGTATTAATGTGAGTTCTAGGGATGGGCAAAGGTAAAAAATATAATAAATATAACTAAGTGCATAGGTAGAATGGCAGTTACTAAGTTTATTAGATAATTTACCAAGAACTTTAGTTGATTTCTGTGTTCGAAAAATCAACTAAAAATTTTTTTAAAATTGCTTAAAAACTTTTAAAAATTGCCTCTGATAACAAAGTAAGTTTATGTTTAAAGTTTTGGTAAATTATCATAGATTTATGTTAATATATATATATATATATATATATATATATATATATATATATATATATATATATATATATATATATATATATATATATATATATATATATATATATATATATATATATATATATATATATATATATATATATATATATATATATATATATATATATATATATATATATATATATATATATATATATATATATATATATATATATATATATATATTATATATATATATATATATATATATATATATATATATATATATATATATATATATATATATATATATATATATATATATATATATATATATATATATATATATATATATATATATATATATATATATATATATATATATATATATATATATATATATATATATATATATATATATATATATATATATATATATATATATATATATATATATATATATATATATATATATATATATATATATATATATATATATATATATATATATATATATATATATATATATATATATATATATATATATATATATATATATATATATATATATATATATATATATATATATATATATATATATATATATATATATATATATATATATATATATATATATATATATATATATATATATATATATATATATATATATATATATATATATATATATATATATATATATATATATATATATATATATATATATATATATATATATATATATATATATATATATATATATATATATATATATATATATATATATATATATATATATATATATATATATATATATATATATATATATATATATATATATATATATATATATATATATATATATATATATATATATATATATATATATATATATATATATATATATATATATATATATATATATATATATATATATATATATATATATATATATATATATATATATATATATATATATATATATATATATATATATATATATATATATATATATATATATATATATATATATATATATATATATATATATATATATATATATATATATATATATATATATATATATATATATATATATATATATATATATATATATATATATATATATATATATATATATATATATATATATATATATATATATATATATATATATATATATATATATATATATATATATATATATATATATATATATATATATATATATATATATATATATATATATATATATATATATATATATATATATATATATATATATATATATATATATATATATATATATATATATCGATATTTTTCAAAGCATGATTATTCATATATAATCCCAAAATTTAAAATAAAACACAAGAAGTACTT